>SMDT01002824.1:0-368830 GCA_005392925.1 Aquilaria sinensis | reverse complement strand
GTATCCATTCCATACCACCCAAACTCAAAACTTTCTCCCAGACATACAATGTTATGTGAAACACGTCCAAAAATCATAAACATACCAATTCATATTTAGAATACATATAGTATGACAAGTTACATATGGCATCTCTATAATGTTAATAATTATAGTCAAACAAGTTAATGGGATATAATTCAACCCTAATGACAACCGGTTACACTTACAAACAGTACCTAAGCATCAGACTCTGGAGCAGCTGGCAGACTCTTCCCAATTGCTTGCCAGATGGATGCCATCTGATCCTGGTTTCTGCGCTCCATCTGTGCTAACTGATCCTGATACTGACTCTCTATCTGTGCAGCACGTCTATCCATGTCTTCTTGTACTTGTGACTGCAACTGGCTCATTCTTTGGGAGACTCTCTCCTCGCCCCGACGGTCAACCTCATTCTTGAATTGGGATGTCTGAGTGAGTGATATTGGTGCACTAGACCCATCACCGTAGTATGAACGATGACGACGACCAGGCACCAAATGACTCTCAGAAACCATTCCTGTGATGCGGCCCTTAGTTTTCCCCCCAGCAATCTCAGCAAACAGCAATGCCTCATCAAACTCAGCATCACCGTCTGACCGTTGTGTTATTTCCTCTACCTCTGCAAGATATTGAGCCTGTATAATGCTCCATGTTAATCAAGTAAGCAACAGTAGTATATGGTTAATATCTTTTTAAGCACTATCTAATAGGTCGTTCATACTAACCTCCAAATTTTCCATCTTATTATTCACCTTCTTTCCATCTTTCTTTGTGTAGCACTTGTTCCATGGTTTGAAGAAGCCCGGATCATGTTTCTCCGGATCAGCCTCCTTCTGCATGGTAATAAGAAGACATAATTTGTTAGTTACATACTTATTGTGACAAAATTCAATTAACTCAAAATTTGATTTTTCTTACCACCTTCAGCCTATGTCCTGAAACTGAGACTCTACCTCCAGCATAATTTGCCATATCTTCACCTGATGCACTTCTAATCTGGCTCATCCTAGATGACATATCCTTGAATTCAGGTGAAGCCCACTAAGCTTCAAGTGCCTCTATTGTCTTTGTCGTCATCCAGTTCGCCTTTTCTTTTCGCTTCGTTGGATCCTTCTCTCGTCTTATTTTTTCATATGACTGCATCAAGCGCCTCTTTCCCAATTTGCAGAAAATTGAAAATATTCGATTATGATCAGAAGGGTCCCACAAACATTTAGTCTGAAAATTATCAACAAAGTCAATTAAAGTTTGCTTTTATATAATAATTGCAATAACTTTTAATTAACTTATGAACTTGGAAGACACTAAACCATTGGTCAACAGCACCGGCCATGGCAGCCTCCTCCCATGACCTATACGGTCCATGAAAATGACCCTTGATGCAATGAGCAATGTGGTCCTGCGCAGCGTATGGAATGAAGCTACACAATGAAACCAACAATCAATATTGTTAATAACCAGTGCATAAAGAATAAAATAACTTAACAAAAGGAGGTTTAATAATTACCATACCATGTATCAGCATAAGGTGATATATGAATACGGTGGGGTAGCACGCTGCCAGATCGGTCGGGGCTCAAAGAATCCATGCCACCATCCAAGGAGTCTGGCTGATCAGATGACTCATGGGAGTGAACTGTAGGCAATCTACTTTCAGTTGGCGTACCACCACGCCGACTTGAGTGTGATGATCTTGAGCCTCCACGCTCCATTGACACACCCATGTCCGGTACAATCATTTTGACTGGAGGTGATGGTCCATGTATACCACGAGTAATATCGTCAACTGTATGACTCGACGGCTGCTTCCCTCTACTACTGCTCGTTGCTCTAAGGCCAATAGCATTTACAAAGTCTTTCATCAGGCTCTTCTTTGGCAGCCCCCGCCTCCTATACTTGTGGGGTTGGGTACCCTCACCGTCTTCTCTTTCAGCCATTGCAGAATACTGAAACAATTATTATAAGCATAACAAAATGCAGACTGTATAATTCAGAATTGTTCTTCTACATACTGGTTGTAGACATGGTCTCTATTATAACAAAGTTATTGAGAAAACATAAATTACAAATTTTCATAATATAAGAAACTCTAGTTTTGGACTACAATGTTAAACATCATCAGTATCATCTTCTTCATCTTCGGTTTCTAAATCATCGAGTTCAACATCACTCTCCTCATCATCCTCCGTGCTTCCTGTGTCTTCATCCTCTGACTCATATTCTTCCATCACATCATTGGTTTCACAGATCCCATCATCAACAGTTTCACCCACATTTATATCACCTAGATTGTAAATTGAGTCATCATAAATCACTTGTGAAAGCCGCTCCCCAACTTCTTCTTGAAAAGCCTCAGTATCTTCAGTTATTTCATAATTGACAATACGTCTTGCCTTTATCTTAAGAACTGCCCACCAACCAACCTTCTCTTTTGACTTACTTGGGTAAGGGGTGTAATACACTTGATCCGCTTGCGATGCAAGAATAAATGGATCATACTTAGGGTACCTCCGGTTGCAAAGTACTTCAATAATTCTATATTGTTTATGAATATGTGTCCCACGTTCCAGTGTCGTGTCAAACCAGTCACACCTAAATAGCACAACGTTCTTATGAGGCATTTCAGGGTACTCTAGTTGAATGATTTCTTGAACTACCCCATAGAACTTAGTCTCAACATTATTTGCTGATCCAGTGCATGTTATGCACACCCCACTGTTATACGTTGATTTCCCCTCACCCCATGCAATAGTCCAGAACTTGTATCCATTTACAAAATATACGGGGCAGCACTCAACTCGACGTGAAGGGCCACAAGCTACATCCCATAGCATTTGACTTACTTCACCATTAGCACTGTCATTAACCTACAGGAAGTAAAACAATGTTATGAGAGTCGATTTCTGTGGTTTATGGTGATATCGTTATAACACGACTTACATAATTTTGTAGCCATGTTGGGAAATCTTTCTCAATTCTCTCATCAACTTCTAAGTCAGATATGTTTGGTGTCATCAGATGCAAGAATTGGACAAACTTTCTGTTCTCAACTCACAAGATAACGTGGTAATAAGTTAGTAATTTAGTAAACCTATGAATATAACTGATCAACTTATATGCAGTTACTACTTACGTGATATATGGTTTTATCTCATCACAATTGAGAAGGATATACAATGTTGCAGCTTGCAGCTCCATATCATTCAAGAACCAATACTTTGACTGTTCATGTGGACGTCCAGGATATGTGAATATTTTCCACAATGTTCCATCTTGTGGAACTTGCCCACCATTATCATTCCTTGGGACCTTATTACCCATTCGGGGAATGTGGGACTCAAAATAGTAAGAGCAAAAAGTTGATGTCTCCTCGATCAAGTAGGCATTGCATATGGACCCTTCAGCACGGGCCTTATTCGAGACTCTATGCTTAAGATTTCCTAAACACCTGCTTATTACAGAGCGTGTTATGAAGTATTTAAACTGAACCAATTTTGATATTATTAAATTAAAGCTTACTGCTCAAACGTGAACATTCAACGATACTAAACAGGTCCACCAATTAATGCTTCATATGCCAAGTGGACTGGTAAATGTTCCATTGAGTCGAAGAATACAGGTGGGAAAATCCTCTCCAACTTGCATAGTATAATTGGGATGCTACTTCGTAGTGCCTGGACGACATCAACATGTAATTCAGGTAAGCACAGATCCAAAAAAAAAATTGGCTCAATTCAGTTAATGGTTTCCATATGTTCTCCGGGAGTGCCTGAAACAGTAGGGGAAGTAAGCGTTGCATAAATACATGACAATCATGACTTTTCATTCCAAACATTCTTGTCGAGCTATTGTTGATACACCTGCTGAAATTTGAGGCGTACCTATCTGGAAGTTTGAGGGACTTTACCCACATTAACACATCAGACCTTTGTGATGCGGTCAGTGTGAATGCAGCCTTAGGTTTGAATACACCCCCACCTTCTAAGTCAATTACATTCAAGTCTGGATGATTGCACAGTATCTGCATATCTCTACGTGCCTTGACATTGTCTTTCGTTTTATTCTTCATATCCATTACAATGTTGAATATATTGTCAAAGACATTCTTTTCAATATGCATGATATCAAGGTTATGTGGGAGGAGGTTGGTTCTCCAATAAGGCAATGTCCAAAAGATGCTACGCTTTGTCCAATTGTGTGTTTCCCCGTAACCTGGCATCTTGCATATGTTACCAGTTTCAATGACTGATGGCACCTGAGACACACGAGACCAAATTTCATCCCCCGTTAGTCGCTCAGGAGGGGCGGACTTCTCCAGTTTCCCTTTTCTAAAAGAAACTCTATTTCTTCTATAAGGGTGTTCAATATCCAAAAACTGACGGTGGCAATCAAAAAATGATCTTTTCCGGCCGTGCTGCAGTGTAAAGGCCTTCGACTTTTCCATGCATATGGGACATGAAAGTCTACCATGAGTCATCCACCTGGATAACATGCCATAGGCTGGGAAGTCACTAACAGTCCACATGAGTGCCGCTCGAAGTCGAAAGTTTTGCTTCAGTGAGACGTCCCATGTTTCAACTCCGTCATCCCATAAAAGTTTCAACTCATCTTTTAACGGCTGTAGGTAATCATCAATTTTCTGCCTTGGACTACGTGGTCCTGGTATCATCGAGGTTAGAAACATATATGGACGCTTCATGCACATTCATGGTGGTAGGTTATATGGAGTGACTATCACAGGCCAGCAAAAGTACTGTTGACCAGAGGGTCCAAAAGGATTGAACCCATCAGAACACAGTCCAAGTTGAACATTTTGAGGCTCTGCTACAAACCAAGGGTATGTCCTGTCAAAATGCCTCCATGCTTCAGCATCAGAAGGATGTTTGAGTACATTTGCAGAAGGGGCATGTACCTTATGCCATCGCATGTGCTCTGCTGTTGGATTGGATGCATAAAGTCATTGAAGTCTAGGTATTAGTGGGAGGTGATGCATGGTCTTCAATGCTTGATCTTTTCCCACTTTACCATTTCTTGGCTTATAACGTGGAGCATCACAGAATTTGCAACTACTGGCATCTTGGTCACTTTTCCAATAAAGCATGCAATCATTAACACAAACATCAATTTTTATATGTGCTAGACCAAAATGGGAAACCAATTTCTTCGTCTCGTACCATGTACTTGGCATACTACTGTCTGTTGGCTGAGTTTCCCTCATCAACTTCGCAATGCCATCATAACATCCCATGGACATATTGTAATCCAATTTCAGATTGAGAAAACGAACTACAGCTGAGAGTTTGGAATGTTTTTCACATCCATCCCACAATGGTCCTGACGCTGAAGCAAGGACGTCATAGAAACGTCGGGCATCAGCATTCAGCTCCTCCTCCACCTCAACATCGATTGAAGGGTGATTAGGACCTACAGCATCAAACACCATTCTTTCGAACTGGTTAACCGAAGAACAATTATCTTCGTAATGCCCATGAAATCGGTAAGGCTGAGGCAGACCCCCTAAATTAACGGGTTCACCATGGGATGTCCAATTCCAGTACATTAGCATGAACCCCCACTTATACAGATGAAGTCTTACGTCGTCACAAGATCTAAATTGAAGGTTCTTACATTTCCGGCATGGGCATCTAATTTGGTCCCCATTCATGAACTGAACATTAGCACATGCGAAGCTTATAAACTGTTCCACTCCCCTACTCCACTCCTCCGTAAAACCCCATTTCTTTCGGATGTAACGTTTACTGTACATCCAAGTCCGTTCGTTTCCATTCTTTTGTAGTCCGAGTACACTGCCGTACTTGTATATTCGTTGAAGCCTTATTAATTCTACTAATGTCAAACTATATGCATCAGAACATGGCAAGAAATATAAATCAATTGTCTCTACTGCCATAACTAATAATTATCCTTGAACAGCTAAGTACACAGAGATGGAGTACACATATATAGATAACATTAACGTAGTATGTAATGAATTGTGATCATCAACTAGTTTTCTCATGCGATTAAGCAAATAGTTGAATAGCATCCATACTGTACATTTTTTTTACTCCTTTGCACAACATATAGCACCACAGTAATGAAATTAATTATTAGACTTTGTATTGTGTTAATGGGAATACCTATCGTTCATGTTTACATTTACTTCTGTTAAATGAATATAACAATTAAAAGCAACTAAAGTCAATTACGTTCTTTATCAATTTTTGCTTAAACTTGTGTGATTACACATAATGTGGGCGCATAAATTTCAATAGCTCCTCAAGTGATTTTTTGTGAAAAACAAAAACAGAAAAACAAAACCCACATAGAAGAGAAGGAAACACTAGAACATCAAAGGAGAGTAGCAGCGACATTAATAGTTCACAGCCAAATAAAGGCTTACCTCTTGTGGCAGTTGCTTCAAGAAAGATATTAGTTTTGCTGGGTGATCTTCTCCATCTCCACCGGCTCTTACTCTTCCAGGAGTTGCATCGAGGACCCAGACCTGTAGAAATTTATCAAAGAATGAAAAATGACATACATACAATTACAGGATAGATCACCAATAACTTTTCAGATTGCTCTATTCTCAGCAACAGACTAAAACGAACCTCAAAATGCTGTCATACAAGTTTAGGTGCAAATCGAAGATGAGCAGCCTCAGGATTTCAAACGAACAATGGTCGCACCAACACGTACAACAAATAAACCAAGTCAGAAGAGTAGAGAAATGTCCAAAACTGCCAATGCGCAAACAGTCCAAATCACAATGCAAGTCAACTAAAACCCTAGTTAGAACAGACGATTCGAGACCAAAATCAATGTGAACTGAAAGTTAGAGAGCTTAACCTGAGTCAGGAGATGGACAGTCGCGACTAAACATACCGGTAGGGAGGATCAGTTGATTACATTTGATTCGGGCTGACCCAGCAGAGCAACAGACGGTACCCTCACCGATTCGCAAGGTAGGCGACGCAAGAACGATGGGGCTTTCGAGGAGAGGTGGCGAGTTTATTACGCGATTTTAGTGGACTTGGGGGAATGGGAAGACTTCGCTGATTGTGAAAAATCAAGAGTTTATCAATTTAACCCTTAAAAACCCGCAAGCGAACGGAATCGTCGTGTACTTAGAAGTAAATAAGGGTATCGTCCCAAGAGAGTTTAGTGATTCTATCTAGATTCAAAGATCAAATTGCTCAAGCTCCTTAACTCTAAAAACACAAGAGAAGTGACTCTAAAGAAAGTGAAAAGTACTAAAGAGAGAACTTAGAATAAATGTGACTACCTCTCTAGGATTCCACTCCTACCCGTTGCTACCCAAAAAGTTGGTCCTCAAGAGTGATATTCCATGTGTGGTAGAAAGGATCTCACATCAAGAACCTCTTTCTCAAGATGGGTCCTTGCTCACCCTCAACTAACTTGGACTTTACTCAAGCTCCAACTTTAACTTAGAGTGGTTGAAGAACTAAGCCTCTTTTGACTTTTAGTGTTCACCTGGATTATCTCTAATTAAGTTAATACTATGCCCCTTCCATTTCTCTTTGTCACCCATAAAACCTTTCTCAAGGATTTAATGAACTAGTACATTAGTTATGGTGGCCTACCACAAATCAATCAATAAGCACAATGAAAGGGACAACACAAGAGAACTCATCCATAAACACAAGACAACTTCATTAAGTAACAAGGGAAGGAATGTCACCCTAGAGAGATAAAGTGATCTACTCACAATCCATAGCAAGTGTCATCAACAAACCAATAACAACAATATCCACGAAAATTACACAAATAAAAGAGAGAAGAGAGTAAACCCAAGAAACCCCCTAGAAGATTTAACTCCCAAGATGATCAACCCTGCTTCAAGCTTCCAAAAACGCCTTCAAAATGATCAATAGGTTCCAAGATGGGTCAAGATCAAAATTAGCCAAGAAGCCCCCTATGGACTATTTCTTCTCTTCTATTTATACCCCTTCTTCATTCCAACCCTAAAGGGATAAGAATCCCTTCTTCCAAGCCAGCTCATCAGGTGGAAAGAGTGGGGGACCATCAAAAAAATGCGAGCTTTCGGCAAAACAGAGCAGCACTGGCGACGCGTCGTCAGCGTGGGTCGAGTTCTGGCGACGCGTCGCCAGATGAGCAAAATGTATCCAGAATACTGATAATGTTGGCAACGCGTCGCCAACCTTCGCGACTTCTGGCGACGCGTCGCTAGCCTTCATCTTGCACTTCTCCTGCTTCTCTTGTTCAAATGCCGTCCCACTCGAGCTTGCTTCTAATGCCCTGTCCACAACACTTGTCCAAACCTGTAATGAGCCAAAGAAGCAAGAAAAACCAAGAAAAAGAAGGAAAAGTTATCAGAATTTGACGGTCAAAGTTGTCGAAAAGTCAAAACTTTGACCGTGGATTTGTGCACTTAACAAATTCCCCCAAACTTAAACCTAAGCTAGTTCCTAGCAACCTAACCTACAAAACACACAACACCAAAGAAGCTACAATGGTAACCAAATGTTGCATCTAAACTTCAATGATTGACTAAGTTTGACTTCAAAAGAAGAAATGGTGACTAAGGAAAAATTAATTTTGCTACCTAGAGTGAAGCCCTTAGAGGTATGACCCCCTAGATGATTTAAATTTCCATTAAAGGAGTTGTGCCATCTAACTTGAGGCTTGCACTAAGTTCTTTTCCAAACGCTTGCAAAAGGATTCAGCACCCACTACCTTATTCCCCTACGGTCGGTAGCACCAAACTCAAAGCTCAAATGGTTTACTTTCAAAAGATAGCAACAGGTTAAAGGCTTAAAAAGAAAATGGAGGAACCAAAAGATAACTTTCAGAATAGAGTTAGCGAGGCGATAAAAAATAAAACCAAGTGCTTAAAAGAGACAATCAAGTTGAACAAGCACCAATCCACCATTCACCAACCTCTTTACACCTTATAAACTAACTATTGTTTCCTCTTCATGTATTTAGCCGTTTGGCAAGTGCATAAACGGGAGCTCCGCCTAAGCCCAAGCTACTAACTTAATACAATCCAAGGTGATTTTATTTACAACCATACTCTTATTTCAAGCACCTTTTCGAGCTGTGATCAACTCTTGCCTTAGGAGAAAACCCCAACCTACTTCGATACTAGGAAACAGCGGAGTAGTATTTTATATTTTTTTCTTTTCTTCTTCTTCTTCTTTTTTTTTTGACACAAGAATATAAATCCCCCAAACTTGCCATTATTTCCCTCTTAATTTAACTTAATGCAATTCCTTTTAAGTTCTAGTTTTGACCTTTTTCCACCTCAGTTAACTCAAGGGTATAACCACAAGAAAATCAAAGCTCAAATTAAGGGTGATTTGAAGGAATGTAGAGGGGTTGGTTAATTGGTGGGGAGGTTCCTCCTAGGAGACCACATGCTTCCAGCTCATACACTCTTGCAAGTTTGCTAGGTCCTTAGGCAAGTTTTAGAGCAAAACTTAATACAAGGATCTCAAAGACACAAGTTCATAGCACAACTCCCCAGTTCATTATAACACAACATCAAGGATTCACCCACAAGTATCAAAATTAATTTTTCCAAATGCATCAAAGCTTCAAGAGAGTCAACCTAGTAACCACATCCATCCAAATGCAACAATGGTCCCCACTGGGTCCTAAAAACACCAAGAATCAAGAAGGACTACAAAAAGAACTATCCACCTATATGCTTCTATATGCAACCTATCAAAATTCAAATACGAAAGAAAGGACAACAGGAAAACAAAATATGCAAGAACATGCACCCTACATGAACAACCATAATCCTTAAAACCTAGAAAACAACACTAAGTCTAAAACAAAGACACGAACACAAACAAAAAGACCAAGTATGATAGTCAAACAACCACTCCCCCAAACTTAAAACGAACATTGTCCTCAATGGAAAGTGAGTGTCCAAGAATCATACCTGGGGGCGGGAGTTCCCGCCCCTACTAATCCTCTCCCATGTCATCGTGGCCGGAAGACCCACCGGCAGGAGGAAAAGAGGAAGGCCCTGCGGACGGGTCATGTGGAGGTCCAAAATGTGGGTAAAAGGGAGGTGGGTGGTTTGAGGGGTGGGGTGTGTACCACTGGTATGCGAAGGGGTGGAAGTGAGGTGGAATGGGTGGGAAGGGGGTATTCTGGCAGAAGATCCTGCTGCTGCTGCTGCTGGAGCTGGTGCTGGTGCTGGTGGCCCCAATGGACTTGCCCGGAAAGAGATTCTTAATTGCCAGCAATAAGCGAGATGCCCTCGCGAATCTCCTTCGCAAAAGAAGTAGAGGAGCCACCGACTGAGTCGAACCACGCCGTTGACTCTTCATGATGCTCTCGCATCATCAAGTACTGTTTGTTGAGTGCTATAGCCAAAAAGGCCAGAGTCGCGGTAGCTGGATCGACTGACTGATCAGAAGCCCCCCCAAAGTCCTCGGGCTCCTAAAACTGTTCTTGCTCTTCTTCTCTTTCTTCTACTTGCTCTTGCTCCTGTGCGGCCTTTGCTTCCTCTTCTTCCGATGATACCTCCTGGACGCCTTTCGAAGCACCACTAAGTTTGTCCACTAAGATTGGCTTAATGATCAAAGTCATCTTTGAGGGATCCTCCATGACAACACCGGCCCTCAATATTAAGGTAATGACCAGCTGCGGGAAGGGCAGGTTCCCCCGTTTCGACTTGGCGGCACGGAGAAGATGCTTATGGATGAAGTGGCCGACATTAATGCGAAAGTCACAAGCTATGCAATATAAGATCCCTAAGAGATCCGGGGTAACTTCCCGAACATGAGTCGTTGGGACAAGGCGGGAGGAGATGAAGTAGTTCCATGCCTTCATTTCTGGGGGGAGAGCTGAAGTAGAGCTTCCTATGAGACTGATCCCGGCTCAGTGTCCACTGGACCGGGCGACCACATACTACTTGAGCCTGCTGCTCAAGGGAAGCCTCTTTGAATTGTTCTCCAATCAATGGGTTGATGTTGAATAGCTCATTGATAACTGAATCCCCATAATGCACCGCGTGTTTGCACACAAAACAGGCCTTGGCTCGGTGATTCAGGTAGTAAGCGCCCATCATGTTGGCATAGAATTCCATTATGAGGATCTTAGACACTTCTGTTTGCGAATGAGCGACCCATTGTTGCCATCCACGCCTCTCCACGATTCTTAAGATCCCCTCATTTTCCTTCTTCGAGAAGTCGAAGCTTCTTTCCGGTGTGAGCTTGCGATTCACGAACCCCTCAAAGTAGTTGTTTGCCCGAGAGGACACAAAGCGAAAAGTATCATAAGGAGGTTCTTGCGGCTCTTCTTGATGAATCCTCTTTCCCCTCCCCTTTTCTTTCAAAGAATGCGTGAGCACTTACTTGCGCGGCATGTTTCCTACAAAATCACAAGATACACTTCAACTTCCTTTTCATGAAGAATGAAAGAACAAAGGATTAACCTTCATCACCACATCCCCCAATTTCATATTGACAAAACATAGTTGAAAAGCTCATGCATAAGAGATCAATCCATTATCTTACTTCCTGGCCATCCTACGTGTTCTAAGATATTGCACCAATCATTATAAAACCATTTATATTGGTATTGGACTGTCATACAATACACCCTTGCTTATTAAACAACTTATTCAAGCAAAATCGAACTAGTTGTGTGCTCATGAGCAAAGTAGCAAGGAAAATCCCATCAAGGTCCATACCAACATGTGGCTCTTGGGACAAATAGAAAACAAGCTTCCTAGTGCAAAGTAATCATTCAGCCTTGAACCACGCAACACCTAGATGCATCCAATACAAAGAATTGAGGAGAACCCACACCACACGAACCCACATTGTTGTGCAAAATAGCTATGGAGGCAGTCAAATTAACCTTTTCCGGAAATCCTCCAACTCAAAAATCAATCAATCCAGAGCAAATTGATAACAATGCAAGTTTGACCCACTCCTATTTCAGGTAGATCTCAAGTTTAAAATCATTCAAACAACAAGAACATGCATAAACAAGAAATTGCCATGAAAATTCGCAGCCCTTGTGGAGATAGAAATTCTAACCTTGGTTTCGAATCCAAATTCATAATCCAATGCACAAAACTCTTCCCATACATACAAGTATCCATATCAAATCAAATTTAAGCATGAAATCCATGAGAATTGAGCAAAACAAGTAATTGCCGGAACTTTCACAAACAAGCACCATTCACTCCAAATCTCATCTAAAAAACGCAGAAGGGAGGGAGAAGATGAGAGATACTTACTTGAAGAGAGGCTTGATGAGACGAATCGACACCAAAAAATCAAACCGTGATGCTTACGGAATGGTAGGGTTTGAAAGTTGAGAGGTTTCTTTGGTGGAAGAGCAAGGTAAAAGTGAGAAAAGTGAAAGCAAGATGAGGTTAAAACGGCAGTTGTAAACTTGGCGACGCGTCGCCAATTCTGGACGCATTCTAGCGACGCGTCGCCAACGTTATAAACAATCTGAGAACATTTGCAAAAATTGGCGACGCGTCGCCAGCGTCTCGAAACCACCCTTCTATTTTTAAAACATTTGCAAAATAACCCATAATCTTTTCATCCTAACTCTTATACCCTTTGAACATTCAATACATGGTACCTCCTTAAGTTGAGAAAATGTGGTCCACTCCCCTCACCTTCCTTCTGATGGGTCTCCCATTCCTAAAAACACACAAGACAATACCAAATAAGCAGAAAATCACAAAGCACTACACAAACTAACTAATGAAAAGGAGAAGAAGAAATAATCGGCATCGGGTTGGCTCCCGACAAGCGCTTGATTTTACGCCTCTAGCTTGGCGCCTTTAAGCTTTTTCAATGGTCAGGTTCGGCTAAGACGGTTTGACTAATGTGCCTAAGTTCATCACCATAGTAAGGCTTGATTCGTTGACCGCTGACTTGAAAGATGCATCCATCTTGTCCTTTAAGCTCCACCACTCCATACGGTTGCACCCTAACCACCTCAAAAGGACCCGACCATTTGGATTTTAACTTTCCCGGAAAGAGTCTCAACCTTGAGTTGAAGAGTAGCACTTTTTGACCCGGTTGAAACTCCTTCTTCACAAGAATCTTATCATGCCACAACTTTGTTCGCTCCTTGTATATCCTCGCATTCTCATAAGCATCCATGCGAATTTCCTCCAACTCGTCCAATTGAATAGCTCTCTTCTCTTGGGCCCTTTTCAATTCAAAATTGAGCTTCTTAACTGCCCAATACGACTTGTGCTCCAACTCCACCGGCAAATGGAAAGCTTTCCCGTACACAAGTAGATATGGTGACATTCCAATAGGTGTCTTGAAAGCCGTCCTATATGCCCAAAGTGCATCATTTAACTTTTGAGACCAATCTTTTCGGTTGATGCCCACCGTCTTCTCCAATATCTTCTTGATCTCCCGGTTCGAAATCTCGGCTTGCCCGTTTGTTTGAGGATGATAGGGGAGTGACACCTTATGCCGTACACCATACTTCAATAGAACTTGAGTCAACATCTTGTTGATGAAATGTGATCCCTCGTCGGAAATGATAGCCCTAGGTGTGCCAAACCTTGCAAAAATATTCCTTTGAAGGAACTTAACAACCACATTAGCATCACAAGAAGGGGTGGCAATAGCTTCCACCCACTTAGATACATAATCAACCGCAAGCAAGATATAATGATTGCCACACGAAGGGGGGAAAGGCCCCATAAAATCTATTCCCCACAAATCAAACACTTCCACCTCAAGAATGTTTTGTAATGGCATTTCATCCTTCCTAGAAATGTTTCCTAACCTTTGGCATCTATCACATGTTTTCACAAAAGTATATGCATCTTTAAACAAAGTTGGCCAATAATACCCGGTTTGCAATACCTTACTTGCCGTCTTGGAGGCTCCAAAGTGTCCACCACATGGTGAGGAGTGACAATGGTGGAGAACATCCTTTACTTCCTCGCTTGAGATGCATCTTCTTATGATTTGGTCGGCACACCGGCGGAATAGGAAAGGATCATCCCAAAGATAATGCTTGACATTGGCTTGAAATTTCTTCTTTTCTTGGTAAGACAAGTTTGGTGGCAAGACTCCACAAGCTAGGTAATTCACATAGTCCGCATACCATGGTATCTTGCCCTCCACCTTGAACAAGCTTTCATCCGGGAAGTGCTCTTGAATAGGTTGCTCCAATGACTTTTCTTGGCCCTCCAATCTAGATAGGTGATCGGCCACAAGGTTTTCACATCCCTTCTTGTCCTTGACCTCTAAGTCAAATTCTTGAAGCAAGAGAATCCATCTTATGAGTCTTGGCTTGGCATCCTTCTTGGTGAATAAGTATCTAATTGCCGCGTGATCGGTGTGCACCACAACTTTAGAACCCACAATATAGGATCTAAACTTATCCACTGCATATACTACTGCCAAAAGCTCCTTCTCCGTTGTGGTATAATTTTGTTGAGCTCCATCTAAAGTTTTCCTAGCATAGTAAATCACTCGAAAAAGCTTGTCCTTCCTTTGCCCCAACACCGCCCCCACGGCAAAATCGCTAGCATCACACATAATTTCAAATGGATCCTCCCAATTAGGTGGAATCACCACCGGTGCACTCACCAATTTCTCCTTCAAATTCTTAAATGATTGCACACACTTCTCATCAAAGTAAAATGGCACCTCCTTCTCAAGCAAATTGTATAATGGCTTAGCAATCTTGGAAAAATCTTTAATAAATCTTCGGTAAAAACCGGCATGCCCTAGAAAACTTCTCACTCCTTTTACATTGGAGGGTGGTGGCAAGTTTTCAATAGCTACAATCTTAGCTCTATCCACTTCCATGCCTTCACAAGAGATTTTATGCCCAAGTACTATTCCCGATTTAACCATGAAATGGCATTTTTCCCAATTCAAGGATAAATTAGTTTTTTGACATCTCTTCAAGACAAGGGCTAAATTATCCAAACATGCATCAAAGGAGTCACCAAAGACAGAAAAATCATCCATAAATACCTCCATGCACCTCTCCACCATATCGGCAAATGTGGCCATCATGCATCGTTGGAAAGTTGCCGGAGCGTTGCAAAGTCCAAATGGCATTCTTCGAAAGGCATATGTGCCCCAAGGACTAGTGAAAGTAGTCTTCTCTTGATCTTCCGGTGCTATGGCAATTTGATTATATCCCGAATAGCCATCCAAAAAGCAATAGAACTCATGTCCCGCCAACCTATCCAAAATTTGATCGATAAAAGGAAGGGGGAAATGGTCCTTCCGGGTAGCTTTGTTGAGCTTCCGGTAATCAAAACACACTCTCCATTTGGTAACCAACCTAGTAGAAATCCATTCATTGTTATTGTTGCCCACCACGGTTGTACCGCCCTTCTTAGGCACCACTTGCACCGGACTCACCCATGGAGAATCTGAAATTGGATAAATAATGCTGGCATTGAGCAATTTCACAATCTCCTCTTTGACCACTTCCTTCATCTTTGGATTTAACCTTCTTTGAGCTTCAATGGAGGGCTTAAAGTCATCTTCCATAAGAATTTTATGCATGCAAATTTCTGGGCTAATTCCCTTGATGTCGGAAATGGACCAAGCTATTGCCCTTCTATGATCCCTCAAAACTCGAATCAACTTTTCTTCCTCCAAAGGAGTCAAGGTAGACGAAATAATTACCGGGAGAGAATCCTCCTTGCCAAGATAAACATACTTAAGATCTTTTGGTAAAGGCTTCAATTCCAACTTGAGCTCTTCCTTGACATCACAAGACAAAAGTTGTTCTATGTTTTCTCTTGGAGGTAGCACCCTCCCATAAGAATCAAGAGTTGTTAGAATGCTCAACACATCATGATCTTCCTCACTAAATGCATTTTCAATCACTAGTGCTCTTCCAATAGGATCCTCTATAAACAACACATCTCTTTTCTCTTTAATACAAGAATCAATCACATCAATCATGTAACACTTGGGCACCTCATCATCAATAGATTTCATGGCTTGAGCAAGATTAAAAGTAATTTCCTCATTATTGGCTCTCAAGGTGAGATTACCTTTTTCCACATCAATGATGGCCTTCCCGGTAGCAAGGAATGGTCTCCCAAGTATAATCGGCATGTTCCGGTCTTCCTCCATGTCCAACACTACAAAGTCTACCGGAAATATAAAATTGCCAACTTTGACCAAGACATCCTCCAAAACACCTTTTGGGAATGTAAATGACCGATCCGCCAATTGGAGGCAAATAGATGAAGGTTTCACCTCTCCAAGGCCAAGACTCCTACAAATAGACAAGGGCATCAAGTTAATACTAGCTCCAAGATCGCACAAAGCCTTGTCACAATGGAAAGATCCAATATCGAGGGGTATCGTAAAACTCCCCGGATCCTTGAGTTTTTTAGGCATCTTCCTTTGAATAATGGCGCTTGCCTCCTCTTTCATTAAGATGAGTTCGTTGTCAAGGAACTTTCTTTTTTTTGTAATCAACTCTTTGAGGAACTTGGCATAAGAGGGCATTTGATTTAAAGCTTCCAAGAAAGGGATATTAATTTCCAATTTCTTGAAGATTTCAAGAAACCTCATGAAGTGAGTGTCTTCCTTCTTAGGCTTGAACCTTTGGGGGTACGGAAGAGTAGGCATGTGCTTGGGCATTTCCTCCTTGGTGGGTGCATTTTTAGCCTTGCCTTTTGAGCTATCTTCCTCACTTAAAGGAGATGGGGCTTGAACATCCTTACAATCTTTCAATGAGGTGGGCTCTTGGAGAGGATATTCTTCTTGAATGGGTGGTTCCTTGACTTGCGTTACCACATTCTTCCCACTTCTAAGAGTAATAGCTTGGCAAGACTCTCTTGGGTTGACATCCGTATCGCTAGGTATAAACTTGCCTTTTTGAAGTTGCCTCATAGAAGTTGCTAGTTGGCCCATCTGAGTTTCCAAATTCTTGATCGATGCTTGAGTATTAGCTTGCATAGTCTTCATTTCATCCTCCAAAGCCCCAATCTTCTTGTTTTGGCCACTTGCCATCCCCCTAACTTCTTGCATGAATTCTCCCATCATGCCCTTCATAAAATCTTTCAAGGATGCTTCCGCTTCATTAGAATTCTCACCTAATGGTTGCATAACGCCTTTGGGGTTAGAGTAGTTGAATCCTTCGTGTTGACGGTTCCTTGGGAAGAAGTTCCCTCCTCCTTGCTTGGGTGGGTAAGGATTCCGGTAACCCAAAAAGTTTACATCTTCCACATCATCTACATCCTCACTAGCCATGGCTTGTTGCACTTTCCCCCTTTCTTGATTTTTTGACAACTTGGCCACCATGCTAGTGAGTGCCGAAAGTTGAGCTTGGAGGGAGGTATCTTTGTTTACCTCATACAAGCCATTTCCCTTCCTTGGGATCCATTTTCCACTAAGCTCAAAACTTTTAGCCATGTTGTTCAATAGCTCAAAACATTCCTCCACATCTTTCAACAACAAGAAACCACCGGCGGCAGCATCCACTTGTAATCGAGTGTTCAAACTCAGCCCATTGTAGAAAAGATGAAGTTGGTGAGCTTGATTAATATCTTGAGTTGGTACCCTCTTCACCATCCTCTTGAAACGCACCCACGCCTCCGCAAGTGACTCCCATTCATTTTACCTAAATGCCAACAATTCATTCTTAAGCTCAAATGCTTTTTGAGATGGAAAGAACCTCCGAATAAATGCATCATATAATTCTTGCCAAGTATGTACCGACGTAGGCTCCAAATTCTCAAACCATTCCGATGCTTCATCCACAAGAGAAAATGGAAAAAGTCTCATCCTTTTCGCATCTTCACTTACACCATCCAAATCAAAAGTATCACAAAGACGAATGAACCTCTTGATATGGTTGTTTGGATCTTCATCAAGATTCCCTCCAAATGGATGAGCTTCCACCAATTGGAGGACATGGCTGGGAATCACAAAAGCTCGCCCTCGAAGCGGCACCGGTCGTATCATATTATCATGGTCTTCCACCCTTTGAGGTCGAAAGTAATCAAGTACCGGTCTTCCTCGTCTTCTAGCACCATTTCCATTGTCCATTACCTCCTCAACTCCATTGTGATCCATGGCATTGACATTTCTTTCTCGTCCAACGTTCCTCAAATCATCTTCTTGGTTTCCTTCCATATTGATGGAACCGAAGGTACTAGGATCTCCTTCTTCAATCACCTTACTTCTTAGCCGAAGTTCTCGCAAGCTCCTTTCAATTTCTAGATCAAGTGGTAACACGTGAGAACAAGAGCTCCGGGTCATGCACTAGATGTACCTACAAATTTTCAAGAGGAGAACACACTAACTATAAGAACTAAAATCAAGTAGACAAGAGTAACCAATTTTCACTAATCAAGATGAAAATCAAATCAAAACTCCCCGGCAACGGCGCCAAAAACTTTGTTGTCAAAATCAAGAGTTTATCAATTTAACCCTCAAAAACCCGCAAGTGAATGGAATCGTTGTGTACTTAGAAGTAATTAAGGGTATCGTCCCAAGAGAATTTAGTGATTCTATCTAGATTCAAAGATCAAAATTGCTCAAGCTACTTAACTCTAACAACACAAGAAAAGTGACTCTAAAGAAGGTGAAAGGTACTAAAGAGAGAACTTAGAATAAAGGTGACTACCTCTCTAGGATTCCATTCCTACCCATTGCTACCCAAGAAAGTTGGTCCCCAAGTATGATGTTCCATGTGTGGTAGAAAAGATCTCACATCAAGAACCTCTCTCTCAAGATGGGTCTTTGCTCACCCTCCACTAACTTGGGCTTTACTCAAGCTCCAACTTAACTTAGGGTGGTTGAAGAACTAAACCTCTTTTGATTCCTAGTGTTCACTTAGATTATCTCTAATTTAAGTTAACACTATGCCCCTTCCATTCCTCTTTGTCACCCATAAAACCTTTCTCAAGGATTTAATGGACTAGTGCATTAGACATGGTGGCCTACCATTAATCAAACAATAAGCACAATGCAAGGAACAACACAATAGAACTCATCCATAAACACAAAACAACTTCATTGAGTAACAAGGGAAGGAAAGTCACCCTAGAGAGGTAAAGAGATCTACTCACAATCCATAGCCAATCTCATCAACAAATCCATAACAACAATAACCACGAAAATCATACAAATCAAAATAGAGAAGAGAGGAAACCCAAGAAACCCCCTCGAAGATTGTACTCCCAAGATGAACAATCCTACTTCCAGCTTCTCAAAAACGCCTAAAAAAAGATCAATAGGCCTCTAGATGGGTCAAGATCAAAATCAGCCAAGAAGCTCCCTTTGGACTCTTTCTTTTCTTTTATTTATACCCCCTCTTCATTCCAGCCCTAAAGGGATAAGTATCACTTCTTCCCAGCCAGCTCATCAGGTGGAAATAGTGGGGGACCATAAAAAATGCGAGCTTTTGGCAAAACAGAGCAGCGCTGGCAACGCGTCGCCAGCGTGGGTCGAGTTCTGGTGACGCGTCGCCAGATGCCCAAAATGAACACAAAATGCTGATAATGCTGGCGACGCGTCTTTATGCTTCTCCTGCGTCCCTCGTCCAAATGCCGTCCCACTAGAGCTTGCTTCTAATGCCCTGTCCGCAGCAGTTGACCAAACCTGTAATGAGCCAAAGAACCAAGAAGAACTAAGACAAAGAAGGGAAAGTCAACAGAATTTGACGGTCAAAGTTGTCAAAAGGTCAACACTTTGACTGTGGATTTATGCACTTAACACTTCCCCTAAATTTTAGCAAGCGAGCAGCGGGTTAAAAGTGGAGAGGAAATAGGGATCCTTCGTGCAGCCATAGCATGTTACCTTCGATTCGGGCCGACCCAGCAGAGCAACTACCGATTCGCAAGGTGGGGGAGTGAAGAACGACTGGGGCTTAGGAGGGTTGGGTAGCGATTTAGGCTGGGCAAGGGGAGGGAAACAAAATTGTAGCAGGGCAGCAAGGGTTTAGAAGTGGAGAGGGAACAGAAGGCATCGCGCTGACAGTGATAAAAGGAGAACACGGCGCGTTGGGGGGGGGGGAGAAAAAATATTAAGTCTTACGACGGCTATGTGTCGCTTAGAAGTAGCGATTACTCTCTGTCGCTACTTCAGAAAATATTACCCTTACCCCAAAGTGATATTATAAAATAGTAATAAAGGGTTAACCCTTATGTGACAATAAATCAATGGTCAATTAATATAATTTTTATTAAATAGATTATTTGTTAATTATTCAAAAAATATTTAGAGATTTGTATGTTTAATTAATCAAATTAAAAATTATAATTATACAATTAAACAAGTCACATAACAAACGATAACTGGTTTTATATTCAATTATATTTAACTTAAACAATAAGTAAAATAAAATATGAAAAATTGGAGGTCACATTTTAATGATTAAATAATCGACAAGTACTAAAGGCTATTAATTCATAAATTATTAGCGACTGCTAATTGTTGGTAAATTACCGTGGTCAAACTTTCACGGATAACTATAAGTAAATTACCAATGTCAGGCAGCTAAACTTTAATTCGACTTAGATATCAACAAAATAAAAACTTACCCACCACTCATTTCCCAAAATAATTTTTATGACTAATATCATAAAGTAGTTTATCATCTTGAATATGTCAGGTAGCGGCCCACCATCTACTAAACTTTTATCTAAGTTTAAGGTCCACAAATCAACAAAAGTACAAATATTTAAAAAAAATATATGTTTATTTTAAAGGAGATGACGATTGAGAATAAAAAAAAACTAATACATGAGAATTATTTCTATTTTATGATAATATTGTTAAATTTAGCGATTGCTAAAAGCCACTAAATTAGTGATGGTAACATGTCTTAAATTTAGTGAGGTATAACCGTCACTAAATTAGCGACGGGTTACTGTCACTAATATTAGCGACGCATACACGTCACTAAATTAGCGACTATAACGCGTCACTAAAATTTAGTGACGCATAAACGTCACTAAATTAGTGACGACAAACCGTCACTAATTTTAGCGACGCTTAACCGTCACTAATATTAGCGATGAATAACCGTCACTAAATTAGCGACGGTAACCCGTCACTAATATTAGCGACGGTAACCCGTCACTAATATTAGCGACGCATACATGTCACTAAATTAGCGACTATAAGGCGTCACTAAAATTTAGTGACGCATAAACGTCACTAAATTAGCGACGACAAACCATCACTAATTTTAGCGACGCATAACCGTCACTAATATTAGCGACGAATAACTGTCACTAAATTAACGACGGTAACCCGTCACTAATATTAGCGACGTATAACCGTCACTAAATTAGCGACGTTAAGGCGTTACTAAAATTTAGTGACGCATAACCGTCACTAAATTAGGGATTTTAACTATCACTTATTTAGCAAAGATAACCAAACACAAACTTTAGCAATGTTTAACAGCCAGTAAATTTTCAACAGTAAATTATCACGTAAAGCCCGGTGAAACTTTTGCAACGGATATATTCGTTGTGTATTAATATTTTTATTTTATTATTCTGTTTATTTAAACAAGATTGTTTGTCGTAATGCTAAAGATACAACAACTTGTTGGATAGAAGGATCTCAATAACATAAATAAAATTCATATAATCTTAATTAAAATTGTTTCGTGAGCAAAAAAATATCTACAATCTAAATACCTTTGTATTATATCAACTGAAAGAATTTATGTTCTGTGAGAATTTGAGACGTCACACAATTTTCAGCTATAATATTTTCATTTTTCTGGTAGTGTATTCAAAAGTAATTATTTATGTTCAATCACATAACAATTTATCATAAAAAATGACAGCCACATGAGAACCCAAACTTTTATTTTTTTTATTTTTATTAGTTTAGTGACGGCCAACCGTCACTAATTAGCGGCGGGAAGCCGTCGCTAAGTTTAGCGACGTGTAACTGTCGCTAAGTTAGCGACGGTAAGTCGTCTCTAAATTTTAGCGACTACCAGCCGTCGTTAAATTCTCACTGGAATATTACCGACTATTAATAGCGACGGTTTTTGGCCGTTGCTAATTAAGCCGTTGCTAAATTCAATTTTTCTTGTAGTGTCATTAGCAGCGAATATTATACAAATATGAAATTTAGCACAAATTTGACACAAACATATATATTATGTATGGGACTTGAAACGCGTATTAACCAAAGTATCACCTTCTTCCCCAGTTACTGTAATCTTTGAAATCCTCAGGCTTCGTAGTATGTATTAATGTCTCTAGGGATGTTCGTTCAGTTGGTGTGGCTTAAAATCTATTCGAATATAATAATTTGATTTATTTTCAATTTTTATAAATTTAATTCAAATAATCCAAATAGTATATTAAAATCGATTTGAACCATATGAATTTTGTAAAAAAATATAAATTGAAAAATATGATAAAAATTGATAATATTGCATTTCATACCTAAAGCTAATGACTGATTCATAACATATTGTCTAAAATTAGACAAAAATGGCTATACATGTAGAGTTGATAAGTATAATTACAAAATACGTATTACCTTTTGGTTTATTCGTTTCGTTTAGTTTTAAGTTTATGAACCAAAAATCGATCTAACAAATAAATAATAAATTCAGTTTTGATTTAATCCAAGCCAAATAATTAAATGATCCACCAGAGGTCCAGGGTCTAAGATTGGGATCCGGTATTCAATTAAGGTGGCTTTGGGGAGGAATTGGGCATGGTATTCTCATTGTCAGGGGAATTAAGTTGGGATTCACGGGATTAAGGTCATTTCACCAGTCAAAATGGTAAAGTTATTGTCTTCCTGCTGAAATTTGTTCAATTGACGACAGTAGCCTTGGTTGGAGAAGACGAAATAGAAGAATAGAGCAATGGTAAAGATGATCTGGGTTAGTTTAATTATGATCGAATTGGAGGAAAACTATAACTTATTCCCAAGAAGCCATTCTGTGTTTTTTAACGAGCTCAGACATTTTACCTCTCAAACTCTGGAAACTGAGAATTTTACTTTTACCCTTTAAACCATTTAAATGAAGCATATAAAGTGATGTGCCTAACTACCATTATAGAAATAATACTTTTCATTGTGTGAGGACTGAAACAAAAGATAAAATGAAAGGCAAATGAGTTAAGCTGTCATTTTTTTTTTTGGTAAATAACACAAGTTGTACCTAAATTATACCAATGTTGCTTAATCGTTTCGAAACTATCAGACATTGCACCAATTATCATTAAACTATTTAATTATTGCTATTTTATTCTGCTATCAACTAAACCGTTAAAGATGAACGGAAAAATAAAGTGGTTGTTGATGTGGATGAAAAAATGACATGGCTGTTGATGTAACATTATTTTTTCATCCATCTTTAACAATTTAGTTAACAGCATGACGAAATAATAACAATTAAATAGTTTGAGGACAATTGGTACAATGTCTGATAGTTTTAGGATAATTAAGCAATATGGGATATAATTTAGAGACAACTGGTGGCATTTACCTTTTTTTTTTTTTCATGACAACTTCCAGGCCCAAGCTTTTGTTGAGATGCAAAACAATGAGTGTTAAAGCCCTTCTAGTAGGAAGCTCAATTTGAGGGAAGTAAATTAATAAATTTCTAGTTTAATACCTCATTTTAAGTAGATTTAGTAAGGTTAAGTAAATTAATTAAGGTTTGCTAGGTTTTGAGAGAGGTTTATGGCACTAAATGTGGTTGAGAGACAAAATGATAATTTTACATCTCATATTGTCAGGTCAAGTCTTGAGTGTTGAAAATGTGTTTTAAAATTTAAACCAATTTAGTATAAAATTTTTTTGCCAAGTGTTGGAAATTAATAAGTGCAATTACTACTTTGGGAAGGAGATTTTTTTCAAATTTGGAAAACTTAGAGGAGGGGCTTGGTTTCTTTAAACTTGTGGAGGGGTTAGTGTTGTTTACACTATTCACTTTATTTCCTCCCAAAACTTCGTAACTCCTCTTGTCCTCTTTGGTTTCATGCTAAAATCTCTTCAAATTTGTGCTTTCTTGGTGGAATTTGAAGGCCCCAATGGTGCTTAAGTAGTGGGTGACTTTGTTTCAAGCTTGTTTTGAGCTTTAAAAGCTCTTTGTCACATTTTTCTTGCTTGTGTATGTGATGTGTGTGAAGTGACTTGTTTTTGTTGGTGATATTTTGTTTCTTTGGCTTTTGGAAGCTTGGGTTTTACTTTGTTTATGTTGATTTGGTCCCATATGCTTTGTGTTATCTCAGAATCTAGGAAAAACCTAGTGAAGCCTTGTTCTTGAGGAAGGGTTGCTTGATTCTTGCTTAATACTTGTAATTAAGGTAAGAGATTTAAGGTTTCTTGTTTAATTGATGTTATTTGAATATGGTTGCTTGTTGAAAAAAATTAGTATTGTCAATGGCATTGATTAAAGGGCAAGTATGATCATGGTGGATGAGGCTTGGATTTGTGCTAAGTGTGATGCTGTGGGGCTTCGTACGCATGAATAAGATGATGCATTATAGCCTATATAAGTTGTTTTGTAGGTGTATAGAGTGGGAAGCTGTCCTAAGCATGTATGCTAGAACTTGGGAAGCCTCCTAAGGTGCCTTGAACACCATTTTTAGGGGCAGGACACAGGCTCTTTAGTGTTACGGTGCCAACACTGGTGTTGCAGTATCACGACAAAATGGCCAGCAAGTCCACATTTTTGTGGAGGGTTTCGGGAAAGGTTGGGGTGGGGCATAAGGCGCCTAAGGGTAGGAGTTGCTTGGTGGCTAATGGTGGCCATTGGGCCGGGTTGACCCGGGCCCGACCCAGACCCGACTCAAGTCAAACCTGGGCCCGGCCTAGCACGGATTAGACTCGGAAGATGGTGGGACGAGTTTGGGCCTAGGAAAGGAGGGGAGCCCAAAGCAGACAGACCAGCCTATAAACCCGCGCAAACCTGGACTGGACCGAACAGGCCCACGACCCGAGTCGACCGTTCAGCTTCTCGTTGGTAGATTTCAGAATTTTTGAAAAAATGGTAAAATTACACCCTCCCTCCCCCCAACGGCTCTAGACATTTTTTTTGATCCCCAGACTTTTTTACCCTCAGTCAATAGCCACTAACGGCTAGTTTTTTAGGGCTTTTTGGGTAAAATAAAATTTTCCTTCTCCTATAAATAGGCAGCTTCCTTCCCACACTTCCTCACACCAATTTTCTCTTCTTCAATCTCCTACAATATTCTTTCATTTTCTCTACTATCTCTTTCCAAGTTTTTAAATCTTTCACTAATATTTTTTTAATTGCCTCTTAATCATCTCTCCATCTCTTCAATTATTTTCTTCCACTAATGGCTTTATGAGGAAGAACTCCGGCAAGGGAAAGGGTGTTGCCTCCTCCTTATCTGGCACAGGGGTCAGTTCATTTTTCCGATGACGTTTGTTCCACAAAAATCGAGGCTCGCATTTACAAGAAATTGCAGACAATGATCCAAACATCAACATGGCTGCATATGACTTCGGCCTTGACAATCAACTCTCTGATGATGATGTTGAGGAAATTCTACCGACCCAACTCAGTGCCGAGGCGTCTTAACCGACGCCACAAAGAGAGCAACCCGAGCGGAGTCAAGTGATGAGCGGGAATTTGAAGGCTTCCATTTGGGCGCATTTTGATCAAGTTTGGGAAGGCGAAACGAGGGATGCCAAGTGCAAACATTGTGACAAAAAATTTGCACACAAATTGAACTCCGGGACGAGCACCCTCACGAGGCACTTGAGCAAAGTCCATGAAGACATCAGCGGCATTTTCGGTAGATAAACACAACTGACGGGTGTTGGTAGCTCCGGCGGTCCAGGTATTTTTCGATTTAATCCAAAAACTGTTAGGCAAGGTTTAATTAATTGGATGGTGATTACTGAAAAACCATTTAGACAAGCTGAGGATGAACACTTAGAAAGATTCATCCAAGAAAATATAAATCCTGTTTATAAAAAAACGTCTAAGCAAACGGCTAGAAGAGAAAACTTTAAACTATATGAAGCTAGGAGAAGTGGTTTACAAGTATATTTTTCTACTGTTGATCATTATCTGTCATTTTCATCTGATATGTAGGACAAAATTATTATTATGTAACTGCTCATTGGATAGATGATGAATGAGTTATTCAAAAACGGATAATTCTTTTCAAATGTATGGAATTTGATCATACGGGTTGGAATATTTTTAACTGCATTATTGAAAGTTTGTGTGAATTTTTTGTTACCAATAAAGTTTTATCCTTTTCTTTTGACAATGTTTCAAACAATGATACGGCGGTAAGAAAATTGATAAAAGAAATAAAACCACTGCTTTATGAAATTTTTTTTCAAGTTCGTTGCTTGTGTTATATTTTGAATTTATATGTCCAAAATGGATAATTTGGAATGCTTTACTTTTTGTTAAAACAAGGAACAAATTGGCTCGTGGATTTAAAATGTTTTGTATTGAAAATGGGGTGAATTTTTCTTGGAAAATGTTTAAAACCGATTGTCCCACTCGATGGAACTCAAGATTTGAAATGTTAAATGACGCTCAACCATGGGCAAATCTTTTGACTCGCTTTGTGAACTCAAAAATTCAAGGCGATTAGCTAACGGATGAGGTTTGGGAAAAATGTTTTAAGTTAGTTAAGTTGCTTAGATATTTTTATGAGGGAACAAACTTTTTCTTTGGGGTTTGTTACCCAATAGTGCACCAAGCAATATTATATTTTGTAAACATCATTTATGTTTTCCACCAATACAAGGATGATGAGTTTTTGAAACCAACTGTTAAAGCAATGCAAAATAAATGACTTGATTATTTTCAACAAATCCCACAAATTTATCTTGCTGCATGTGCATTAGATCCAAATTTCAAAATCATGGGTTATTTGCAATTGTTAGAAGCATACTATCATACATATTTAGGTCAAGCACAAGTTTCTGCACTTGCTATTTCTACTGAAGCTGACCACAATTTGACAGAGTTATACAAACTCTACTCTGTTAAGCATTTTGATAAGGTTAGGTCATCCGATCCAACACCTACCCGACATTTCATCTCATCATCATCATCATCAAGGTTCAACCCAGTGGCAAGTATCCTCAAACGACCGAGACTCACAAACTCAGGATTGGCAGAATGGGATGATTACCTCCACACTTTATTGGAAAACAATAAGGAAGACATTCTCGAGTGGTAGAAGAATAAAAGAGGAAGATTCCCGATCTTACCCATACTGGTGCAAGAGATTTTGGCAGTTCTGGTTTCAACCGTCGCCTCCAAGGCCGCATTTAGTGCAGGGAAACGAGTCATCTTAGAGAAACGAGCAAGGCTTACACCTTAACCCATTGAGGTTTGCGTTTGTAACCGGGATTGGGCACTTACTGCTCTAAGGAAACAAGATATTAAAAGCTCCGATGATAAGGTCCCTTTTAATGATGACCAACAAGAGTAAATTATAGGTTTTCATTACAATTTAAAGAATGTAATTGATTTGATTATACTGTTAAGTATAGATCTTAAGTTTTACCTTTTCATTTTTTTTTCCATGGAACGTTTTGCCATTTTAAGTATAAGGCACGTTTTAAATTATGTAGGTGCCGTTTGGCTTTTTTATTAATAAAATTTGCATCGATGGTGGTGCTTCTTCTAAAAGAAAATGTTACATAAAATTACTATCAAACAACGATTGAAAAGATATTAAAATGCATAACTCGGCCCAGTTCGGATCCGCCCTGGCTGGACTCATCCCACTTTAACGCATGTTGTGCTCGGGTCAAAAAACTCCGACCCAGGCCCGACTGGGCCAGGCCAAGTCGGCCCACCGGCCACCCCTGGTGGCACTCTGGGACAGCCAAACTCTTCCATAACCTAGCAGTGTTGAGGTTTTAAGGTTAAAAATGGTACATACAAGGAAACTGGACAAGACAGGGAGTATTATTACTTTGATGACTGGACGACAAGCATTTAAGTATAGAAACTTTCCTACCCTTCTTGATGTATTTCAATTTTACAACAATCGGGTATTGTAGTCAACGTTATCCGCTAAGATGGAATCTAAGTAAGAACTATGGTAGCTGAGGGGAAAGAGAGGAGACAAATATTATTCTTGATTATTATTGTTCTTGTCATTACTAGTGGGGATTGATAAAAACCTCAATTAGCTGGTCATTTCTTTTACGAAATAAAAAATGACCGTATAAAACGACTGCCGGAGTGACTGCCTTTAGATCGCCCTTCTTATGATAAGGCTCAAATTGTTGCCCTCTTAATTAAGGTTAATCTCGATTGTTTTAACCTATTTAATTAGTTTCTGACAAGAAGGCTAAGTGGTCATCAATGAGTGGCTAAGCCGTAACTAATTTGAACAGTTGTTCTTTTTGAAAGAAAAAAAATCATTAATCAAATACCGAGTGTAACTGGGACTAAAGCTTTAGAACTTAAAAATATTGGAATTCTTTGATTTGAATAAAGGCTAGAAGATTTGGGTCAGGTGTGGAAGCTGGAACTCTGGGGTGTTACAATGAACAAAATAAATGTCTAAGGACTGAATAGAAGTATAGAAGCCTCATAAATGTATTAGCCTCATTATGGGGCGTACTTTTCGGTTCTGGCACTATTCATTATGCAGGTATATACATTAACAGCTTAACCCTGACTGAGTTTATCTTGCAGGGGAAGAAAAGCAAAAATAACCCATTTTCTGTGTTTATACTTGTGTTAACTTTTGTTTTAGCTTGTTCTCTTTAATCATGTTAAAGGTTTCAGTTGTCTTATTGTTCTGTTGGTTAATGGGCTCACTTCAGTTATTGACCAAGAAGACCCTGTAATGATAATGAAGTGGTCTAGGATAAGCTGGGCGGGATTTTGGTACCTGTTTCCTTGCAAGTAATGTGTATTTGTATATAAACCAAGAAAGAAAGTGTACTTTTGCTATGTATGGACTGATGCAATACAGGACTATCTGTGACTATAAAATTCTATAAAAATGGATTAATGAATAAAGACTTTGGAGTTTATATGTTGCACTAACTAGCTGTTGGTCTAGAAAACCAAATGGAAGCCTCTTTGATTACTGAAATAAAGTGCTTGCAGCCTTGGAACAAGGGACTGAACCTTCAGAATTTTACAGGCTTGGTTCGGCTAGAATTTTGGTCGGGCTTAGCATTTGACTTTTTGTTCCTGCTATCAAATGGCTTTAAAGGCTATATGTACACGTACATTTTAGTATTTTGAACTTGTTGAGTGCTTAAAAGGGTTAAAATGAGCTTAACACACAAAGTGATCTTCTTTGGGCATTTCGGCAACAGCCATTGCTGCAAGATTTCTTGTTTCTACTGCAGATTTTTTATTTCCCTTTCGAGTAAGTTACAACTTAGATGGTTTTTTACTTGTAATTAGTTCCTATACGAGGCACCTCTGAATCTGTCTCTTACTAGTTATCCTTAATTAAAGTTCTATTTACCAAGGAACTAAACTGCTAACTAAATGTTGTAAACATTCAGTACATTTCTGGTTGGGGTTAGGATACGAATTTAAATGAAAAAAAAAATGGTTATTAAGACCTTGAACTATAACACAAACAAGGCACGATGCATGAATTGGAATTTGAAAAACCAGACACCTGATCTACCATGGCATTAAGATGTCCCAGAATGGAGCTGTAAAAGATTTTACCTTTAGTCTTGCACTTCTTTAAACAAGTAATATGTCCTCGTACATTCCCGTTAATATTAATATTCTTTTCAACCTGTTAACCAAATCTACATAGTTTTAAAGGTAAATTTGTTTGCTTAAAACAATGGCAAGAACTAAGTAAACAATGTCTAGATATACTACTCTCCACAAAAAAAGTAAAATCGTTGGCTAAATTTAGTTATACCCATCAAACTATTTTGCATTATTTCATTAATGTATGAACAAGAATAGGAAAAATACTAGTTGAGAATAATGATGCCAACACTGGCCTTTGCAAGACGAAACAGTAAAAATAAAAAAATAATAAAAAACAGAGGTAACTTGTATGAGTCCATAAAAAAAATAAAAAAAAAATAGGAAACAAATATATAAATGTTCTACTTTCATTTTGTATTCAGAATAAGTTTTTTTTATTTTTTATTTTTAGTAGCACAAAGGTTCAACAATTTCTACCGTGGACATATGTCTATGGTGGATAGGATATTTATTTTCAATATTATCCCTCCTTCAATATTTATATCCCGGACGTGTCTATTCAACTTCTTGTTATCTCATCCACTTCTTGCCGTTGTTCGCTCTTTGCCTACCGTTGTCACCAACTCTGTACTGCAACCACTCTCTGATTCTCTCCCTAAAAAACAATATGAAGGAGTAGAACTAAATCTGTTGCCCCTTTTATCTAATCGTATATCTTACCAGCCCGGAGGATCGTCATCAATGTCCCTCCCCTTCTTTGTAGTTTGGCGTTCCTCCAGCCACTGCTAAACCCAATCTCACCCTCAATCGTGGGAATTAAAGGAAAAGAATAGGTCATGTGTAAAATATTCTTTTTGCCCACCAATATAAAACTTATTAGAAGTTGAACAACATGATATAAACCAATAGAGGTAAAAATCATACGGAAAAGAGATCTATAAAGATGCAATTTGGGAGCTGAATAACATCTTCTATCATTCAAGGCTGTTTAACATATTGATGCAAAAAAAGATTTAGAGAAAGATCAGGGAAACATTCACAATCTGTTAAGGAAAACAAAAAAAACTACATGAAACTGAATAATATATTTAATCATTCTAAGCTATTCACTAGGTTAATGTAAAGAAGGTCAGATATGTTATTGGAAAAGTCACAATCTATCAATGAAAAAAATTTCTATATGGAACTCAATAACTTATTCTATCACTTAGAGTCATTTACCAAGTTAATATGAAAAGCATGCAATGTGTTAGTAAAATTCAAGTATGTCAACAAAAAAAATATATAATAAACTAAATAACTTGTTTTATAATTCAAAACTATTTATCATGCTGATGTGAAAAATGCAATGCATCTTAAGGAAAAATTCTTATCTAATCAAAATTTTGATGTGAGTGATGTATTGGAGTTGAAATGAAAATGAAAATAGGATACAAAAATGCATAAGTTGTGTCAATAAAAATTGAAGCGAAACTATTTACTTATTATATGTGGAAAGTATGAAATATGTCAATGAAAGTTGGATAATGTGTTTCATGAAAAGTGAGTAATGTGTTAATGAAAATTTGATATAAATTAAATGAGAACATATCCTTCAATAGATAGCTAGGAGTTGCATGAACTCTAACCTCATTGCATATATATATATATGAGTTGGGCTTCAAAAGCACGAGAGTTGGGTTGCTTAGCTACAGTAACACATGTTGGAGGGCATTTTAGTAAAGTGAAAGATAATGTCCATATATTTTATTGGACATATGTCCAGGATAGCAGTACTCCAAAGGTTTTACCAAACAAGTAAATATGACTGAAAAAACAGAAAGCATGAAAGCAAAATTTGGGAAAGAAAATCAATGTAACCTAAATAACTCAAAATCCAAAAGTACTAGTGGAAGAATCCTCTCTAAATAAGTGGTTTCAATCTCACAAATCTGTTATACTGTATCTGGCACAAGCAACAATGGTAACAGGAAACCCAACTTCACAATAATAATACTAATAGCAATATTACTAATAATAATGATGTTGAATTCAAATTTCAGATAAAGGAACAGATTACAAAAGTCCATATAGAAACTCCTACAAAAGGTTTATGCAATAACAAAGAGACATGCACAGAAGGTTAAGGGTTTAAAGTTTAAACATCGAAAATTCCAAGAAGAAGATTAAATTGGATTGATCGTTACCTCAGCGTTAAAGCGCCTTGCTTCAATCCTTCTCAAAACTGAAGATTGGGAGTAAACAACAGAAATTCGCCTTTGGAAATATGAATAAGATATCGATTACAAGAAATTCCCCTTCCTTGAGTTAGTTTCCCAAACCCTAAAATTCTTCGGTTTCAGCTTCTTGTTCTATTGGGTTTTTTTTTTTTTTCTAGCCATCAAGGTTTTCTTTGGAAAGGATTGAAAGGGGTTTGATAGATCAAAATACCAGGGGCCAGGGAGAGGAGGAATTCAAAATTACTACAAACGTTCAATTCTGTAGAGATTTGTACTTGAGACCATTGTGCAAGGAAGGGAAAGGGAGGGATAAAGAAAGAAATAAATTGAAGGAGAAAAGGATGGAAGAGGAGGAGTAGGAGGAGACGAAGAAGAAATCTAGACTTTAGGCTCCTAATTTGCCGGTGATTCAAGGAAGAAGGAGAAGAAGCAGCAGCAGGCCGAAGCGTGGGCCTGAAGCAAAGCCACTGGGTTTTATAATGGTCGACATGTGGCCGTTCGGCGATTTTGTGTTTTTTTTTCTTTATTTTTTTTATTGTTTTGTTTTTAGATGTTCGATTAGTCGGCTCAATGCAGCATTAATGAAAGGTGGTCCCAAAATTTAATTCAAATATCTGTTCCAATTATAAAGTCTTTGAACGTCGTTTTCCAAACTAATTAGCTCTGCTTGGATTCGGATTTTAAAATACTAAAATTATAATTATTATATTATACACATATGTTTAATTAGACATACTAGCCATATTCTTAATTTTTTATATATAAGCAACACCCAACCCATATTTTGACCAAAGTGCCCCTTTCTCTTGAAAAAGAAAAAACCCTACCTTGTAGTCACTGTTGCAGTTGTTCCTCGTGCAGTTGTTCCTCCCACTCTGCCAGTTAACACTCCACATCCGACCTTCTCTAGCCTTTGTTCCTCTAGATCTTGCAATGTCGTTGACCTCCAGATATAGCTGTATCACTTGCTGGATCATGCCGCCCGTCCCCTCTAGATCTCGTTGTTGCTTGGGGATTGCCATAATCACCACTGCCTCAATGCCAGTTGCTAGGCAACTTATCTCTTGCCTCACCTGCCAGACTATTCACAAAAATAACCTACAAAACTGCTTAAAATAGACAAAAGAAGTGTTTGATACAATGTGTAGAAGTGTCTATAATAATATATAAAAGTGTCTCGTACAGTATGTGCAAGTATATGAAGTAATATAAAGACAATTTATTATTAAGAGAAATTTAAAATGTATGAGGCAATAAAAATAAGTTTCTAAGTGAATATTAAAAATGTCTAAAAAAATATGTAAAAGTGTCTAAATCAATTTATGAATAATTTTTTATCTTCAAAAAATAACTATTTGTAATAATTAAAAAATATATGTATAAGGGGAATGCTAGCAACAGCCGTTTTAACCAGCGCTTCAACAGTTGACGTTTATCATCGTGACACATGGTAAACTTTTTCGCACAAAAAATTGTAACCGGGTAAGGGGGTTTAATTGCGTGGATCTCCTGTTCTTTCTCTCTCTCTAGCCAATGTCATTGTCTTGTGAGTTTGTAAAATTTTAATAAAAATTTATCATTATATTATTATAAATATGTAACATTGATTTTTGAATAATATTAATTTTTGATAAAAATAAAAATAAATTAAATTATTTTGTATTAGTTTTAAAAAATAAATTATTTAATATTAATTTTACTTAAACTAAAACTAACTAAATCCAAAAGTTTTTAGTTAGAGGAGTTAGCATTTAATGTTGGCATGAGCATTCCCATCCCTTTTACTTAATGACTAATTGGCTAGAGGTCTAGGTAAATATGGTGGAGGTTGGTATTCGAACATTTAGCCTCTCCATTCTTCCATATAATGTTCAATGTTCCTTTATAAATTCTGATTTTTCCTCTTCATTGTCTCATCCTCCCACTAGACTTCACAATGCCTGTGCACAATGAGCGTGGGGACTCTTTTATATACTATTTCTTTTTCTTTTTTTTTCTTCCTCTATTTACCTCCCTGATGATGAAAAAAGCCTATAGTTTGAGATGATAAAATAAAAGAAATATTCCAACTGGACATCTTGCAATTAAATATGTTCAATTTTGAATTTTCACTGTCATGTAGATCACTAAGGAACTTCATATTTGTAATAACATTGAAAATTGATTAATTTGTTTGTTGTACAAATTTTTTTTAAAAACACTCTTTTTCTTATAGCACAAAAAAGACTTTTTTTTATATCCTTAATTGGAAATGAAGATATTCAAATGCATATAATATTTTTTTTTTTTGAAAAAAACAAACTCTTATAGTTTTTATTAGTTTTATGCATACTTATAGATCCTAATTCCTAATTATGGGTTGATAATTAGAATTTTTAAGTACCCCATATGAAAATGTTCCTTTTTTGGGTTTCTAAATTTATTATTTAAATTTATTATGCATCTTTTTATATCTTTTTACATAATAGCTGATAATAGAAATGAATAATTTATAATTTTTTATCTGCCCATGCTAATATTTTTTTATTTTTGGTTAATCAGAAGCATTTACACAAGGTATAAGGACTAAAAGATATACATATATAGGAAAAGGGGGAAATCTCATTTTTTGAGACTTGGAACACACCTGAAATGGCATTAGACATTATATGATGGAATTGGGAGGCCAAAGGTTTGAATACCAACCTCCACCATATTTATCTGGACCTTTAGCCAATTAGTCATAAGGCCAAAGGGTTGGGAATGCTCATGCCAATATTAAATACTAACTCCTCTAACTAAAGACTTTTAGATTTAGTTTGTTTTAGTTTAAGTAAAATTAATCTAAAATTATTTATTTTTTTTAAATTAATATAAAATATTTTATTATATTTTTATTTTTATAAAAAATTAATATTATTAGAAAATCAATATTACATATTTGTAATAATATAATGATAAATTTTTATTAAAATTTTATAAACTCGCAAGACAATGACATTGGCTAGAGAGACAGAAAGAAAATAGGAGATTCACACAATTAAACCCCCATTACCCAGTTACAATTTTTCATGAGAAAAGCTTTGCTACGTGTTATGATGATAAGCAGCGGCTGTTGAAGCGTCGGTTAAAACGGCTGCTGCTAGCATTCCCCTATATATAAATATGTAAAAGTGTCTAAACAAATTTATAAATAATTCATTATCTTCAAAAAATAACTATTTTAAATAATAAAAGAAATATTTGAATGAATATGCAAAAGTATCTAAACAACAAAAATAAAATTGTCAGAAATAATATCCAAATAATTTATTTTTCTCAAAAATAAAGATTAAGTGTCTAAATAAATATCTATAAATATCTAAAAATATTTAAAGTAAAATATAAAATGTATCAAACAATAACTAATCAATAAAATCTATTTTCTGAAACAACAAATCGGCCAAACTCTCCCTCTCTCACCATTCTCTCTTTCTCTTGCCCAGGCGTCTCCGCCAGTCTCTCGCCAAGCTCTCTCCGCCATAGTCATCATCTTCACACCTCGCCACCGTTGTTGGAGATCAGAGTGGCGCCATCGTCATCATCTTCACTCTGCCTTAACCTTGCAAGCCAGAGCCGAGGAGAGGAGATCTGAAGCTGACGAGTTTCGGTGAAAAGGTCAGGCGTCGATCGGAGATCGTAACTGCTCGATTCGATCGCTGGCATGAAGCGACGACAACTACTCATCTCCAGCGCATCGGTAGTGGCAGGAGTTTTACAGGCGTTCTTTGCCGTGAGAAGGTCAGGCGTTGATCGGAGATCGCAACTGCTCGATTCGGTCGCTGACATGAAGCGGCGACAACGACTCATCTCCAGCGCATCTGTAGTGGCAGGAGTTTTGCAGGCGTTCTTTGCCGTCATAAGAGCAGCCAATGCAAGCGGAGAAGAGGTTATCGGCCTGGAGGAGAGGAGGTTACCATCACAGGAGCCATCTGCATAAGGATCTTGCCATCATAAGAGCAACCACCGCCGGTGATCAAAGAGAGGCGAGAGAATCGATTTAGAGAAAACCAATTGTGAATTAGGGTTTGGGGTAAATTAGAAAAATCATCCCCTATCGAATCGCACATAAGTTTACATAGCCGGTACCATACTAAAACTATAAAATGATTAGGGTTTTAAAATTCACTGTTTAGGCAGTAATGACATTAAACACGTGACTTTCAAATTCTAGTATTTATCACACTTCTTTAGTCCATCGCATGATCAGGAGCAGAACCCATATACACAAAAAACCTATAAAAAATCAGGAAGCCGTATCTAAGAAAGGAATAAACTTGAATGTACCCGGCCTATATGTGAGCCCAGATATGAAGTCACTACTTATATATTTTTTTGTAAAGTTTCATATAACATGGAACTTTAGTCGGAGTGGCAATATATTGCGTGTAATAAAAATAGGCGTTGGCTCTAATCTTACTCATGACTTTTCTTTTCTTTCCATTTTTTTTGTTTTTCTTTTGGAATAAACTTGTGTGTACCGGGCCTATATGTGAGCCCAGACATGGAAGTCAATACTTATATATTTTTAGCAAAGTTTCATATAACATGGAGCTTTAGTTGGAGTGGCAATGTATTGCGTGTAATAGTAGCAGGCGTGGGCTCGAATTTCGCTCATAACTTTTCTTTTCTTTTCATTTTTTTTTTTTTGGAATAAACTTGCGTGCACTGGGTCTATATGTGAGCCCGGATACAGAAGTCACTACTTATATATTTTAGGCAAAGTCTCATATAATATGGAGGTTTAGTCGGAGTGGCAATGTATTGCATGTAATAGTAATAGGCGTGGGCTCGAATCTTGCTTATGACTTTTCTTTTTTGTTTTTCAGTTTTCTTTTTCTAGTTTGTTTCTTTCCTTGCTAATTTTTTTTTTTTTGCCAGATATGTTTCTTTGTTTTGTCTTTTGTTTGGCATCGTTCCAATTCTTTGGCTTTTCTTTTTACGGTTTGTTTCTTTCTTTTTCATCTTAGCTTTTTTTTTTTAACCTTTTCTTTTGTGGATTTTGTTTTTATTTATTTTTATTTTTTTCGTTTTTATTTTTTTATTATTCCATTTTTTAAATTTTCCCTTTTTTCTATTTCCAATATTTTTCTATTTTTTCAAAGTTTCCTTTTTTTAAGAACTGATAAAAAAATTATTTTTCTTTCACCCAACTATTTTATTTTATGAGCATGTGTTTGTTCTTTTATTTGCTCATGTTTGTTTCTTTAAATGAATTTGTTGTTTGTTCCTTTATTAGTAGCTATTTGTATTTTTTAGTAATAATTAGTTCTTCTATCAGTTCCTTCTTATTCTTTTAGAGACACTAAATTTTTTAATCTCTTGTTACTAGTCATTTATTTTTTTGTTAATAGCTTTTTGTTCTTTTATAATTAGTTGTTTGTTTTTTTGTTGGTTTGTTTTTGTTCCTTTATTAGTAGCTTTTTGTTCTTTTATCAGTTCATCATTGTTCCTTTAGGTGAATTAGATAGTTGGTATTTTATTAATAGTTATTTATTCTTTTATTAGCAGCTCTGTGTTCTTTTATTAGTAGGTGTTTGTTCTTTTGTTAGTTCATATTTATTTCTTTGGGTTAACTTGATGAGTAAATAACTACTGATAAAAAAATATATAACTATTAATAAAATAATAAACATGAATTGATAAAAGAACGAATAACTGCTATTAAAAAACAATCACTTACTGATAAAAAAACAAACAGCTACAAATAAAAGAACAAAACTAATTTATCCAAAAGAAGAAGCAAAAATTGATAAAAAAAAAATTCTATTAAAATAAGAAAAATATAACTAAAAATAAAATATAGATAATTAAGAAAAAAAAAAGAACAAACAACTGCTAGTAAAAAAAATAATTACTAATTAAAAACAGGTAACTAATGATAAAAGAACAAACTACTAATTTTTCTTAAGAACAAGTAAAAATTGATAAAAAAAACAAATAACTACTAACAACAAAATGAATAATTACTAATAAAAATTAATTAATTAATTTATCTAAAGAACAAGTAGAAATTGATAAAAGAACAAATAACTGTTAGTAAAAGAACAAATAATTAATGATAAAAAAACAAACAGTTACTAATAAAAGAACAAAAACTAATTTATTTAAAAGAATAAGCAAAAATTAATTAAAAAAATAAAAATAAAATATAGAACATTGAAAAAAAAAAGTAATAAAATTGGAAACAAAACTGGAAATAATGCAAAAAATTACAAAGAAAAGAGAAAACTGGAAAAAGATGAGAAAATGAAAAAAAATAAAACAGAAAAAAGTAAATATAAAAAAATGGGAAAATAAAATAAAAATGAAAAGGTGCAGATAAATAGAAAGAAAAAATGTGGAAAAATAGAAAAAAAAAACTGAAATGGACCCAAAAATGAAAATAGAAAATGTAGGAGAGGAAGTGAGGCCTTTCATGACTCAAACCCAGCGCCTGCCCCTCTCCCGCGCCCCCAAAATTGCTCACTAACCGCTCCACCTAATCCAAGAGCTTTTCTGTGTGTGAAAAAAATATAAGTTGTTAATACTCACAGGGCAAAAATGACAACTTTTAAACTTTTCGGGGACGGTGCATGTCAATTTCCGGACTCACGGAAGATGGACTCTGTAAGAAAAGGTAGCTAATGTTTTAGGGAAAGTCGCACTCTCTTTCCAGCTGGTGGCACATTTAGCTTAAATAAGAAATTAGGTGCATATAGAACTAGGGACTAAACTGCTAATATTTTCCTATTTCAGATCACTGGTTACGTTGCTTGCTAATTAGGATATTGTTTAAAACGTCGATTCTTTGACCATGAGGAGTGTTCCAAATCTTCAGTCAGCCCTCTCCCCAGTTGTTTAAGAGGCGCAGACTTTAGTCCTACTACGAAATTGATGTTCCCTTCGTTCTCCTCACAAGTTACCGATCATATAGACCAGTGAAGCCTATTGTACAAATTTATTTTGGCAACGAGGAAAACAAATTATACACAAAATGTGGACCAGCAAACTTTAAATTTGCTTCTTGTAGCTTCCAGACCTGGATTTCTAGGAAAGGCATATACAAGAAGAAGAAGCATCACGGTCGACAGGGCAAAACTAAGAAGCTGAACCATTTTCACTACCTTGTGCTGCGTAAGGCTTTTGTGGCTGGGGCAAGTTCTCCACATATATGTTGTGTACCAGTTTTATGTAGCTGCCAATATTGTCGACTGCCCAGTTATCGGTGCTAATCGGAGGGAGGAACTTCACGGTTATAGGCGCTGGTCGGACATGCAAGCTCCCTTTCCTCCATGCCAGATGTGTACCAGTCAGGACCATTGGAACGATTGGAAGGCGTGATTGAACCGCCAAGTGAACAAAGCCCTGCAGCATTGCACCAATTCAGAACAATCGTTTCCTGTCAAATATGTCTTGTAGGAGATGATTTGCAGAGATTTGAAGTGTGACCTTCTTGAAGGGAAGCAGTCTGCCATTTTTGGACCTTGTGCCCTCGGGGAAAATGATTAAAGACAGGTTGTTGTTTGACACAGACTTCGCAACCTAAGTATGAGAAGCAACAAGTGTTAGAGATACCAAGTAGGTCCTTGTTCAGGAATCAGCAGAAATGATGTAATGGAAGCACACCTCTACCATGGACCGAACAGCGGCAGCAGGGTTGGAGCGATCAATGCGGAGGTGATTGGCCAAAACATATAGCTGTCCGAATAGAGGGTAATATATGATCTGTGTAGTATGAGAATTCCATCAGCAAGTCTGGAAAAAGATTCAATGCCATTTCATCGGCCTTGACTGGAAAAAACATTTTATGTAACTCTAGTTTTGAAGGAAAAAGGAAGAAGGCAAATGAAATGCTGTGGACATGCAATTCTCACCTCTTTCTTTGCAACGCCAACTGTGCCTGTTGGGGTCAACCACATGATAAGGAAAATGTCAATGGGAGATGCGTGATTGCTGATATAAACAGCCCGCTCGTTAGAGAACTCTCTGCCTTCGATTTTAATAGGATTTCCTAAGATCCACATCTAAAATCACAACCTGCAAACTTCAGTACCAATATGACACAGCACAGCCCCTGATAGAGAGCAGGCCAAATGATTGAAACTTCTCACCCAGTAATGCACTGTTGGATGACCATGATTATGGTTTCGTGAAGCCGAAACATAGAAGTTTCTATTGACCTTGAAGGTTATTTTGGATTCTTTCAGTTCATTGTTAATCTTTGAAATGATAAACAACATATATCGCTAACAAACATTTCCAGAACTCAGATCCAGAAAACTGCACGAATTTGAGAAATTGTTTCATCAAGTTGCTATGCTGTACAGACTACATAAGTCACATATCCTTGCCCTTCAGGCTAAGGGACAATGGCTCAGTGGAAACTAACAAAAGGGAATAGGTCTCAAGTTATCCTAATTCATCTATAAGAAGCCCATTCAGTACCATATCTTTTTATCCAAAATCAAATGAAGGTGCAGAGTCACAGAGAGAGAAGGTAGAGTGGTTGTTGTCAGACAAGTCAGAAGACTCATGGGTTCAGAATTCAGCACCAACAAGATCGAAAGAGCTAATTTCTATCAAATGAGGAAGCATTCACTCCAAAACAAGTTTTCTTTGGCAAAATTTATCTGTTGCTCCATTAACACTGAGCTAAAAAGGGAACATGATGACCATGTGACTTTGTAGGAAAAATTTCTGCAGATTTTAATATTTGTACCTAAAAACCTACTCCATTAACTAATGGACAGGGACTACTTCCTTGAGAAATGACTTTTAAGTATGGATGAAATCTAAAAAAGAGCTGCCATCTAAGATATTTTTATGTAACCAACATAACAGAAATTCCTTCCAACAACAACACCACTAGACCATTCACATGTTACATATTGCTTATACATTTGTAATATATAACACCAGAACAAGGATAAACTGAACCAACTAATCAAGATAGACCTTACCATCAATCGACCCGTGACATGGCCATAAATATTTCCTTGTCTTATCCTCTCATAAGGCCAAGGAAGGAGCAGAAGCATGATCAATGCCCAAATGACTGTAGTAACCATCATGGTGAGAAAACAAGTGACAATCCTCACAGCAGAAACAAGTTTAGCTATCCAGCCATCATCATCAACATAAACATCTGAGCTTGTCTTCTGCCCTGATACATTCCTGGGAAATTTCGGGGGCTCTCTGACTCTTTCCCCAGAGTCTGTATCCAGAAAGCTCTCTAATCTTCTATTTCTCATGAAAGAAGCACCACCAGTGCTCTCCATCTATCAAAACTCAAAATTGCCCTGAAACAAGCGCGAACATTAGATTGGAAACAGACGCAACTAATGTTGGGAAATTTTGTTTTGTTGCTGAGAAAGTTCAATAAATTGAAGAAACCGAGCCATGTGCCATCCCTTCAATATAAGTATAACAAAACGATTACTTGTATCATTAAACTGAATTTATACCAATTTAATACTCTGTTGAATTAGTTGACATATGACGAAAAGACGAAGTACGACACTTCAAAGCAACATCTGTTAAGACTTTTCCTTTCCCCTTGAGAACTAAATCCCCGGTTAAACGGGACAAACCCTCCCCCCAAAAAACCCATTAACGTGAAATCTAAACACAAACTTTTAAACATACATCAGACTCGCTCTTTTGTACTCTTACCAGAACCGGGAAAACAAGAAGAAATAAACCAGCCTTCCAATTCTCCACCAATAAAAAGAACTTGCAGATAGAAAAAACAGAAACAGAGATAAAACAGAAAAACTACAACCGCAAGTTTGTGCCTTGAGTTGTGAATGAAACAAAGAACGCTCTTTATCCAGCGAAATAGCCCGCACATATTTGGATTACTCGGACAGAGATAAGAGTCCACAAAGTATATTAACCATAGACTTCATCGAGCGTACTTTTCAGACAAGCAAACAAAAACCCAGTAATAAATTTCACTCCTTTTGGGTCAAAACGCCCAACCTTACTGGTCACCGTATGTTTGAGAGGTTTTATCTTTTACCTTAGCGGCTGCTATTTTGTCGAGCCACGGGGGCCAATGAGGTTGGAGACGACGGAACTATCAACCGTGTGTGGATTGGCTATTCCAAAGAAAAACATAAACAATTAAGAAATGAAAGGGAAGTAGGTGTAAATGTAATTAAGAGAGAAAATCCAAGGAGCCGCTGACAGAATTGAGAAAGTAGCGGTAATGGGATTTTGGTTGGGCTACACCATCTACTGAAGTTTTTCTCCGCGTCTTTTTCTTTAGCGAGTAGTGATTACCTGACGGACCGTGTTCTGTACAGGTAATGACAGATGCACGTCCACCACATGGGTGATGCGTACAGAATGGTTCTTGTAAGAGTTGAAACTTGGAAGACATGTTTTTTAATTAAAAAATTGGTATTATGCTGAATGTACTAGAGTAAAATTTTTCTGTAAAAGCTCTATAAAATTAGGCATGGACTGTAATTTATATGAACTTTGGCTTCATTGTATAAACATATATGGGGTATTGGCATGACTCGTAATTTATAGGAAGTTTGAGTTGCACTCTCTATATGCATAACGGCCTGGTGGCATAGGCCGTAATTTATGAAAGTTCAGCCTCGATGCATATAGATATAAGCTGAGCTTCAAAAGTACAGGGATTGGGTTGTTTAGCTACAGTAGCGCACATGGGCTGGAGGGTATTTTAGTAAAGTGAAAGGTATCATCCATATATTTTATTGAACATATGTTCAGGATAATTGTACTCCAAAGGTTCTACCAAACAAGTGAATGTGACTGAAAAAATAAAAAGCATGAAAACGAAATTTAGGAAAGAAAACCAATTTAATCTAAATACCTCAAAATCCAAAAGTACCAGTGGAAGAATCCTCTCTAAATGAGTGGCTTTAATTTCACCAATCCGTTATATTGTCTCTGACACAAGCAACAATGGTAATAGGAAACCCAACTTCACAATAATAATATTAATAACAATACTAATAACAATAATGACGTTGAATTCAAATTTTAAATAAAGGAACAGATTACGAAAGTCCAGATAAAAGCTCCTACAAAAGGTTTGTGCAATTTCATTCGTTGAAACGAAATAGAAAAGGAATCCAAAATAAAACTGATTTGTTTGTAAACCTACAAAAGAGTTCTAATTTTTTTAGGAAAAAAGAAATGCGAAGAGACCATTAGGATTTGGAGAAGAACTACGATATGTGGAGTGGGTCTCGTCTTGGATGGCCCCAAATGACAAGACAAGTTGTTGCTTAGAATTGAATACACTGAAAATTTGACGAGTGGAGAAAACAAAGAAACACGTACAGAAAGTTAAAGGTTTAAATTAGGGGTGTTTGTGGAATGGGTATCACCTGGTTTCGGCTCAATTTAACCCTACCCATATAAATTGACCAAGTTATCCAATTCATTACCCAACCCTACCCGCATACCTTTAAACCTGGTGACAACCTAAACCGCATAAAAACCAATTTGGATTGGTTGGATATGACTGAGTTCTATATACTCTTATAAATCAACAATTTTTATCCAAAACAATTATAAATAAGTTAAAAAAAACATACAATTATGCTTCAAATTTTAATTTTTACAAAAAATGTCTTAATTCAAATAAAATTTCATGTGTCTAAACCTCTCATAAAGAAAACAAATTAAATGTATAACAATAATATAAAATAAAAAAACCTACAAAAACATTGGCTATTCTAGAGAAAAACATAAACAATTAGGAAATAAAAGGGAAGTAGGTGTAAATGTAATGAAGAGAGAAAATCCAAGGAGCCGACAAATTTGAGAAAGAGGCAGTAATGGGACTTTGGTTGGGATATACCATCTACTGAAGTTTTTCTCTACGTCATTTTCTTTAGTAGGTGGTGATTACCTGATGGACCATGATTTGTACAGGTAATGGCAGATGCACCTCCACCACAATGATGTGTTCGAATGGTTCTTTTACGAGAGTTGAAACTTGAAACTTGAAAGACATGTATTTTAATTAAAAAATTGGCATTATGTTGATGTACTAAAGTACACTTTTTTTGTAAAAGCTCTATAAAATTTTGTGCTTTACTGTTTAATTTAATTTTAAATGAGTTAGTGAAATTAATTAAAAGTCAATTTATTTTAACTTAAGTCAACTGAGTTATTTTTACTTTTACTTTTTTTTTTGCCTCAAACCAATTTTATTTAAAAGCCAATATTATGTAAATGTAATAATATATTTGAAAGTAAATTTTTATGATTATAACAAAGGTACTATAATTTGTTTTTTTTTTTTTACATTCAGAAGTATGCTTATAAGTGTATACTGGAAGAAGTATTAGCAGTCTAACTAAGGTAGGAGAATGCTAGCTTTTTCAGGACTTGGAGGGCACCGAACAAGCTTTGTGTGGCATTATTTAAGAAGGGGATAAGAAGGCCAAATTCAAATCCTAAACTTCCTCATGATGTCTCCAGTGCTTTAGCCATTAGGCTAAAGTCATGAGAACTACTAGAATTTTTTTATATGGAACTTTGCAAACTTTAATGTACCAATTTTAAGGTACTTACAGTAAACATTATAGATAGTCACTAAGCAATTTGAATTATAAGGTACTATGACAAAACTATACTTACTTTCTTATCATGCAAAATTATAAGGTATTGTGACAAACTATACTTACTTTCTTATCATGCAAATTTATATTGTTTATTTTTCTTGTGTTAATTATGGTGGAATTTAGATAGCAAAAGTAATTGTTAAATTCTATAAATGCACTAAGATATACTTGTTACACCACCGGTTGGTATGGTCACTTCATATATTGATGCTGTTATATCAACTCACAACACAACTTCTAACAGTAGTTAGACGTAGTTAAGTGATTATAATGATGTGGCACATGTGTGTGACGCATCATCACCTTGGAACTAATAAGAATATGTCATGCGGTGATTATGTACATGTACACCTTGACATATGAGATAATTGCTTAATAACCACTCCATAACTACTCATATTATAAATGGATGTGATTTTTAGATGAAAAGATATGTCCAAACCTATCACACTCTCGTTAATAGTATCATATGCATCGACATTCAAATTAAACCCATCCCCAAACCGTTTCATTATATTCAATTGGAAACAACCACAACGGAAAATAAAATCACAAAAAAATCAATAATAAACCGTTATTTGCCCTAAATTGGCAAATGAACCTAGCTATCTGAAGATCTCTGACATTGAACTTGCAAACAAACCTAGATCCAAGCTGCTTTCAACTTACTGAAACAGCAAAAGACAAAAAAATGAAACAATAGTCTTTTATAAATAATGGCAAAATTCATAAATAATAGGAAAGAATAGGAGTAGCGCGTGCATGAGCCGAGTGTATTTTAGCCATGGCTCTACACACAAGTGCACACACATACACATAGAGTACAAAATTGCACAAATACTAAATGACATTTTTATTCTTACATTATAATTTATTTTATTCATTCGATAAAACCCAAAGTTATCATTATCTAATTAGTTAGGGGTTATATTTGTACTAGAACACTAAAAAGGATCCTTAAGTTGTAACTAAAATTTATTTTTTGCTATAAACTTGTCTGTGCTTAATTCTATATTATATAATCAAGTATCATATGTAATTTTTTTTTGCTTTAAGGTTACCTTTAATGGCTAAAACTCCTATATTGCCATTAAAGTTTTTTATTTTAATTTTTTTGTTTTTACATCAAACGTGCTGCCCTTGATTCTATATTACTATTAAATAATTATCTCAAGTATAGTAAATATTTTATAAAACTTAAAATTTGAACTTAACAAGAATAGCTTATATTTTTTCTACCATAAAAAATATCTCTGAATATAAAATTTTTGTCAGTTAAATTTTTTTCTCCAACTTGGATGAATATATATTATAGAGTTTTTTTTCTACTTACTCCCTTGAACTTTAGTGTTTATTACACTTACCCCCATGAGGTTCTAAAATAGACACTTACCCCCTAAAACATTGGCAGATTTTGTCAGATATTAACTAGGTTTACTGTTCATGCATTGACCAAGTAAAAAATAAATCTAATTCCTATAATGCCCCTAGGTGGTTGTGCATGTAAAGTAAATAAAGCCAAGTAATTTCCCAAGCCTTAAATTTAATTTCACCTACAGTATAGATAAATGAGGGGAGGAGCAAAACAACCATAATTGTACCTGCAGAAAAAACACACAGCCAAGGGAGAAAGGATAGGAACACAAAAAAGGGAGGAGGGAAAAAAGAAATGTAACTAAAATTACATTTTCATTTCACCAGAATTCAAAGTCCAATTTCAAGTATTCAACTAGGGACCTTACCCACCATCCTTAATAAGTACCAAAAATAATAATCTCTTAATACACATCACAAGGCAACAAATGTGGTCCCTTCCACTTTTTTTTGCAACAAAACATGTGTAGTCCAACTAAGCATCTCTTTCACCCCAAAAAACTTCTTTAACTATACAAGAATTCCACTTTAATCCCTACATAAAAAAAACAGCAAGCTTCATACACTTTCCTTTACACCTCTATAATTACAAAAAATAGCAAGCTTCCTAGCCAAACAATGTTTTAAATTCCCATAACTATAAAAAAAAAACAAGCTTTACTTACTACGTTTCACTTATGGCTATGAATTGGATGCAACTCCTTCATGGCGAACTGTAGTACTTGCCTCTGCCATAAAAGTGCTAGTCTGTAAGGAAGAAAGCCCATTATCCAAAGGAAGAAGCTGCATCAATTAACCAGATGCAACGAAATACAAGTAAGCAAGATGAATACTCTAGTTTACATTTTTTTTTCCATCTTTTGTAGTCCCTGTTTTCCAAACCTCTTTTTTTGCTTTCCTTGTTGATTTAAGGGTTGTTGACATTTTTGTTCATGTACCCTTCATACTTACAGCACAGTTAAATAGTTGGAAAGTAGCAAAATATTTGAAATACATAGTGATATTTGAACAAATGTTACCTGTAAAGGATTTAACTTGCAAGTTCTTTGGTTATGCCTATATTGGAGGCAACAAGTACACTTCAATGTACTCAATCTCTTGTTAATAGTTGCATCTTCTCCAACTTCTCTTTTCCTTAATTTCCTTGGTCTTCCAGTAGACCTTTTCATAAGTGAAGGCTACACTGCATCTTCTAGGTTACAAGAAGAGTAATCAGTTTGAGGAATGGGATGAATCACCTCTTCATACACTTTTCGGTACACGAATGTTGTGTAGTATGCATCACATAAGTCCTCCGGCTTCATTCTCATGTGTGAGATGGGTTGAATTGCATGTTTGCATGGTATTCCAGTCATCATCTATGCCTTACAGGTACAAGTTCTCTCCATCATGTTTACTACTTCTTGTTGAGAACCATATAATATCTAAAAATTTCCTTTTCCAGCCATTATCATGGAACATTTTTATGATGTCTGAATGTTACTATTAAGCATTTCCCTTGTTTTTGGGGTAAGGGCTTCATCTCATGTACAAGCAACAATAAAACATTTTTGGAATCTTGCCATAAACTTCAACCGTATACTTTCAAATATTTGAAGAATTGGGCTGCATAGCACCTCACCAACCCAAGCATTAAAAGACTTGGTCATATTATTGGTCACATGTTCACTTTTTGACTAGTAATCAAACCCAACTCTTGACCATTGTGAGGTAGGTTTTCCCTTTAACCATGCTTCTACTTTTTCATTATGCATCATTGCTATTGTTGCCTTAAAATCTCTCTCAATATATGATTTTGCTGCCTTCCAAAATTGAAATCTCAGGTGAGGCCCAGGGAAATTAGCCATAAAGTTGGCATCCAAATGCCTAGCATATCCCCTATGTGTCGAATTAGGAAATATGGCTTTAATTGCTTGTAATAATCCTTGTAGTTTTTTTAAGAAATAGCAAGTTAGAATGTAATTATCTAAGTTTGGGATAATAAAAATTTGCTATCAAAGTTAGGTAAGATTATTTACCTTTTGTTGTTTGTCATAAAGACCCATGGCCATCATTAATATAAGACTAAAGTTCTCTAAAAAAACAGGACTAACTATCTTTACAGTTAGCCTCTACAATCCCAACTGCCAAAGGTAGTATGTCATTGTTTCCATCTAGTGTCACTGCAGATAGCAGTATCCCACTAAACAGCCCTATAAGCAATACACCTTCCAAACCAATAAATGGCCGACATCTACCTAGAAACCCTTTCTTCATGGCATAAAAGGATAAATACATCATTTTGAAAGTTTGAGGATCAATCAATGGGTCTTGCATTTCACAAACTTCAATTATAGCTCATGAATCGAGATTGGTTTCCATTATAACTTTAAAGTATTGCCATAAGTATGAATAAGAAACAGTATGGTTTTCTACATTATCATCCCAACCAAACCTCCTTGTTCTATAAAGTTGCTTCCAATGTGCCTCAATTCTAAACCTATCCATCAAAACTTGATTCATGGCCTTATAGCTAATATCTAGATATGATTTTATTAAAGAATCTAGTTGTTTTGAAATCCACCTAACATTTGAATTCTTGATCTTACATGGCCGAATGCATGTATGTTTTGGCCTTAATGTCTTCACCATGAAAGTGAGATTATCAGGAAGAACTGAAGCATAGATCATCCATTAACAACCTTGCCTTTTACAAAATGCCCTAACCCTTGATTTTTCATTCTTTATCCTCTCCAAGTCATAGCCTTCCTCAACACAGTTCTAAATTGTTGCACATTTTTAAAGATGTGCCATTGCTCAAACACAATTCTTTTGTCATCAATTCATGTGAATTCTTTACCTTTCACTTTACAAGTCGGGTCAAACTTCATTCTTCTTTTCTTAAGAGTCCTATTGTTCTCATCAGTGGAGTAGCCATCTCCTAAAGAGTTATTATACTCGCTCCATTTATCAATCTCATATCCAGATTACTCAACCAAACCATTATCTGTGCCTTCTAAAATAAGATTATCTTTTGGCATCTATTGATCATCATTGTCATTATCAAACTCAAAAATCTCTTCAGATGTATCATTCCTCTTTTTATCTGTATCAAATTAATCTACAGGTGCATTTTTTGAACTTTTGCTTGTTCCATTATATTTTTTATTTCTTGTTCTTAGCAACCCTTTCCCTTTTACAGCAGTTGACTTGAACCTTTTTCCTCTAAAACCAATACTCCTTATTACCACATTTTCATGTTCAGTTGTTTCCTTATTTTGTACATCACCATCCATGACTTCAACATACAAGGCATGCTTCTCAATGTTCGCTTACCCACCCATGAATTTTACGACATCACTATCACATGCAACCAATATTCTATTTCCAACTCTAATTGTTACCTTGGTTGTCTGTAGGGGATATGCAATCTCTATCAAATTCTTTATCAACATGGTAATCATTTCCTTTATAATTCAAAATTAATTGATGGGCCGCTATCCTGCATAATCAACAATTATATAAGTATGTTGCTATCGAAACAAGAACAAGTATATATTTGTTCTGTTCTCCCACTATGTTCGCAGAAGATAATACACATTAGAAGTGATTAAACACTGCACATTCATTGGAAACATGGTGCATGTATTGTCTCTGTACAATGGTCATAACTGACAATTGGGTATTGAAACAAAAGAAGACAATAGATAGGCATAGACAAAGAAGAATGTCGTAAGGCTCACATCTACCATTTTAGTGCCGAAATAAAACCAGAATCATAAAGCACAAGCATATTACACACATAAGATACGAAATGAGACCAGAATCGCATAACCCACCTGATGCTAAACACAGAATCGAAGCATCCAATTCCAATGCAGCTTCACTCGAAACCTTTCATCAATATCAATACCTTACATTGTCTCCCAATTTTGTTGTGCAAATCGTCAAAAACCAAAGTCGATTTTGGCCAATGCACTAGTTTCCATTGAAATTTCCCAAACCCCCAATTTGTGCAAGAACCCTAGTGCTTGGAACTTGTACAAATTGAAATCTTGCACAACCTAGTTTGAATCTTGCTTTCTGTTTGGGATCCATAAGTTTAAAGGGGTATTTTAGACAAAATACATGGCCCAATTTCTCTGATGAATGGCGTTAAAGGTTTCAGGGGGTAAGTGTCTATTTTAGAACCCTAGGGGGGTAAGTGTAATAAACACTAAAGTTAAAGGGGTAAGTGGGAAAAACCCTATATTATATGAAAGCTTATGTATCTTGTCTATCTTATAGCAATAACATTATTCAAGTATGACTCAAGTACTTATTATTGAAAAAAGAATTATCATTATAGTGGTTTATGGGAAAAAAATTGAGAATTTTTTTTTTACTATTACAATTAGTTGCATATATCCTATTTCGGTCATGTACTTTTATTTTATACTAGCAAGGTCCCTTACCTCATATAACGCATCGTATTAAGGTTTTTTCATCATTTGAGCCATTAACTTTGACTGAATATCATGAAAAATGACAAACCTAATCCCCAAATTTCGCTCATCTTAAAACTTATAAATTTAACAACTCAACCATCATCCACATCACACTCCAAGTACCTTTTTTTTCCCCATCCTACCAACTCAATTCTCTAAGTGAATAATGTTTCAAAAATTTAAATTTTCACTTTTTGCCTCCCTTTTTTGCTCTTTGCATGAAATATGAAGCTTTAATCATCAAAATCTGTAATTTTTTTTTTGAAAATTTTTTTGTGAATTTTTTTATATCTTATTGTTATTTTTTTGAAGAGATTTATTGCCTTTTCCTTTATTATTTTAGATATACTTTTGAATTTTTGAAGCATTATTCACTTAGAAAATTGGGTGGGTAGAAGGAGAAAGAAAAAATGAAGCTTAGGGTGAGATGGAGATGATGGATGAATTGTTAGATTTATAAGTTGTAGAATGCTAGGAAGTAAGATGAAAAAAAGCTAGGGATTGAAGTTGTCATTTTTCATAGGATTCTATTAAAGTTAATAGCAAAAAACGATGGTAATGACCTCAACAGGATACACCATAAGAGGTAAGGGAGCTCACTCATACAGAATAGAGGTACATGACCCGAATAGGATTAAAAAAAAAATAAGATAAAGGACCCTTATTAGAGTTACTGTATTATAATAAGAGGACTTTTAATAGCTTTTTTTTTTTACATTTTTCAATGTTTTAAAATATTGTAAAAAAATATAATAATTATTTTTTCCATATGATCATCCTCTTTAATATTGTAACACAAATTTTTATTCTTAGCAACTAACTCTTTTTATATTGTTTTCATTTTTATTTTTTTTAGAGCCAATCAAATATTACAAGTTGTTTGAAAAAATTAGAAGTAATTTTTTTTTAATATTATATTTCATGGTAAAGGCTCATAGATTGGAAGTGGTTTTGGAGTTGTTAAAAGATGAATTTAATAATTTTATGCTATGATTGCAAGTGTTTATTTTATCTAAATATTAATTAAGTATTATAAGGAGAAAAGTTTGGATGTTTGTATATTTAAAATTTATAAGTAAAATACATATTTTTATGTCCTAATTGTAGGTTCTGACCACATAGGGGATTATATGACAATGGAAAAATGTTAGAGGATTATTAGAAAGACAAATAATAAGTTTTAATAGAATTGCCCAACATGTACTATTTGTATTGGATAAAAATTTTATTCATTTTTATCCAAATTATTATAATTTTGTTATGACTTTATCTTTTTTTTCATTGTCAGAATACTAAATTCCTATATTTTCATATTTAACATTGATACACAAAATTCTGTAAATATGAAACATATTTGAAAATTTTCTAATTTTTTTTAAAAATGGTATTGTTATATTTAGTTTATTTATTTAATATTTTCCTTTATTTGATACATCAAAATTTTAATGTATTTATAATATTTAAAATTTAAACACGTTTGTACCATTTAAAATTTTTTATATTAGGAAAATAAGATTAGTATTTGAAATGAAAAAATAGAAAAAAAATTAGTGATTTCATTTTCTGTCTTTTATAAGTCCTTTTTTTATGGCAAAAAACTGAAAAAATGCCACTAAATTTAAAATTTTATAGCAAACATGTCTTTGATTTATATGACTATCAAACATGCCTAAAAATATGTTATCTATCAATTTATTTAATTTTTAAAATTTAAGTATTTTTATCAGAACCTAAAAACACAACTTAATATCTATATATATCTCTGTATAATAAAAAATGCAAGGATATAAAGTGACTAAATCTTAAATCATGATCTTTTCTTAACATATTGCATACTATTAATTTTAAATTTTACACTGAGAAATTTTTTTTTGACATTTTTTATGAGTACTCTATCATTGGAAACAGTATTATCTGTAGCATATTACAAATTATATTGTTATTATTATTATTATTATTATTATTATTATTATTATTATTATTATTATTATTATTATTATTATTATATAAATCAAATACAATGAGTAATCTATTATAATGGATAGTATAAATGAGAGTAGTTATTATGAAATATTATAATAAAAAACTAAGCAAAAGATAGAAAATAAAAATAATAAGAATTATATCTCAACTTAAAAAGAAAATAAAATCACAATTACTAATATTTTGTTAAACAAGATAATTAAATTATAGTTATTTGAGTAAAAAAAACTTAATGTTTTGATTCATGTGCACTACACTAAGCAATTGCTAGCACGTGCGCGCTCGCGCGCGCGCACACACACACATATATATATATATATAAATAGTGTGTAAATGTTTGCCTTTCATCTAAGCTATAACCAAGAAAGTAAAATATGGGGAACGCTTCCCAAATGGTAATGCTTTAATTTGTTTGTCATCTTCCTCATTATTCTCAGTGCAATTTTATTCTATTTTTAAAGCATTTTTGTGGTATGGGCAGTATCACTTCATTAAGGCTTCAATTAAGTAAAGCACTTTTAGAGTGCCAAATTCGAAGATTTAGCTTAAATTGATGCGATGGTTCTGTATATGGTTGATCTTGTTATTTGGAAGTTAAGAGGTGTGAATTCATTACCAACCAGTAATACACTCGAGAGATACGATGCGACTTGCGAGTCACAGCACTCGGACCCAACTGAAAAGAACGCCGGTAAGCAGATAAAACAGGCCCAGCATCAGGCCCATTTCGGACGCCCCATCGTTTTTTAAATTCCACTACTTATTCCAACTCTTATCGATCGGCAATCTTCCTAGCTAGCTCGCTAATCCTCCTCCTCCCATTCTGCTGCATTACGGTCCTCACTTGACGCTGTAACAAACCAAGCCAAGAAAACAACAGAGAATTTACCATTATCTAGAATGAACTGCGAGGTAAACACTTATACTGCAACTAAGTAAATATGATCTTGCCTGTTGCAGTTGATGGAGGCGCCGATGTTGTAAGGGATGTTGACGCCGCACTTGTCAGGCAGGCCAGCTGCTAAGGCAGCGTTGATGACGTTGCCCATGCCCTTGGCCGCAGACTGAGGCACCTGCAGGCGGTCTGGCGGTCTGGTGTGGTCTTGGCCGCGCCTGCAAGATTCCTGATCCCGGTGCAGCATGGGGCGGGAACAGCGCCTCCGGACTTGAGGTAGTTCAGGCACGGCGACACCATGCCGGTCACTTGGCCACAAGCGATGGCGGCATTCGCCATTGGCGCAGCAAGGAGCACGCAGAGTATGACCGCAAAAGCAAGCTTCAGAGCAGCCATGATTGGAGAAACCGGGACAAGTAATGAGAGGCTAGAGTGGTTTGGGCGAGGAGGAGGGCTGGTTTATATAGAAGTGTCGGCGTGGGGGTGATCAGTGTGAAAGCATGGGCCGTTCCTCCATTGTATGGTTCGGTGCTTCTCTGCTTCAGCTTTTTATTGTTTTTCGTTTTCTTTTCTCAAAAATTATCTGACTCTTCCCACACCGGGACCATTTTTTCTTGTTCTTCTCAATCTCAATAATTGCCAGATGAATTTCACTCATTATTAGGCTGCAGCATGATTTTAGTTACCCATTGTAATGTGATCGCCGACGAGTAACAGTGGCAGTTCCAATTAGTATTGTACAAGGGAGTATAAGGAACTTAGGGTTCACCGATGGGGATGAAAGTGTACTCCTGTATTTCGTTGGAACGGGAATCACTGTGTGCTCTTGAAAAGGGCAACATCAGAAAGGTTCAAGGGTTTACAGACCTCACTACAAAATAAACATATTATAGCCACCGGTTATTTGGTGGTTAAATGGTAGCTAATTTACCTTTAAGCAACTGAAAAATACGGTAGCTAAAAGCTTGATGACTAAGTCTAGAAACCGTTTATTTCGGTCACTTCTAGTGATTGTGTATTTCGGTCACTCCTAGCAATCGTATAAGTCAGTTGCTCTACCATTTTATTTATAAAATTAATTTATTTTTGTTCTTATGAAAGTTTGAATTTTTATTTGTAAAATCTTTTTATTTATTTTGTTCTCTTTTTTTTTTTTTTTTTTTTTTTTTTTCTCAATCTCAGTCCTCCATGCTTTCTACCCCTCCACTAGCCATTCCCACTCCGCCTCCTACTTCAAATTTGGCCACCAAGAGAGCTCATTGCCGGAGAGCCATGGAAGGATTTTCCTGGTATCACTATATTTTGCAATACGTTTTGTGAAGTCTTAGCCCCCCAAGGTGGAGTCGTCGCCGTGGAAGGAGCTATAGAAGAAGCTACTCTCATAGTTTTAACCAAGGTTGTCAAAATCAGTATCTTACCAATAATCATTTTTTGCTATGTAAGATCGGATCATAGATCATAAGATCCTAACAAAAGTTTAGAATTTTTTATCTAAATAATATAATTTATGTAATAGACCAATTATATTAGAAACTTAAGTAAAATTTAAGTATCATAACAATAGTAAAACATAATTATTGATACAATACAAGTAAAATTTAAACTTTAATAGAGTATATATTAACATAATCAACAAAATAATTAACACAAGTCTAAAAGAAATTCATGAACAAACACATTATTGACCAATAAAAAAAATACAATGTTCATAATTTAAATATTCAGTAATTGACTTTCAATAAATTTAAAATGTATAATATTTTTTTACAGTAATTAAATAATTTAAAATTAGTATTTTTTTTCTTCCTGAATGAAATAAGTTCAACTTACAAAAAGGAAAAACTGATAATTTGAATGCCCATTAACTGTAAAAAATATTATTATATATATTAAATTTATAGTAAGACGGTTACTGAATAATTTAAATTATTCTTTAAAAAGTTGTTATTAGATAGTTACCTTGAGTTAACAAATTTCATCTAGTTGGAGACCAAATGAAATATTTTTAATGGATTTAGAACCAAAATAGGACTTTTTTAATAGGTTTAAGTTGTAAACAAAACATTTAATAAACTAGAGGTAAAAACACGATGAAAATTAAATGTTAGGGATCTTCTATATAATTTACTCTCAACAAAAATCAATACTGGGTAGGATTGGTAAGATCTTTTGATCCTACAATCCTAGTTGTGATTCATACAATGATTCTATCATATTTTCGATCCTAGAACATTTTTAACAAAATTTTCTATGTTAGGATCGTACGATCCTACGATTAGGATCGCAATTTTAATAACTTTGGTTTGAACCCTGAGCAAAGGAGGAAGTTACTAGCCACGTCCACATGTGAAAATAGGCTCAAGATATTCATGCTCACCGAGTGGGAGTAACCATTTGATTTGTGGCAAATTCATATGCGAATTGTGGCCAATCCACCATCGGAAATAAGTAGCTATTTAAAAAAGATGATGAGGAAGATGACTGGGTAGATTTAAAAGAGAATAGAGATGACGGTGAAGATGATTGGGTAGATTTAAAAGATTTCAAAGAGAGTAAATTGGAAGAGAGATGATGGGGGAAGATTTCAAAGATTTTTGCAATGTTGATTTTTTAGTAAATTTCATAAACGATCGTTAATTTTTAGTCATTATTTCTTTTTAGTCCCTAACCTATTGAATGTTCTGTTTTAGTCCTAAATCTAGTAAAATATTTTATTTTAGTCATAAATCTATTAAAAATGTTTCATTTTGGTCCCAATTTGATGAAATTTGTTAACTCAAAGTATTTGTTTGATAACAACTTTTTAGATCATAATTTAAACTATCTGGTAACCATCTTATAATAAATTTAATCTGTATAATAATTTTTTATAATTAATAAAAAAATTGAATCACTTTTTTTTTTTGTAAATTAAACTTATTTCATTTAGAAAAAAACTATTAAGTTAAATTTTCTATTTACTGTAAAAAATATAAGCTTTTTAAATTTACTGGAAGATAGTTACCAAATATTTAAATTAGAATTTTAAAAGTTTTTGTCAAAACAATTATTCTGAGTTAATGAATTTTATCTAGTGATGGACTAAAATGAAACAATTTTAATAGGTTTAGGACCAAAATAGGATATTCAATAGGTTAAGAACTAAAAGCAAACAATAACTAAAAGTTAAAGACCATTTATGCAGTTTATTCATTAATTTTTTTTTCTAGATCTACAGCTTAAATTATAATATAAGTCAATCACAAGGATGGCTGATATAGAACATAAGGTGGAGCAACCGTCTTGGCGATTGTATATTCGGTGGCCACAAAAATGGTGACTAAACAGTCACCCAAAAATATGTTCCACATTTTTGCAACCATCCAAGTGACCGTTTTTTTTTTTGCCACCATTTAAACGGTTGCCCTTGGCCGTCGCTTTTCCCTTAATTTGTTGTAGTGCCTTAATCATACGAGAACTCCTGATCGTAGCCTCTAATGGATACTAGTTATCATCTAATTCTTATTCCAAGATTGATTCCCATAATTTCAAGTTTAATAACCACAAACATAAAAAAGAAATGTTGGATTGTTTATAATACAAGCTGGTATGTCTCAATATAATTGTAAAAAAAGGGTCCGAAAACGAATCATGTGAATAGAAAATGTAGAGTTTCTTGTGTTTGTCATCGGTAAAATATTCTTTGGACCCATTTTGTGTGTGTGTCTCTATATATACATGCATACATGTATGTATAGCAGGAATGAAAAAAGTTTATTAAAAGAAAAAAATAAAGGTTGAAATTTGCATTTGGTCCATTAACTTTGCTAACTCTAACAAGTTAGTTCTTTATCTTTGACTCAGTGTGATTTAGTCCCCTTATTTTGTAAAATTTAATGTGTTAGTCTAAAATAGATGGAAGGGCAAATGGGGCTAGATGCAGTCCATTTTTATTGCTTTCAAATGCCATATTTTCACAAAAAACAAAATAATTCCTCTTTGACCTCATCACCTTCATCTTCTAGCTCAGCTTGCGCCCTCACCATCCCCACTTCCACATCAACAATGCCTCCATCTTAGGCCTTGCCCAACTCGCTGACTTCGAAAATGCCCAAATCAAATTCAATGTCATCAACCGCAATTGTAACCAGTAGATCATGGTGATGACCTTGGTCAACTAGTTAAACTAGGAGCTTAAAATGACAAAGATTTTCACTAAAACACTAAGCGAGGTAGTGCTGATGGTAAACATCACCCAGCTATCAGAGTTCTTGGAGAACGGTTCAGTGCTTTTTCGGTTGGAAACACCGTTGATGATCTAATTTGAGTTATTCTAGAGGGAGAACAAGCCTCTGATGACTTTGATTTGGCCTCCGACAATTCGATTGGGCATCATCTCCCAAATCTTGTTAGAATTCATGGTCATCGGCACCATCATCGCTTGCTTCCTCCTTTATCATTGTCTCCAATTTTTCATCCACCTAAATATCTTAACAAATAGCATTAATGTCATGTGTTCGCACGTGGACGCTTTTTGTATCATAGAAGACTAAGTCGCCAAATTTATCAAACTTGAAGGACTAAGACATTTAATATGGAAAGTTCAAGGACTAAGTTGCACTGAGTTGAAAATAAAGGACTAACTTGTGTGAGCTTGTAAAGTTAAAAAGACCAAATGTGCAGTTCAGCCAAAAAGAAACGAACAAGAGTTATAAACATCATCTTAGAGAAAAAGATGATGTAGCAAGTAACGACACCCTAAACCCAATATTATTGTTGGAGAATAAACAAATAAAACTCTAGCCTGGAACTGTAGAATAAAACCTAATACAAAACCTTATGTTGGAGAAAAAAAATAAAGTTCACGGCACATAATCATAGCTCATAAGCTTTTAAGACAACCCAATATTGGAGGAAAACAAAATATTGGCAGGTTGTCAAGGCTCTTTTCTGATGACTTAATCCACCCACTCCAATCTTTTCAAAAATTCCAGCCTTAAATTTCAAAGTCAAACTTGTTGGTCTTGAGCCCATTCATCTGAATTTTTACATTATCCAGATTGTCCGGAATGCCTAAAGTAATTTTATCTTTTTTTTTTGTAAATGAGGCAATATATAAAGACAAAAGATCAGCCTAAAGGCTGATTACACTATCCAGAATTGCAAGGGTTGTAAGCTCTCAAGGCCGAGCTACTAATGCTACATTCTCTAGGTCTAGATACACCAACAAAATCTTCACAAAAACTGGTTCTAATACAGTCAGGTATTTGCCAAAAGACAAGAGTGCCTTCTATTTCTTGATTGGCAGCCATATTAGCAAGTTGATCAGCTACATAGTTAGCTTCTCTGAACACATGATGGACCTGAGGAATTCTCCCCTTGTTCTTGAGGGACCTGCATTCAGAAAGTAATGGCATTAGTATAAAGGAAGAACATTGCGATGAATTTTGAAGTTGTACCCCTACTTCTGAATCCATCTCAACTTGTAAGGAAAAGGTATTGAGCTGGTGAGCAAGCCTTAAACCTTCTCTAACTGCCCATAAATCTGCTTGTAAGGCAGAGGAAGCTCATATATTTCGAGCAAAGGCAATCACAAATTCACCTTTATCATTTCTGATGATACCACCAGCCCCAGCCTTACAGACGGCAAATTTTGAAAAACCATTTGTATTGAGTTTAAACATGTCAGTAGGAGGGGGTGTCCATTTGACATTAATAGAAACTCTGGGATGGGGTGCAGGCCGAAAGGGTTTCTGGACAACAAAAAACTCACCAGCTTTTTTCTTAATGTTATCAATGAGCATATTAGAAGAGCAAGGCTTGTTCTCAAATATTAGCTTGTTCCTGCTGTACCAGATTTCCCAAAAATAAAATGGGAGCAAAATATTCTAAGGGATATTACCATAAGTGGACGGTTGAGAATTGGTACAACTTATCTTGATGAGATGATTGGAAGAAGCAGTCAAGTCCCAAGTAATGTCAAAATGATCATAAACAGACTTACTCATGGAACAGGAAAATAACATGTGGAATTGGTCCTTATTATAGATACCACAACGACAACACAGAGGGTTAATATTAAAACCTCTACCATATAAATGTAAGTTAGTGGAAAGTTTACCATGAAGAGATATCCAGAGGAACATATAAATCTTAGGGATGGTGGAAACTTTCCAGAGCCAAGAACAGTCCATAATATTAGATGAAAAGGTTCTATTTTTCTCAAAAAGATAGGCAGACTTAAGAGTAAGAGAACCATCTTTAGAAAATTTCCAGAAATCTTTATCAACGTATGTACTATCATCATGGATATTGATGGCATAAATCTGATTCTTTAAAGAGAAGGGAAGTTTAAAAGAAAGTTTATCCCAATTCCAGCAATCACCATTAAAAACATCAGCAACTGTAAGCGAAAACTCACCACTAGTTAAGGACCCTTCAATGCATTTTCTTAGACTACCAAAAGGAAGCCAGCTGCCCAACCACCAAAAAGTATTGCGACAGCAAAAGCAAGTCTGACTATTCCCTCATTCATGTAATCAAATTTAGTAACCTACTTCCAAAGGGAGGAAGCCGACCTATTGCTTGCTACATTGTTGTACTTAGAAGAGAGGGTACAACTAAGCAAGGAATTCTTATCATGTTTAATCTTCCAAGCAAGTTTTAACATGTGAGCACGACTGAGACACCTAGCTTGTCTTATACCCAGGCCACCATCTTTTTTCCTTCTAGTGACCGTCCCCCAACTAATTGAGTGGATGGTTCTTTTTTCGTTGGTAGAACCCCACAGAAAATTCCTACAAATCTGATCAATGTTATCCAAGATTTTAACAGGCAAGCTGGTTATTTGCATGTAGTAATTACCTATAGTGGCCAACGTTGTCTGGGTCAAAACAATTCTACCAACAAGTGAGAGGTAATTGGCTTTCCAACCGGCCAACTTAGCATTAATTTTCTCAAGAATGAAATTACAATCAGAATTTTTCTACCTTTTATGGGAGATAGGGAAGCCTAAATATTTATGTCAGTTTCCTTAACCTGGAGGATGTTAGCACAAATGGCTTTAGTGTTGGCTTTAGTGTTTTTACTGAAAAACAACTTAGACTTACTAAGATTAATAGTCTGACTGGTATGTTGGACAGCAACGCAATTGTTTTCATTAGCCTCAGTAATAAATAAAAGATCATCCGCGAAGAAGATATGGGTTAGCACAGTACCCCTAGAACCCATTTTAAAACCCCTCTAATTTCCACTCTCATGCTGAAATTTAATCATTCTAGAAAGAATTTCTAAGAAAAGGATGAAGATATAAGGAGAGAGGGGGTCTCCTTATTTGATACCTCTAGAAGGTATGAAATAGTCAGACATAGAACCATTGATCAACACAGAAAACTCGGTAGAAGGGATACATTCTAAAATCGAGGATCTCAATCTTTCGGGAACCTGAAAATAATACAGCATATTTCTAACAAAACTCCATTCAATCTTATCATAAGCTTTTTCCAAATCAATTTTAAGAACAAAGAAATTCCTGTTCATTTTCTTTTTGTTGAAAGAATGTAGAATTTCTTGTAAAATAATGGCATTATTAGCTGTGATTCTTGTAGGAATAAAAGCTGATTGAAAAAGGTAGGTAAAAGATTTAATAAAATGCCTCAATTTGCTCACAATGATTTTGGAAACAGCTTTGTACAAAGTATTGCAAAGACCTATAGGTTTGAAGCTTGTGATGGTCTCAGGCTGAGCAGTTTTGGGAATGAGGGCAATTAATGTTTTGTTCCAGCTTTTAGATAACTTTTTTATAATGAAAACTTGTTGAATATCATGAATGACAGAAGGGCCAATGCAATCCCAAAAATTTTTAAAGAAAGCCGCATGAAATCCATCAGGACCAGGAGCTTTTAAGTCCTTAATAGAAAATATAGCTCTTTTGATCTCATTTACATCAGGAATGGAGTCAAAATGAGGTATAGAGTTCCAGTCAGAATAATCAACTTCAGACCAAAAAGGAGCACTAGATAAAAGACTAGTAGTAAAAAGCTCAGAAAAATGTTTAACAATAAGGCCAGATAAATCAGCAAGGTTCTGGATCCAGTTACCGGTGGAATCTTTAAGACCAACAATTTGATTATTTTTCCTCCTGCACACAGTAGAGATATGAAAAAAAAATCTAGTATTTCTCTCCTCATCTTGTAACCAGTCTATCCTAGACTTAAGTCTCCAGAGATACTCTTCTCTAAGTAAGATTTCATTGAAATCTTGAACTAAGGAAGTCTCTAGCTTACGAAGAAAAGGATTAGGGGGCCTACTCTAAATACCTTTAATACAAGCAAGTAGAACCTTTTTTTTTTTATGAAAAATGTTACCAAAAGTCTCTTTGTTCCAGATAGAAAGTTGGGATTTAAAAGCATTAAGATTATTAGAAGAATATGATACGGGAGACCAATTACTATGAACAAGGGGCCGAAACTCAAGGTGCCTCATCCAAGCCAGCTCGAACCTAAAAGGTCTGGGCCCAATTCTACCAATGAATTTATCAAAGTGAAGAAGTAAAGGGTGATGATCCGAGTGAGTTCTAGGCAAAACATCAGGCCAAGATTCCGGAAAATTAGTCCTCCAATTAGAATTTATGAAAACCATGTCTAATTTTTCTTTAATAAGCCTATTACCAGATCTAAGATTAGACCAAGTGTATTTAGGGCCAGTAGCTTTCAGGTCAATTAAATTACAACCATGCATCCAATCTAAAAAATACATACTTCTGGTGTGAAAAAGCTTGAACCTCCTAATTTATCAGAACTGGAAAACATATCATTAAAGTCACCAGCCACACACCAAGGACCAGAAATGGTAGACGCAAAATTAATTAACTCACTCCAAAGCGAAATTCAGGAAGCAAAATTAGTACTAGCATATACAGCAGTAAAAGTCCAAGGAAAAGGGAACTTGGGATAGTTTAATGCTTGGACCGTAATGTGAATACATGTATTGGAGGTTGCAATAGGAGAGACATTGAGAATGGAAGGATCCCAGAGGATCCAGATTCCTCTAGAGTATCTTTCTTCATCAGCTCCGATGAGTCCTTGAAACCCAAGCCCTTCATTGATTCTAACAGCTCGATCACTAAAAAGACGAGTCTCAATTAGCGCCACCAGAGTAATTCTATCACACCCAACCAATGATTTCTCTAAAAGATTTTTCTCATCATTATTTCCAGATCCCTGAACCACAAAATCAAATTTATTATTTAAGCCCACACTAGAAAAAGATTTTTTTCCAAAAATCTTGACTGAATAGATTCAGGCACAAGCCCACCAGAGTTGATTGCCTTTTCACGCCCAGTGCAAATTGGGCCCACACCACCAGAATCTGCTCCTAGGAAGCTCTTGGTGGCCGCCACTTGAAGCGCAAGCAGCTGACGGCACCCTGTCCTCTTTAGCCTTTTGATCGCCGCCACGTCTTGGACGCTACATCACCGGAAACCACCTCCTCTCCATCGCATAACCTCTTCGTCACCGAACTATAAGCCAGACCGCTGACCCTAGACAGTATCGTCTTTGACACCACATCACTGGAAGCCACCTCCTCACCGGTGGAAATCCTCTTGGTCGCCGAGCAATCTAGACCGCCACCCAAAAACCTGACGCCTCGCTGCCCATTTTGCCTCTACGTTGACATTGTGGCATGACTTTCGGAAAGGACCCCTACAGCTTCTTCTGCCCACCATCTAATCCGCCACTAGCCTTATCCCCGAAGATCTCCCTGCTGATTCCGGCCGATAGTAGCGGATGTCTACGTCAACACTAGAAATAGCCAACATCATTCTAAGAAAATTATTCCACCCTTGCAATCTCACTAAAATTAAGCGCGTTCTATTGGATTTCCTCTCCTCCACCGTTTAAAAAATTCTACCATGATTGTTTCGATTTGAACAAAAAAATATCACTTTGTTCCTTGAACGGGCTGCCTCCCTTCTGTTGATCTTCCAGAAATTTTCCTTTAATTTGAAATGAACCATTCAATTTCATCTTCTATTAGGTCAATTAATCCCTGATTTCAACTCCCGGATTCGATTATAAGGATGACATTCATGAAATTTCCTTACTCAAATTGTAAGAAGAAGGATTTTCGCTCGATAGAAAAGGAGATTTCACCATTAAATCTCATAACTCCTTGGAATTCTAGATTGAGAAGCCTTATTCCCCTCTTAAGCTTCTATTACATGCTGCGTGATAAGCTAGAGAATCGAGACCAACCCCACGCCCAAGCAAAAAATGGATGACTTGCAGAGAACACACACACACATATATATATATATATAAGACAAGCAATATATATATATAAGAAAAGCAGTTGTTTGCCATCTTCCTATCAGCCTCCTCTTCCTTGCTCAAAAAGGTTAGTGCAATTTTCTTCTCTTTTTAAAAACACTAGAGGGTCATACCTTCAAATTTTATTAAGATTTTGATGAGTTTCGGACTTTGATCAATGGAGTAATTAATTCCACGATCTCATCAAGTTTCAAGGTCCATTATTCTTTATTGAAAACAACAAGATCCATTATTCTTTATTGAAAACAACACAGGTTTCATATAAATGAGTAAAATGCTAAATTGTGTGCCTCCAAAGGAAGTTGTTGAAAGAATAAGATGCATCCGTATAACGATTTAAAACTTGAGTTAAAAGAAATCAAGTCTCACCACCCAAGTTGGAGTAGTAAAGGGACAACATATCCCCAGCTAAGTCCAAAGATCGATTTCCCCCTTTTTCCTTATCCAGTTTCCCACAATACATTAATACTGATTTAGTTGTCTCTCAGTCTTGAACAAGTTGACATTCCTCTTATCCCTAAACTATGAATGTATCTTCTTAGACCATATACCATGTAATATTGGTTTTGAATACAAAAAAAAACAAAAAACAAAAAACAAAAACAAGCAATTTTTAGACTCAGAGTTTTTCATACTAAAAAAGGATCAAAACAAAATAGTATAGTAAGAAAGTCAGGTTGCAGTAGTATCATGGGTTGGAGTAATGTGTTGACAAAGTGCTTTTACCAGCAAGCAATGACACAAAGACTCCATGATAGCTGAAAGGTCGTGACCTAAGCTAGCCAAAGGCATATTAAGATCCATACTGCCTCACAAGGCTACCAACATATGAGAGCAATCAGTTAAAATAGTAACATTAGATAAAGAAAATACTAAAATTGATAGCACTAATTTTTGGATAGCAACAAACTCAGGCTCAAGGCTAACACAAAATTGTACCCAACTAAGCCGTTTTGAATTTTCAGATGAGCATTAGCACCTATCCATAACCACGTTGCTACCTTACGCTTGAGCATTCCTACTAGGAGCATACCATCTACCACAAATATTTACGAATTACTGTCCTACCACAACCATTTTCTTTTGCCCATGAGTGGCATAAGGGGCTAAGGGGGTTTGCCTTAAATGAGGAAGACTAAAGAATAAAGTTTCTCATGGAGTCAAGTAGATGGATAAAAACATTCCTTTTGGCGATGAGGCAAGAAATATTAAAGTTTGTACTTTGAAATACTACCTTATTGTAACCCTGTCAGATCGTCTAGAGGGTGAATACCAGATAGAATAGCAAATCTAGACATCAATTTTTTTTTTAGGCAAAAGACAAATATTTTAATAAACCTCAAAATTAAATTAGATGCCACTTTTTTGGAAGGTTGTCAAGCATAATGGCCAGCTCTCATAAAAGAGTCCTGGGCATTATAGATGATGTATGTTAAATGATATATATTTTTTATCATATTTTTTCTTGAGAAAGCCTGTCTTTTGATTTTTATTTTTTTACATGAATTTATGCTTAATCACTTCATATTTTGATTTCAGGTTATATTTTTTGCCATTTGCAAATTGGAAAGATTTTTGGGAAGTTTGACTGTTGGAAGGTTTTTGGGTTAATAGGCCTATTTTCATGGCCATATCTCATATTTTGATCATGAATTTCAGGTCCAATAGCATAAAATGGCCTTAAACACGCCTGTGTCTTTATCCATGTCATCTGACATTCTCATGAGCACGCCCGTATTCTTGCTCGTGTCAGCCGTCGTCTGCGTATTTAGGTCACAATTTTAGTTCTGGAAAAAAAAAAAAAAAGGTTCTAGGGCTCATTGCCTCCAGCTTGGAGCTAGCTTAAGGTTCATGAGAGAAGGCAAGAGGAAGCAATTTTGGGGCAATCAAAATCAATTTTAGGCACATTAAAGTGAAGATTTCCTAGATCTGAAGAGAGTTTAGAGATGGGTATTCTCAGTTTCAGTTTTCTTCACCTTTGTTTGTTTCCTTTTAACTTTGTCATGAACTAAACTTTTATTGTGCTTAGAATTGATGAAACCTAATATGATATTATCCTTATGATTTATTTTTCTTGATGAAATATAGTTTTTTGGTCTATCCATGTGCACTTTGTTATTGTTGAATTAGTACAAGCTAACTTATTGATTTAATGTCTGATTTCAAGCATGTTAAGATAACCATATATATGTTTGATTTGATCACCATGTGGATAAAAGGGATTGTGTGAAAATCTAGAGATAAATTAACATAAGACCTCTAGACTAGAGTTAAACCTAGTAGTGGGTCTCAAAAAGCAAAGATTGCATTCTTGGGGGGTTTCAGTTAGGAACAGATTTTGATCGATAAACTCAGGAATATGTGTTAGCTACATCGAGAGAGAAGTTAGTCTAATCTAGAAGTTCTCCATGATCTAAGAAAACTATATACAAATTAACCTAGAGTAAAAATAATGCAAAGGATTTTAAAGGGGATTGGTATTTAAGCATGATATTTCTTAATTGTTGACTCATTTGATTTGTTTTTTGTTGCTATTAATTATCTTTGTTTACTTCAATAGTTTAGTTCTTAGTTAGTAGTTACAACAATTTTCTTAATTGATCAGCTAGATAATAGAAGGAGGTTGAGTAAGGTAAGGAACTCTATAATGGAATACAACCTTGAAACTTACTAAATGCTATACTATAAATGATAAGTGCACTTGCCTTTAGTTGACATATAGTTGAAAGCCCATAATTGAATATTTTTATTAGTATAGTTCAGGAACCATCAATAGGCCATAAGATTAACACAAGACTAACCCAAAATTTTCTTACAAGCTTGACAAACCTAGAAAAAATAAAGAGATTTTTCTTCATGAGAATTACATGCTGCAGTTGGAACAACATTCAGAAGGCACTTCTAAATGATTACCTTGAACTTCTAAGAAGATTTAAACCTTAGAGTCTTTTGAGGACTTGATAAAATTGGGGACCCAAGGGAAGGCCATTACTATTAGCATCAACTCGCTGTTGAGTGTTAGAATGGTTGAAAAGATGTAGTGCATAACCATTTTTTGACATGTATTGACTTGAAGGATTCAAATCCCAATGGATGATGATATTGCCAGAATAGGGTTGAGGAAGCATGAGAGTGAGAATTAGCTATATAATCTCGTTAGGAAATAAGGTAACAATGAAATCCTTATTTCAACCTAAATCCTGACCAGAAAAGAGATTTGAGTCTTTGAGGTTCTTTTGATTGCAAATCACTTTGAGTAGGTCCAAGAAAATGTCAGGGATTCAATAGTGATACCATACCCATATAGAATTGTCACCTCCAATGCTCCATCAATAGGCTTAACCAAGAATATTTTTGTCATGGAGTAAAACACACTATATAGGAGTAGCATTATCCTTGCTTTTAACAGTCCAAATAGATCAAGAGTTACCATATTTGGATAAAAGAACTTTACATGCTAATCTATTAGGGTTTGCTACAAAAATCCTCCAAAATATTATGCCAAGAAGAGCTAGGTTGAAAAGACACATGTCTTTAAGGCCTAGAACACCTAACCATTTTGGTAACATCAGGAGGTTTTTGTGTTTAAGATAAACACTTTACTTATCCTGAGAGCCTAACCACTGAAACCAGACAAAATTAGTGCATATCTTGTTTATGGAGAATATAACTAGAACCTTAAATGGAGACATAATAAACCACCAGGGAAGTTAATGTGGAGTTGATCAATGTTAGCCTACATGTGCCATCCAGCAATTCACATTTCATGTTATCAAATTGATTAAAGACCTTATCTTCAAGAAATTGAAAGGATTAGGTTACAAAACTCCCTAACCAAGCTACTTGAAATGTTGTGGCTAAGCAACCATTTGAATTTAGAGAAGTTGATTTCTTAGCCAACCACACGTTCATATAACTGCAATGCTTTCTGACTATCCTGAATTGCTTGATTTCTTAGCCAATTGCACATTTATATAATTGCAATGCTTTCTGAATAGTCTGAATTGCTTACTTTGATGGTTGGAAGAAAATTGGGCAATCATCAACAAAGAATAGGTGACTGACAAAAGGACCATTCGAGCTAGCTTAAGGAGTGAAAAGACTTTTCATTTGATAGAGTGAATTGTAGATTGATAGGTGGTAATTTAGATATTATAGGGAAATAAAGTCTGATTTTACACTGCTTTCATACTGATTTTACCCTTTACCAAGCACTTAAGGAGAAGTCAATGGTTGTTGATAATGATTTAGGCAATAGAATGAAGAATGGTGTCCGCACAAGCTCGAGCATGTTCCTTGCAAAAGCTCATGTCTTTATGTTCCTTTGGTTTGATGAATTTGTTAGTTTTTTTTAGAATTTTACATTGTTACTCAATCCAAACTATTTACACTTATGCATAAATCATTTATATTCATCATCCCTATTTTGCAGTCTCGCATTTGTTGGTTATTAAGCACATATTTTACTACTGACAAGTTTAAGAAATTAAGCATGAACATACTGACAAGCATGGTGTGAGAGTCCATGCTTTGAGAGTGCAATGGATGCACAATATATTTAAGTTCTGGAAAATTAAAAGTTCATCAGTAATATCTATATTGGTTGTTGAACATAAGAGGCTTAGAAGTAGTCTTTGACCTTTTTATTTGTCATGGATGAAGTCGTAGATGATATAGAATCTAGAATTGTTGTGTGGACATTTCTTCTAGTAAGTAAGGTTTTACAAAGTTTGATCAACATTTTTATTTTGGGTTCAAGCGTACTGCTTAATCCAAATATTCTTGTTGTATGTAGTACTCTGTTTCCTCTTACTTTTATTTGCTATTTGAATAAGATAACAGAGAGGCCATTCAGGTACTTCATTATGAGAATGACTATTTAGATAAGGTCATTTGATTGTTGCTTCTATAGAACTAGTTTACTTGAGTTTTCTGTAAGTAATGAAGCTGACTCTTTTACGTAGCTATTCAGATCGAAGTGTACCAACCAAATATAATATGTTTTGCACTAAGATTAAAGCTATTCATTGGTGAATAATATGACCTGATTCATGAATGAAACTGTTGGAGTAGTAATAGAAGGAAATGAGTTGAGTAAAGTTCTATAGGCGGGAATTCAAGGACAGCGTTCCTGACTAGCAACAGGTCCTTAGTTGCATATACATTTTCTTGTTGATTATGCCAAAGAATGATTTTGTAGACCTTATCCCCATTTTTCTCTATTGCTAGCTTACTTTAAGTGTTGAAGCAATTCTCGATATCACTCTGTATACGATTTTCAATGAAGTTTTATACAGGACTAAAGAGGTTTATTTTTTTGTTTTTACAACCTTCAGAACTGGAGCGTAATTAATCTGGTGTTTTGTAGATCATCTGCTACTTCTCACTCTTTAAAATCACATTGATTTTGAGTACTTGCAGGGATTTTTTAGAGATTTAACTGGGAAATGAATGGCTAAATTGGCAAAATAGATAAAATTTATTGATAATACCCAATACGATGCTAGGCTATTTTATTGAATTTTTTTTTTAAATTGTTGGATTTATTGTAATATGTTTTATAGTAATATTTTTATAACATTTAAATATTTATACATTTTTATTCGATAACCGAGTCTGAGAGATTAACGCTGGCGGATTCTCTGTGGTCCGGCAGAGACAAGGTTGTCCTCCTCACTCCTCTGCTTCAAGTTCGCAGATCATGTAATGAAGAAGCATTATAGCCCGATTCTGCCTCGTCATACGAGCGACCTCGACCTCCAACTCCTCCACCGCGGCCTTGTCTTGCGCCGTTTCCTCCCTCATTCGGACCAGCTGGGCTCTCTGCTCAGCCACCTCCGCGCTCATCCTACTCAGCGTTGCCCGCCCCTCGCGCACCTGCGCATGATTAACCATGACCGGCGCTAATGCTTAAATGGACATTACAATAAGAATCAAACAAGGGAAGTGATCGATTATTCATTAACTTCTCACGTCACCTGGAGCTTTGACGATCTTCGACGACGCTTCTTCCTATCTTCCTCCCTGCGTCGCGGCTCCCCCGGCTCCTTCTCTGCTGAAAATCGATGGAGTGGGTTTTAGATTTTCGATTGAAGAGAGAGAGAGAGTGTGTGTGTGTGTGTGTGTATTTTGTACCATCGGGCGTGGCCGGCGATTTGCAAAGGCTGCGGCTGCGCTTTCTCAGTCCCCTCATCTCGCCCCTGTTTATTTCTTGATTGCTTGGTTTTCTGTTGCAAGAGAGGCAGAACAGAATTTAAATGCTCTGCTGCGGACCTGATGTCGGTTCCAAGATCTGCTTTTTCTACCTTTTTGTTTTTTTAATATTTTTTTGGTGGGATCCTGCTGACGGATCGGTCGAGTATTGTTACTGGATTGATGGCTGCGACGAAACTGGAGCTAGCCGTCTGCGGCGGCATTCTCAGTAAAGTGGAGCCCATGGTTCGGCGCACTTTTTAAACTTGCTGCTTGCTCGGCAATAATTTCTAGAATTAGTGACAGTGATAGATGTGGAAAAAAAATTGTTAACAATTGTGGGAAATTTCTAAAAAACTATCAAACGATAGTTTTTCAAAACATTGGCAGTGGCCGGCAATCCTTATCCTTCAGCACACGCTTTTGGGACGCTGGCAAAAATAATTACAATATTTATTTCTTTTCTCTTGTATATATTAAATTATTTGGTTTGACATAAAAATTAAAAAATAAAAAAATTATATATTATTTTTACTTTTATTATTGATTTTTTACATATAAATTAAAAAATTTTAAAATTTAAATATTAAAAAAATAATTTAAAGGGCAGTATTGTAACATACTTTACTAAATATAAAAATATTGTAAAGATTTGAAACTACCTAAAATATAATGTATTGCAATAGTTTTAGAACAGATGATGTATAATATTTAGCTAGTTATTTTTTATGTTCTTTGAAAATTACACACACACACTTATATATATATATATATTCTGTGTCATTATCTGTAACAATACAAAAGATGTTATAACACTAATTTCATCTATAACTAACCCACCAAATAGCTACTTAACTACTTAAAAAGAATAAACATGATCCAAACTCGCATTCATACAATAACGTGAACATTGTTTATTAGTAAAAGATATATTAACCAGTTAGTATATATTTAAAATTATATGTATGTGTTTATATATAGGTTATATATGGTGCTGGTGAACCCCATATATTTTTATTGTTTGAATATACTATTTGAATATAAAATTAACAGAGCCGGACCGGACATGGGTGGACATTTACGTAGTAGTATTTGTCCCAAAAAGTCTTGACCGACCAAATGGAAAATTTCGTAGCACAAGTACTATTTGTCTTTTACAAAGCTTTTTTTTCTTTCTTTTTCGGTACTCTTGTCTTTTGAGTACTCTTGTAATTTTTAAAGTTCTTTCTTTTAATAACGCCCAAAGGTTTTTCAACACTCAACAGACATGAAGAAAAGAAGCGGGTCCGAAGATTCCAAAGTCCAAATGGAAAATTTCGTAGCACTGGTACTATCTCTTTAGTTTTTCGTTCCATAAATTTCATAAATAGTCCATAATCATTAATTATCACTGTTTTAATTTCTAATCAATTAAATGATCTATTTTAATCTTAAGCTTATTAAAATTATATTATTTGGTCCTTCACCAATAGAACATATTAACTTAAAATAACTGTATAACAAATTTTTAAAATTTTAATTTAAATATTTGATAATTTTTTTTTCTAGTAAATTTAAAATTGTTAATATTTTTTTGATAGTTAATATACAATTTATACTACTAATTTTTTATGAATGAAATCAATTCAATTTATAAAGAGAAAAAAAATGTGATTTAAATTTTTCATTAACTATAAAAAAATTTGTTATACACACTATTTATTATGAAACACTTACTAAATAGTTTGAATTATGATCTAAAAATTTATTATCAAGTAAATACTTTGAGTTTATAATTTTTGTTCAATGGGGAAAAAGTGAAATATTTTTAATAGATTTATGACTAAAATAAAATTTTTAATATGTTTCAGAACAAACTAAAATAATTAATAGATTACAGAAAAAATAGAATGACAATTAAAAGTTAGTAAACGCCCACAATTTTTATTAGTTTTTCTTTTAATAATTGGCGCAAATGGTTTGTCAACAGACATGAATAAGAAAATGCGAGATGATATAGTGTTCATCCGAGTGGATCTATATCAAAATTCAAAGAATGAGATAATAGTAATTTAAGATCAGATAAATAAATTCTAGAATTACACAATCGTAATCCTGAATTGAATACTAGGTAATGTTGCTTTACTCAGATTGCAATCAACAAATGCAGAAGTTGGCAATAATGTTCCAAGGTCGGAAATCAAATTCCTGTATTTTATATTATTCAAATAGTTTAATCTTTTGATCAAACACTACTAATTCATTGAGAAGTGGATGAACACGTAAAACACTATATGATGTCTAATTTGTGGTAACAATTCTTTGATCCTGGAAATCTACTCCTTCGTTTCAAATTGGTCGAAAGATTTGGGTTTGAAATTCATATCAGAAAAGAGAAAAATAATTATGTGTTGTTTTCATTTTATCCTCTATTTTATAAATACATTAAAAAAATATTAAAATAATAATTTAAAGGATAATGTAGGGAACTAATTTACTAACTATGAAAAATATTGTAAATAATTTGTGATGAATAAATTATCAAATGTTGAGTTATTATACCATATACTAATTGGCTGACTTGGTCAATGTAAATGAACAGTAATCGAAACAGCAACAAATTATGTTTTTGGATTTCCCTGCCTGATGGTCTAACCCATCCTCTAGCCCCTGCAAATTTCTTTTGTTCTATTTTGGTCCCTAAACTTTTCTAAAAGGGGTATTGTTCATAGAACAGTAAACTACAAATGCATTTTCAATTTTGCTCCTTATAATGTTGGTCGAGACTGAGGGACACACTATTCAAGTACAATAACAAACAATGTGCCTCACTTTTTTTACTTGATTCTTTTTGGCCGCGTTTGCGTCTTTTGGAAGGTTGATAACCTGTTTTTGAAAGACTATAGCTTTTTGTGGGTTTGTATTGCTGTTTTCCTACTTTCATTTTCTTCAATTTTCTTATTTGTTAAAACATGTTTATTTGCAATTTTAGTTAGTAATTGGTAACAAGATCTTGGAACCCAATCTCGACTTGGCTGAGGGGGTGCCTGACTGAAAGGATAGGGTAGCTACTTTAAGCCAAAATCATCAGGTTCCTACTTGAGGTGGGAACCGGGTCGGACCGGCCAGGGCCTGGCCGGTCCTGGGCCTGGGTCCTGAGGCCCGGGCATGGACCGGTTGTAGGCGGGGTGGTCTCGAGCCGGGTCCGGGGTGGGGCGGGGCGGTCCCGAGCTGGGCCCGGGGCATGGTGGGGCGGGTTTGGAGTTTTTTTTTAAAAAAAATAAAAACATAATTAATTATATATGTCATAAATATTTTTAAGAAAAAACACTACATCCGGTGTAAGTTTTATTAAGTTAAAAAACCAAACGGCACGTACAAATAATCGGAATGGACCTTACATTTTGAAATGGCAAAAACATTTCGGAAATGATGAATAATATAAACCTGTGATCTGTGCTGAACAATATAATCAGATCAAATACAAACTACATATATAATAGAAACCTGCGGGGGGGGGGGGGTTTCGAACGGAGCAACGGGGTGGGGGGCGGGGGGGCCGGGTCCTGGTCCGGGGCGGTCCGTTTTGCACCACCTCCTCCTTTCGGGCCCATATTCGGCCCATATCTTAGCGGACTTTTACCGGGGCAGGGCGGGGTGGGTTTGACCGGGCCGGGCCACGTCCCACCTCTAGTTCCTACTATCAATACAAAATAAAATATGTCCCTATATTCTCTTTGACCACTAATGTGTACGATTTGGCAGATATCGGCCATTCATCTGATTTTTTTATTTCTTCCGGATAAAATTAATATTCTTTTTCTTTTTTCAAAAGTACCAAATCACCTAGCTGCGCCGCCTTAGAAAGAGTTCGTTTTGACCACCTAGTTGGTCTTAATTCCACCTCTCCAACGTATAAATTAATAAGATTTTTGCTTGATGTTTAAATTAGTTCATTAAGGTTAATTTATTGCTTCAGACTTTGTTTTTTTATGCTGCAATAAGAATTTTCCCAGTAGGGAATCAACTTTAGCTATCATAATTATAGCGCTTGTCCCATTAGACTAGAATAAAACAATGGAAATTTGGAGTAAATGCATAATGTGGTCATAAATATAATGTTAATTTTATTTTTTAGCGTGTTCTCTCTCTGTTTTTTTTTTTTTGGTAATCATAAACAAATACAAATGAAGAGAGTTAATGAAACATAGAAGTTGTAATTACAGATAGCGTATTCTCTCTTGATATGTCAGCACTCTTCATAAACATTTTTCATTTTAACAGTCAATAAAATTCTTGGTTTCCCAATAGTAAAAACATGGTGCTATAAAATCACTCGCGAATATCTTACCATGGTTTTTTTTTTTTTTTGTGTAAATAAGAATACATCAGAAAAAGAAGGCATGAAAATAAACAGTAGGTTCGCAACCGACTTTGTTTCCCAAAGAGTATGCTACAGCTTCATCATGTTGTTCTCAGAACCATGAGCCTACAGTGATTAAACAAAATGTGCTAATTCAGAATTGCCACACCGAGTTGAATTCGTGAGCTATATATATAACAATATGTGGATCCAACTTTATAATGAGAGAGAAGGTATTAAAGTGTTCAGCCAGCTTGAGCCCTCGGCCAAGGCCCATAATTCAGCCTTTATGCTATTTATGTTGCCCAAATGCCGAAAGAACCTAGCTAGACTTTCCTCCCAGTTTCTTATGACCTCCCTAGCTCTTGCCTTGTCTGAAGACAAGATCCATCAGTATTCAACTTAAAAGCATGGGAAGGAGGGGTGCCATTTAACTTCCATAACTCTCTAAGAAAAATGCTTGGTTTCATAAGGATCAAGGGGCATTCACTACTAAAAAAAGGACATTTTCTATGGTCTCATGTTAAAAATTCAAGTTCTTCCAACGCGAAGTTGTTAGAAACTAATTTATTGGAAAATCACTTGATGGAAAATAAATTTCTAACGGTCCAATTTATGACCATTGGTAATCGTTGGAAAAAAGCTATTAAAAATTTCCAACAACCCAACCACCTACTTGTATTTGCGACGCTTGATAGTTTTTCTAATGGCCAAGTCGTTGGAAAATTGTAATGGCTAGAGCTGTTGGAAAATCCTTTTGGGGAAAAAAAAATTAAAAAATATATATTTTACTAGAATTGTATTTGCCGAAAAATAATTTACTAAAAAAATGATATTTTGTATTTACCAAAAACTATATTTTATATAATCTATTTACAACCTTTATATATTACATTATTACAAAAAGTAAGAATCACATTTTCTATTCCCTATTTACTGAAAATCAAACAACTAAATAAAAAAAATTCAAAAAATCAAATAGATCTGCAGAAAAAGTGAACAATCACAACTAAAATATTTTAAAAATCACAATTCAATAATTTCAAATTTGAAGAACAATTCTAAGATTAAAATAAAAAAGTTTCAATACCCAGATCTGGAGAAGATGGAGGCGGTAAAGCGGAGAAGGACGAGTTGGAAGAGCCTGAGGCTAATGGTGGCGAGGAATGGTGAGCCACGGTGAGAAACGTGGAGAACCATGGTGAGGAACGACGAGAGGCGCCATTGCGAGAAACGGCGATGACCACGACAAGCCACGGCAAGTGACGATGCGCACAGATCTCGTGGTCAGATGACGGTAAGGTGAGATCTGCACACGAAGAGGAAAAGGGCAGATGAGGTGACACGCAAGGATAGGACTAGGGCCAGCAAGGTGACGGTGACAACGACAGCGACGGTGATGAAAAAGGGACGAGAAACAGCCAAGTAACGGAAAGGGCTAGATGGCGGCGACAAAGATGATGAAGCGATGGAGGGGACTGTGAAGGCAACTTCGTAGAGGGATGAGGGAGATGAGGGAATGAGAGAGATTGTGAACGGCAGATTGTGAGCTTTGAGTGGGAGGGCTAGGTTATGATGTATATATATGGGGTTATATGGGCTAGGTTATATTATAGTATAGCACATATGATATATGTATATATATTAATATATATGTTACATACATTAATATATTCGAAACATTATAGTATAATATATACGATAGATTAATATATGTGATATATATGATACATTACCATATATGATACATACAATTATATATGTATATATTATACATAATATATTATTAGACAGGATATATTATTATTATTATTATTATTATTATTATTATTATTATTATTATTTTTATTTACTATAAAATATTTTTAAAACACTACTTTATTTTCTAAATTTGTGAAATTTATTGGTTTACTAGGACAATTTTCCAACGGCCTTTGCGTTTGCGTTGGAAATTTCCAAAGTGAGAATTTCCAATAGCTTTCACATTAGAAATTGAAATTCTTAATTTTCCAACGGCCATATTTCCAATAGCTCAATGTATTAGAAATTTCCAATGGCCAAAATATGGTCTTCAAAATTTCCAATGGCCAGGCCATTAGAAATTCTTCCCTTTTTTCCAATGACTCTCTATGTTGGAAATTTCCAACGGCCAGGCTGACACGGCCATCCTTAGCCCCTGCCCAGGAAGCCTATGAGAGCTGGTTTTACGGTGATTGTAATTGGCTAGCTGTATATGTGTGTGGATTAAAACTTCATGATACTGGTTGATTAACCTAGAATATGCAAGATGCATGCTCTTCATGCTTTGACTTGAATTAACAAAACCCATAAAACATTAACTTGGCCAAGTAATTTCCATAGAAAAGAACCTCAAACAGCCAAAGCACACAAAATCAACATTTATATGAGTTTACTACACATAACAACTCGTGGGAGCATTCATACATAAAGTAGACTAATACCCTAACCCAAGAGCAACCCTAAAGCCTAGGACTCTTCATAACATAGACTATGGAGGCAACCGGAGTACTGTATATATACAAGCCTCTATTGAGATCTTCTTGAACTAACTCTCACCTTAGATACAAGTCCCAATGGCGAGTCTCAAAAGTCCTTGTCCAGTGCTACTAGGCTCTGCAGCCAAAGGAATACTTTAGTTAGTACTGTTACTTGACCAACAAACTACTCAAGCATACTCATGTAGACTAAAATCACAAGGATTCTCAAGTGCAATACCTGTGCACAAAAAGCCACTTCGCAATAACCCTCAACGGTTACTCGGTCCAACAACATCTGAATCTGCACAACATAACTAGGGAGTGAAAACGTAACATTTTTAGTAAGGGGTCTTCAATGTACCTGCAAGAAAATTACGAAGGACACCATATATGATAACATATGTAACCTGCTGTAAGCTCATACAGCCTGAGGTTCTAATATATGCATATATTTAGGTCCCTTTAGACCTCTCCTTATCCTTGTCCTTAAGCTACAAGGCATTGTCTTGCCTACTAGCAAGCTGCGCTTGCCAGCCTAACTAGTGATAAATCATTAGTTGAACCTCTTTCCTAGTATGTTGTACAGAGGAATTATGATGGGACTATTGTAGACTAGGCCATAAAGACCTTATAGACTAGGTGCACTAAGGTTTCACCTTGCAACCTCGTGGCTACGGGACAGCTAGGTCGCCAAGGGTTCTAAACCTTTCACCTGAGCTAATGGTACTTAGTTATGCTCATTTACAACTAGTTTTCTTCCTTATGGCTTAAGGAACCATAAAATCTTTCAAACCTTAAGGAAACGCTTAAGTCTTGAGGGACTTTCTGAAGTCTCAGAGTACCCCTGGCATACTTAAGCCCCAAAGCACCCTAAGAACTCCCCTAGGTCTCGCCTCGATCACCCTAAAAAAATGTGAGAAATTTTGCCATCTTGCCTGTGGCGACGCGTCGTCACAGTTGGTAACATTCGGACAGCATTTGCACAATTGGCGACGCGTCGCGAATTAGTGCACGAAATTGGTGATGCGTCGCCAATCTGCGAATCTGCAGAATTAGCACGCATTTTACTACTATGAACTTTGGACACTTAGCAAACATAGTAAACATACTTGGAAAGCCTCCAAATTTCACACACACATAGACCATGTTGCATAGAACATAACCAACTATCACAAGCCAATCTATGATGTCTTGTAACATCATCCAAATCCTCTCAAACCTCATAGTCCACCATAATTCAACCAAATCCTCTAACTAATGCTCTTACTAGAATCAGTCAAATTCTTCAAGCAAACTCATGTCAATAGCATTAATTGGCCTTCAAGTCATAACTCCCTTACCTCAATTCCAAGTAATAAGCAAGAATCAACCTCTTTTCCAATCAACTAAGCTCACCAAAGTGTCATCTAAGTTCCAAACAAAAATATAGACACCAAATATCAAAACCTTGCTTTCTAACCAAAACCGAAGCTCCAAACTAACCAAATAACATGAATTCAATCAAGAACACATTGGTTACCGCGTATCAAAAATAGGGGATGTGAGAAAACACACTTCCAAGCTCCAAACCATGGTTTAATGCTTGAAATTAGCTCCTCCTAGCTTATATAATCTTGATGGCTTTTCTTGGCACCAAGAAATCATGATTCCAAGGTTGAATTGAGAGCAAAATAAGAGTGAGAAGGTTGGAAATGAGATTATGGAAGCCATAGCCTCACTTTCCCCTTCTTAAACCCTTACTTAACCTCTAAGCCACCAAAGTATTAAGCTTAATACAATTAAACCCCCATCTTTTGGTAACTTAGTTATTCTTGTTTAATTCTTGTTTATTTCTTCAAGTTTGGATTAAGGTTGAAAGTTAAGTTATAAAAATTCATTTTAATCCATCGGGACCACGCCCTGCTATTCAAGATGCAAAATTACCATTTTACCCCTAAACCTTATTTAGTGCCTTAACTTCCACGGAACTTAGTGAACTTTGCTAAACTTGCCTATTCTTGCTATGTAAACTCGAATTAAGGTTCCAAACTTAATTTAGAACATTTTACCTTCCTTAAGCATGCTTCCCACAAGTAGGGCCATAACACAGGCTATTAGAACTTTGGCTGTTGGAAAATCCATGTTTTTTTAGTAGTAATGGAAATCCCCTACTATCCTAATAATGGTGTTGTATAAATTTGTTCGAAATGGTCGCCTAATTTTTGAACACTTGGAGAAATCTAAACAGTTTTGTTTGATCCAATCTTGAAAACTCAAGTCTCCAATAAAGGAGAAGTTGAAGTTATCTCTCACATCTTTCATTTTAGAGCAATTGTCAAAGATGTAGGAGATTTCTTCACTTTGAATTTGGCAGACAGTGCACATAAGGGGACCATTTGAGCCTCTTTGGTTAAAAACAGAGTTGGTTGGGATCTTACCATTTGAATGAGAAGCCAAATGAAATGCTTTACCTTTGGAAAGGTGTGAAGGCTCTAAGTTTAGTTCCAAGACCTATTATGAGATATAAAATATTCCTTTATAATGCAATGATAGGTAGATTTCAAATTGAATGTGGAAAATTCCAGTGCATTGGTGTTAGACAAATGTGTAGAAGTGTTCACATGAATAGGGAAAAAAGACTTCATGTTTCAGAAGGAAAACTTATCCCAAAGCCATTTGTCCCCATCAAAGATATGATCAACCATAAGCTTTTCTTCATTTTCAAGCAAAAGCTATGCAATTTAGATCTTAGAGTCGCAAAACCTAGCTAGTCATCAAGTTGTACCTTAATGTTTCTTCCATTAGCCATTAGTTTCTTTTCCTTTTTATCACAAATCATGTCCTTATTTTATTTCCATACAATGTATTAGTACTAGTGGTTCATTTTCCTTTTATACTTTTTAATGATCTTGTCCTCCCTATGTTTGACTTTCTAAGCCAGTTTAGCATATGGGCTTGATTCAAAAGGTCAACTTTCCTTAGACCTAAACCACCCATTTTCTTCAGTCTAGGGATAGCATAACAATTAACTAAATGAAGTTTTATTTTTCCTTACTAAAACCCTAAATGAAATCTCTACTGATTTTATCAAATTGATTAAGGGATTTTACAGGCAATTTAGCAATATGCATATAATAATTAGGGATAGTAAAAATGACACGAGTTATTCTGTTAGCTAAAGATAAACATTTTGATTTCCGACAAACGAGTCTCTTACACATTATTTTGGTTATAAAAGATCAATCAAAATAAGTCCACTTTTTATGACTTATGAGATAATCAAGATACTTTCCAAATTTTATTAGTTCCAATGATAAAAATTCTGTTAACATAGTTATTTCTCACAGATTCAGGATTATCTGTGCTGAAAAGAACCTTAGATTTTTTTGTGTTAATAGTTTAACCTGAAAGACTATAGAAGGAATGAATAACATCATCTATAATTGTTAAGTGCATAAATTCAAGGTCAAAGTGTTGACTTTTCATCAACTTTAACCGACATTTTCTTATAACTCTTCCTTCTTGATCTTAGTTTTTCCTGTTTTCTTTGGCTCACTTCAGGTTGGGACTGTGTTGTGGACCGGGCGTTAGAAGCGGACTCGAGTGATTGGCGTTTGAACAAAAGAAGTGGGAGAAGTGCAAAAACAAGGCTGGGGACGCGTTGCCAGAAATCGCGAAGGTTGGCGACGCGTCGCCAACGATATCACTGTTCTGAGAATTTCTGCCCACCTGGCGATGCGTCGCCAGAAGTCGACCCAGATTGGCGACGTATTGCCAACGTCACTCTGTTTCGCCAAAAGATCACATTTTTGTTGGTCCCTCACTCCTCCCACTTGATGAGCTGGCTTTTGAAAGTGATCCTTATCCCTTTTAGGGTTTAAGGGAGAGGAAGTATAAATAGGAGAGGGAAAGAAGAGCTCAAGGACCTCACTTGGCTGATTTTGATCTCTAATCACTCTTGGGAATTTTGGATCATCAAGGAAGTGATTTTGGAGAGGTGATCATTCCTGGGAGCTTAATCTTTGAAGGGTTTCCTTTGGGTTTCTTCTGTCCTTTCTTTTAGTTGTTGGATTTTTGTGGGTATTTTCATTGTGGGATTTGTGATGATGTTTAATATGTGTTGTGAGTAGTTCATTCTATCTCTCTAGGATGACATTCCTTACCTTGCTACTTAATAATGAATTTGTCTTGTGGTTATGTATGATATTCTCTTGTGTTGCCCCTTTCATTGTGTTTATTGATTGAATGATGATGGGCCACCATACCCCATGTGATAGTTCACTTAATCCTTGAGAAAGGTTTAATAGGTGATAAAGAGATAGTGATGGGGGCATAGTGTTAACCTAAATTAGAGATAATCTAGGTGATCACTAGGAGTCAAAAAGAGGTTTGATTCTTTAACCACTCTAAGTTAAAGTTGGAGCTTGAGTAAGGCCCAAGTTAGTTGAGGGTGAGCAAGGACTCGTCTTGAGAAAGAAGTTCTTGATGTGAGATCCTCTTTACCACACATGGAAAATCATACTTGAAGACAAACTTACTTGGGTAGCAAGGGGAAGGAGTGGAATCCTAGGGAGGTAGTTGCCTTAATTCTAAGTTATCTCGATAAGTTCTTTCTAGCATATAGGGATTTCTCTTAGCATAATTTTCATTAAGAACCTCTTTAGGACCTATCACCATCTTTAGACTCACTTCTCTTAGTTTTTAAGTTAAGTAGCTTGAGTAATTTGAATTTCGAACCTAGGTAGAGTCACTAAATTCCCTTGGGACGATACCCTTATTCACCTTTGAGCACACGACAATTCCGTTCGCTTGCGGGTTTTTAAGGGTTATAAATTGATAAACTCTTAGTTTTACAACAATAATATCACAAGAATTTTTAGAAGCTTCCATACAAAAGATAAGATCATTAGCAAAGGAAAAGTGGGTAAGCTGTAAATATCTTAGAATTGATTTTAAAGCGGTTCCAATCCCTATGTTAACATTGAAACAAATCAACCTGGAAAGGATTTCCATAAAAAGAATGAATGTGTAGGGAGACAAAAGATCTCCCTACTGAATGCCTTTAGAGGGAGTATATTTTTCTATTTGGGAACCATTGATTAAGATAATAAGCTTAGTAGAAGAAATGCAATTCATGATGATTTTTATTAAAGGGAATAGAGAGGTTAAAATAAATTAAAGTGTTCTTAAGAAACTTCCACTCCAACTTATCATAAACTTTTTCCATATCAAGTTTTATTAACATGAACCTAGGGGTGTCATCGAGCCAAGCTGAGTCCGAAGAGCTTGCTTCGTTTTACTATAAGGAGTGCTTGGGCTCGAGCTCGAGGAAATGATGCTCAAGTTTGGCTCAAGATGGTGCTCAAGCTCTATTCGAACGTTTGAAATGTTCGAAAAACCTATTAAGTGCTCAATTAGGCATGTTCGAGCTCGTGCTCATTTTGAAAAGAAAAATAAAAACAACAACAAAATCCATAATAATTACATACTTAGGTTTAATATTAAGGAGAAAATTTCAACAACCAAAATCATGCCAATCTCAACAATAATCAAATCAAAATTAGTTTTGATTCAACAACCAAGTCTCGAGACTCTCGATAGTAACCAAAACTCTATAGGCTAGCTAAAATGAGGGAAAAGTTGAATTGAACACATACAAAAGGTCCCACGATTCCAGTCCAAATTAGCGATGGAGGGAGTTTTGTTTGCCATGTATGGGCGGCGCGTCAGTGGCAGATGAGGGATTTGATGCCGCAATAGTTGGAGTTGGAGAAATCAGCAACATAGGTTAGTGTGCATGTGGCATAGGAGATTGGGGAGAGTCTGATTACAGAGATTGGTGCAACACTGTCAGAGGAATTAGGCAAACTAAGTGGCACATCGTCCAACTACAGCTGTGCGAGTTGCTTGACAAAGAAAACTAGCAGCTGAGGTGAAAGTAGGAGAACGGGGGAGATATGCAGCGAATGAATTGCTCCGATATGGTACTGTCGATGTTGGAGACGCTGAGGGCTGATAACAGTCCTAGGGCTGAGAATCAAAGACACCATCATCATGCGCCTACTGTGCTGTGTATCGAGGGCGACGAGCTCATAAAGTGTAGTTTTAGTCTTTAGATTATACGTTTTAGGTTTTTAATTCATTTTATTTATTAATTATGTAATCTTTACATTTATATTATTATTATTTATATTAATATTATACAAGGTTCGATAGGCTTGAAAACATATAAAACCGAACACTAACATGTTTGGGGCTTTTCGATAGGAGATTTGAATTGTAAAATGAGCTCGAGTTCATGCTCGAAGTTCGAAAGGCCCAATTCATTAACAGTAATTTCAAGTTTGAGCTCGAATAGCTCGATAAAAGCTCAACTCGCTAACACCCCTACATAAAGCGTTTTGGAATGAATCATTTATAGGAAAATTAGCGCATTATCAAAGCTTTTCCTACTGTGGACAAAAGCAAATTGGTAAAGTATGATCAGGTCATTCAACAGAGGTCTAATTCTATTAACAATGATTTTATAAGTGATGATCTTATAAGTGGTATTACACAACCTTATTGGCCTATAGTTGGTAATGGCCTTAGGTGGCCGGTTTTAGGAATGAGAGTCGATAGAGCTTTGTTCCAACTAGCAGGAATAAAACCAATTTCAAAGCAATCTTGAACATATTTGATCAAATAAGAAGAAATTGTGTCCTACTGGTTTCTGAAGAAAATTTCATGAAAGCCATTTGACCCATGATGAATTGATTGCCACATCCATCAAGTCATCAAGGCAATACTAGATATTCTATGTTGATATCATATGAGCCAATAAATTAAGTCTCAAGTGGAACCAATAAGTTGTAGTTGTACGCACAAATTTTGTGTGTAATAATTACACCTTAAAATTAATTATAACACAAATTACAAATTGAAATTTGGACAGAGATTTTGGAAGATCGACTCTTTAGCATACTTTTCACATTCACAGTTCTCTGAATAACGCTTCAACCTTTGGTGGGACGCAAACAACCTCTCCAGGAACACAAACTCTGGAATGTGTCTTGTAAGAACACGAACCAATATTCCTGCCGCTTTTTTCAATTTGGGACTATTCATTATACTTCTAGGATTTGAAGGCTTCAGACAATATTTACCGCTTTCTTGCCGTTTTTCTTGGAGCTTGACTTGATGCAGCATAGAAATGAATCTTCATGTTCCCCGTCGCTTCTGCTGGATCTAAACTTTAACTTGATACAGCACTATCCCGTGTTTTTCGCATTCTTTGCTGTGTTTTTCAAATCTGGCCCTGAAACTGGGATTTGATCTTTCTTTAATTTGATTTCTTCTCTCGCCGAACATTTGTGCTTAATTGCCTAAAAGAGTTTGAGAGAGTTTCTTGTAGAGAAATTTTCCTTCTCTCTAGTTCTGCTTCTTCTCCAATTTGTTCTTTAGCCTATAAGGCATATTTATAGATTTAGAGAAAAGGTGGTTTGGTTTTATAAAAATCACATGTGATAATTATAACATATTTATCCCAAATAAATATGGTAATTATCTGTCCTTAATTATCCTAATTATTTAATTTGAAAGAAAAATTAATGGAACATTCTAGAATATTCTAGAATATTTGAGCTAAATGATTGGTACGCATGGACTTTGGTCATGTTGAATTTTGATGCACAATTTGCAAAAAAAAGGGACTTTGACTAAGATAGCATAATGAGCCTTTGTTTGGTACCTTCGAATATGTATTTTTTTTGTTGAAAAAAGTGGGTTTCTTGAACGTACAGTTTCTAAGTTTGATGGAGTTTTAAATTTTGAAAATCAATTTTGAAATGGGCTAGATAATTTAAGTTAAGTTTAATTTATTTTTAACCCAATTATATTTTGATGTCTACAAATGTCCCCTCAAGATTATTTATTTATGCACTCTTTTATAGTATAATAAATAAAATAATCTTGATTTATTTTTTATTTTGGAGAAAACTTGTTGTAACCTCCAAGATAGAATAATTTTGGCTTGAAACGTGCACCTGGTTGGACTTGTATGAATATTGGCTTCCTCCGCGAAATATACTTTCAATTTTGGTAGAAAATAATATTTGATTTGAGTTCTTTACTCATTCCAATATTAAATAAAGTTGACTTAAAGTAGGAGTTGAATTTACCTTTAATTTTATAATAAATACGTTATTTAAAAATAGATATTCAATTCCATTAGAATTTATTAAACTCCATGTTCAATTAGATTTTACCTTTAATTTTGTGATAAATACATGATTTAAAAATAGACCTTCAATTCTATTAGAAATCACCAAGGTAGGCTTTAATTTTTTTAAGGTAATTTAATGCTTTGTTTCTACTGGCCTTTTATTGATTGCTCCAATTTCCCGCAAATTTGTTTGCAAAACAGACAAGCTGGCCCCGCTTTCTCTTCAAGATTCAAGTGAATCCCGTCTGTTTAATTGGGATTTGACTTTCGTAGGCCCGTTTTCACACGTGAAAGCTTTCTTTTATTTTGTTTTTTCATGCTTATGGGACCTTTGTGTCTTTGCACATGTTGACGTGTCTTGCTCATGTGCTCGTGCTTTTTGCTCTTTCTAATCTTTTGCTTGTCTTTTGACCTTTCGTTTTTCTTTCAATTTTGTCTTCATGCGTAGGCATCTTGGGACCACTGGTGCTTCCAACAGTCCCCGTCTCAAGTTGACCGAGAAATTCTTCCTTCTAGTTAAAAATTTTTAACTTTTTTCTTTCTCTTTTTTTTTTTTGCGATTTTAAGCTTTTGCTTATGCTTTTTAATTGTTTTATCATTAAACTAGTTTACATACCCAATATTGTCAAGAGATTTAAAATTAAATTAAGTTTTCAAAAAAAATATATATTTAATTGTTATAAAAATATTATTATAAAAAGTAAAGGTAATTTTATCATTTATAAAGGTAAATATAATATTTCACTAAATTAAGCTATACTAATTAGGGTATTTATATCATATGTTACATTTTTTCATGAATCTTTACTTGAATTCATCTCCATGCATGTAGCCAAACTGATTGAGATTAAATTTGAAACCACATTTATGCAAAATGATGGATAAAATTATTTTCATAAACAATGTAATTGGTTGATAAAGATCAAACATTTCATACAAATAAAGAAAATTAATATGAACATGGGTAATAATAATCAAAATTTAAAAATTTAATTCAAATTCAGAAATAGAGATAATTGAAGAAAAATTTTACATATAGAAATTTACAAACTAAAAAATTTGAAGTATACAAAAAAACATAAACATAACCTTATTAGTTTAAAAGTGGAGCATTAGCAAAATCATAAAAAGAAAAATATATATGAAATAAAATGAATAGGGGTTATAAATGAAGGGTATAATATGATGGAAATGATGCCAAAATGATAAAGAGAAAATGGAAACGAATTTTACCTTTGTGTAGAATGTTATCTTTGTCTACAGTTTCATGGGGATGAAGTCTTTGTACATATAAATATAGAGTAAAATTAAAAAGATACTACTTTTAAAATGCATTAAATATATATGACATAACAGGGGTATTTAAAAGATTTGTTATCGTGGATGTCTGATTTCTTTTGCCTAATATGTTTTGTAGGTATATATGGTTAAAATATTCGTATCCAAATTAATGTAGTAGGACAAATATACACCTAAGCTATATGAATTGGTAGAAAAAGGAGGTACTCTCTGCTTTGGGAGACATTTCAGTTTCTACATTGTTGGAAAGCGAAAAATCGGGCTTTAGGTTATCTTTAGCCAAAGTTCCACCAACCTTAGTCAAAGAGCAAAGCCTAGATCTGAAAAAGCGTCCAACGATGAGAGTATCAACTGCCCATATAGGAATAAAGATCAAGTTGAAACCTTGTTAGCAGCTATTGCCAGAACCTAGTGTGCAAGCTTAGAGCAGCAAATGTTCTTCATCTTGTTGAAGTTTAGGAAATAGCCTTGGCATGTCTCCAAAGTCTCTTAATGTAGGTAAGTATTTCCCTCCTCCTTCAATCCAATTTTTTTTTTTCTTTCCTTTGTTTTAGTCGATCTAATCTTTTCCTTGTTACAGTTTCCCCTTATTGTACGCAACACTTCTTTTCCTTATAAGACTTGGCACATAGAATTGAGAAGACTGGAGCTTTAGACGGTTTATCTGATCATCCCATTTAAGATAATTCAAATGACAGAGATAAAATGAAAGTTATGTCGAGTGGCCAAGTTATTGCTTCCCCACATAAAGCATCTGTTGTTGATACATCATCGACGTCGTCTTTTTTGAATGGAAATGCCAAAATTGCATCGATAATCTTTTGTGTATCTGGTATGCCAACAGAGTCTTTTGCTTCAATAGATGTTGTTAAAGAAATTCTTTACCATGGTCTCATAGACTACTTGCTGAAGGAAGTTGAAGGTGTCTTGCAAAATGGGTTTTCATTGCTCTGAGATTGGTGACAGTCTAGGAAGGACGAGATTTTAAGATTGCTGACCAAATGTTTCTTTGTTGATTACTCCCCTTTATTTGAAAATATGGATCCCCTACTAAAGGATGATGAGGTGTACCTATCACAACGGTAGGAAGCCACACAGTAGTTAGACCCGAAGGTGAATCAGAAAGAGCTTGCTTCTATTGATATAGGGTCTGGCATTTATGCTTCGTGAGTGACAACTTTAAATGAGAAGTTAGACATACATGTTAACACTATAAAAGATGTTGTCATGTTGATAACCAGATGGAAAAACTACAGCAGCAAAAGACTGACTTGTCCACTATGATTGATATACTCCAAGATAAGTGTCAGAAGTCTTTTGAAGCGCTTAATTCCTTAGACACAATGCGTAAATAAATTAAAGATCATTTATATATGGGAGAATCTAGGATTAAAGCAGTAAATCTGTGAAGGTAGAAGCTTGAGAAAACATTTTTAGACATTTTTTCTAGGAGTTGGGCCACTATTTCCATGTAGCTTTATTTTCCTTTCCATTTTAGGATAAGGTAGACTACAGTAGAATTTTGGTATAGAATGAGTTCTTTTCTTTTGTTGTTGCACTTTATCATCTTACTTAATTCCAACATTCAAATAACATTCCCGACTATGATAACAAATATGTACTTGAACTAATCAATAAACAAATCAAAGTTCAAAAGAAAACTTTAATTTGATTTAACCATTCACAGTTTATACTTATGTAGGCCATGAGTCCGTTCATAGTTTTATACTCATGTAAGAGTATTACATTTTTTTTAATGATTTCCCCATACACAGTTTATACTCATGCAAGCCAAGATTATTACAATTTTGTTTTGAGGATTTCACCGTACACAGTTTATACTCATGCAGGCCAAGAGTGTTACATTTTTTTTTATTTTGTTATACAGTTTAGCCACTTGTGACAGCAAGCATGCTCCTAAGTTTTCACGCATAAAACTACTTCAAGAACTTTCCGTTAATATGGTTGATTTTTAAGCCATCCTTATCCACTAATTTGTAAGTGCCATTGGTGTAGACTTCGGTCATTACATACAGGCCATCCTACTTTGACATGAACTTTCCTCCAGCATGCTTTGTCATGATAATTGGTTTCATAATGGCTAACACCAAGTCTCCAACTTAAAATGTCCCGAGGTGCACCTTCTTGTTGAAAGCTTTTGTCATGTGAGCTTGATAACACTCTAATCATTGTTCAGGTTCAAGTCTTTTCTTGTATAACACGTCCAACTCCTCCAGCCATAACTTGGTGTTCTCCGTATTGGTCAATCTTTCTTTCAAAACTATTCTCAAGGAAGGGGTTTGGCAATCTAGTGGGATGACTACTTATACACCATAGACCAAGGAATACAGAATTGCTTGTGTAGGGGTCTGATGTGTCATTCGATATGCCCAAATGCTTTTCTAACTTTTTCATGTCAATCTTTCTTTAATCCTAAGACAACTTTTTTCAAAAGATTGCATAGCATCTTGTTGAAATTTTCAACTAATCCATTTTCCTCGACATTATACATTGGTGAGTTGTGTTAGACAAACTTAAACTTAGCACAAAGTTTATCCATTAACTTGTTGTCAAATCACTTTTTGTTATCAGTGATGATATAATGGGGGAATCAATATCAATAAATGATATTTACTTTGATGAACTCCATCACATCCCCCTTTTTTACTTTTTTAATCGGGCAACGTTCGCACATTTTGTGAAATAATCTATGATGGCCAAGATGAATAAGTGTCCTGTGGATGAATTACGAATGATTGGTTCCACAATGTCATGTCCCAAAGCATCAAACGGCCAAAGAGCCACTGTGTGGTGTAAAGGCTCTGGAGATTGATGAATGAGGTTAGCATGGAACTGGCAAGCTTAACATTTCTTAGCGTAGTTAATGCAATCCTTTACCATGGTTTGCCAATAGTACCTCATCATTTTGATATGATGGTAAAGTTTTGGTCCAGATTGATGAGCTCCATAGATTTTAGAATGTGCTTCTTCTACAACTTAGTTAGCTTCTTCATTATTTAGGCATCTACGGAGGACTCCTTCAGTAAAACGATGATAGAGAACTTCTTTGAAGTGGATGAACCTTAGTGTTCTTCAGCGAATATTGGCTTGATTATAAGGGTTCTCTAGTAAGTCGGCATGTTCGAAGTAACTAATAAATGGTTGTTGTCAATTCTCTTTTTGTTTACCGATAGAGATAGAGTAAGTGCGTCCATCTTCCTTAACCAACATTTGTGATACTATCCATCTTTTGTGCACTTGATCTGACGGTTCTTGTTCAGTTGAATTTGTTAGAATAGCTGTTAGGTTGGCCAAGGCATCAGCATGCTGATTATGCCATCGAGTAACATGATGGATTCTTACTTTATCTAAACATTCAAGTAGGCACCTTGCATATTTGAAGAAAGTGAGTAGTTTAGGCTTCCAGATATCATATTCTTTGAGAAGTTTACTTACCACTAGCTTGGAGTCCTCAAAGATCTCAAATTCTTGGATTTGCATGTCTATGGCCACCTCTAATCTAATTAGCAAGGCTTGGTACTCCGCGACATTATTAGTGCACTTCTTGAGTAAGTTAAAGGAGTACAACATAACTTCATTGTAGGGATAGAGGAATACCACACTTGCCCCTGCTCCATATTCTCAAGATGTATTATAAAAAAAAAATCTTCCAGGACGAGATGACTCGTGCAAAGAAAACTTCATCATCTGGTAAGCCTTCTGGGAGTTCCTATTTTATCAGTATTGGATGAAAAGAAAAAAAGTCTGCCAATATTTGCCCTTTGATTGCCTTTTGTAGGATGAATATGTCAAACTCAGACAAAAGAACATCCTGTTTACCCAGTCTTTCCGAAAAAACATTGGTCTTGACATTAAGTACTTCAATGGATCAACCTTTAACACTAGATAGACTATATAGGCTAGCATGTAATGGCTTAGCTTCTTTGTAGCAAAGATCAATCCAAGGCAAATCTTCTTGATATGGGAATAGTTAGCCTCTGCCCCTACTAGCCTTTGACTCAAGTGGTAAAGTGTATTTTCCTTCCCCTCATCATTTTGTTGAGCGAGAAGTGCCCCCAAGGAGTGTTCCTATATAGCAATATACAATATTATATGCTTACCTTGAATTGGGGAAGCAAGAATGAGTGAATGAAGTAGGTAGTCTTTTATGCTTTGAAATGTGTTTCTACAAGCATCATCCCAAATAAAAGGCATTTCATTTTTCAAAGCCTCTTAAATGGATGACACCATCCAACAAGGTTAAAAATATACCACCTTTTGTATTCTAATCTTTCTTGCAGGCTTTTAAGCTCGTAGATGTTACTTGGTTCAACCATTTTAGGATTGCATCTATTTTTGATTGATACACCTTGATACCATGATAACGAATGATGAATCCTAAGAACTTTCCAGAAGCAAGGCTAAAAACATACTTGAGAGAATTCATATTTAGTTAGTATTTACGAAGTTAATCAAAGACATCATGCAAGTATTTTAGGTGCTTTATCCTACTCTTTATTTTCACCAAGTCATCAACGTAATATTCTACTTTCTTGTGCAACATGTCATTGAAGATTCTTTGCATTGCTCATTGGCAAGTTGCACCAGCATTCTTAAGTTCAAATTGTATGACTTTGTAGCAATAGATTGTTTTTAGAGTATGAAAGGCCATGAGCACCTCATCTTTTCGATTTATGAGGATTTGGTTATAATTGGAGAAACCATCCCTGAAGGATAGGGCATCATGTCTCATTGTCACATCAACCATTAATTCTATTATGGGTAAGAGAAAGTCATCCTTTGAGAAAGCTAGATTTAGGTCCTGAAAGTTTATACAAATTCTAAATTTATTATTCTTCTTTCTTATCACCATAATATTTGAAATTCATGTAGGGTACATAACTTATCGAATGAAACTAGCATCGATGAGTTTATCTACTTCAGCTTCAACTTATAGGATAAGTTCTAGCTAAAATCTTCATTAAGCCTGTTTGACGGGGCGCGAGCCATGGTTTACAGCAAGTCGATGGACAGTGACCTTTGGATCCAATCCGGGCATATCTTTATAGGACAATGCAAAGACTTCTTCTTATTATTTCAGCAACTCAAAATTTTTTACCTCCTCTTTAGGATTCAACAAGGCACTCACAAACACTAGCTTTGGATGACCTGATGTCCCCAAGTCAATTCTCTCAAGTCATTAATGGTTGCTTGCCCCTCTTCCTCAAAAGCTTCAGGCGTAGAGCTCGGTTCAGTTTCATCGAGTGCTTCCTCCATGCTTAACTAAACTTGATCTTGCTCTTCAAGTGTGACATTATTGTATGAAGCTACTCCCTCTTAAGGATCATCATCTTAGTAAGATGCTTGGCGGTGACGCCTTTGTTTCCTTTGCCATTTGCACTTGGTTTTTGCTTGTGCTTTTGGAATAGCTTTATTTTGTCCAAGCTGTGAAAAAACAGACGTCCTTTATGTGTTATTGGCAGGGGCTTTTTATCGCAAGCATCTGAATATGGAGAGTCAAACATTCTCGTGGATTTCCTTCTTTTATTGGTTGACATGTGATTCTACTTGGTCTTTATCATACTTGTAAATTTGGATCAACGTAGGGTTGCATGATGTATTCTTTATCTTGATCCTTATATGGTCAAAAGGTTGATATCCTAAACCATGTCTTTCTCCAAGTTGTCAGGGTTCACCTTTGTCATATCTTGGCTTTTGAAACAATTTTTTGACCTTGGAACCAAACCATGCATTTGCTTTCAAACTTTTAAATTCTTTCATTTTCTTTTTAGGGTCATCAAATACGGCCAATGTAAAAAGTGAACAAATCTGTAGATCCAAGTCTTCTTCTAGTACTCTGGCATTTTCATTAGAGAAGAGAGGTTTATTGATTGAAGCAAAGATGTTCTCTCTGATAATTTTTGCTTTAAGAAGCATTATAGATAAAGCCTTAGACATTGTGTCTTGATTGCCTTCCAAATAGAACTTGACATCAGCAAAATGAGTTTCCTCAATGTTAAAATGGGCTATTTCTGCCATGACATGCTTGATACTTCTATCGCTATCAACATACTTGAAGCATTGGTGTCAAGTTGATGGTATATCTCAATTTTCATGCATCCAAGTTCGTCCGAGCAGCAAGCCATATTAAGTACTTGCGTCAATAACATAGAATAAGGTGGAGGTCTTTAACTCTCATATTTTCATTGTAAGGTAGACTTTTACTATAAAGCGTTGTCCCTTTTAGTTGAAGCATTAGGTGAGCAACTTGCTACTTGAAAGATCCTATGTAGATAATCTAATTTTCTTCATGGTTTGAATAGGCATGATATTCATGGCGGAGCTACCATTAATTAATATCCTTCCAACATGATAATCACGAATACATCCACTCACGTAAGGAGGCCGATTATGTTGGAGATGCCTAACTGCAATTCTTCCTCATCAAAAGAGATGGTAGCCATACAAGTAACACTCTTATCATTTTGTTTTTATGAAACACCTTTCCTTCAAACGCTCCCGAGTCAACAAGTCCTTAAAGCAAGGCTAGCCGAACATCTTATGGTAGCTTGAGAACTTTGTTCATGGTCACGGTTTTAAGAAAATCCATGAGTTTGGAGATGATGCTAGCTTTTACCGTGTCAACTTCCTCTCTGATGTTTACTTTGCCGGGTCTTTTTTGGCTTCTACTTGGTTTGCTATCTCCACAAATGCCTATGGTATTTACTTCCACATTATATTTTGCAAAGTATGATTTTGGGAAGTAATCAATTAGTGTTACAGACCTCCTAACCATTTGTGGTAGTTCTACATCTAGCAGTTGTTGTGGTTCCTAGATTTTCCTAGGCATTTAGGGACACATTCTTGTGGAGTCATGCTTGTTCAACCTTTCTCGCACTTTATCTTTTGGAGTTTCTAACAAGGGATGGTGTGATGATTAATTTTTCTTTCATCGTTAGCCTCTCATGACTATCCATTCATTATCTTATTAGATCTTGTTAGATCTCCTTACCCAGTTGGCTTTTTGTCTCGATAACTCGTTGAACACTCTTGAAGTACTTGGGATGCTTACCTTTCTCATCCAAGCATATTTTTCTTTCTTACTTATGAATGTTAATCATCCATCACCGATTTCATCTCTTGACTCAAATTTGGATCCCCATGTATCTAAGTCATTAACCATGACTTTATAGAAGCTTGGCGTGTTCAAGGCCCTTAGAGCATTTTTGCTTCTCGAGGTATACATAAACAGTTTTCACCTCTATATCTACCACAAATTTCATCGATACAGTATCTTTTGGACCATGTATAGGTACCTCAAGTGTCTCTTCCTCTTTTATAAAGACTCAAGTAGAAGTTTTCATCTCATCTTCAAGTTTTTTTCTCAAAGTTATGAGAGACCATTCCAAAGCGTATTTCAGCAACATTTGTGACAATTAATGGCTCTTCAAAGTCATCAAACTTGATGTACCCTTCCTTTTCCAGTCACACGATGAGATCCTTTAACAAAAAACACTTCTTCACATGATCGCCAATAAAGCGATGGAATCGACAATACCTGGAGTCATCCACTCTTCAAGCCTTTTCTAGCCTTTTTGGGTTTGGCAGCTCTATCAAGTTCCTTTTTAGCAACTGGTCCAAGATTGCCGGCACATCAGAATCTACAAATGGATACTTTTTGGCTTTAAGGTCCTTAAGCATAATTTTTTCTTCAAATCTGGTTGGTTCTTTGAAGACTTGGTATCAGTGCTCGAGTTTTCTTTAGAGATCTTCACTAGAGTTGTAGTGATTGTCATGGTCTCCTTTACCTTCTCATCCTTGTCTTTCTGGTCTTTCATGCCATTCTTCTTTTGAAAGAAATTGCTAAGAACTTAGCTTCCATGCCTTGTTGTTTGGATATCTAAATAGTGGGTCCTTACTACGTGTTCTTTGAATGAGTACGACATATTTCCCCTCAAGCTGTAGATGATTCCCTAATACATCTCTTGTGTACACATATCGATGGAGGAGGCTTCACTTATCTGCTCCTTACAATTGAGGATATTGGTTCTCTATCACTCTATGTACTCTGTCATTAGTTTTTTCTTCCCTTGTTTGACTACTGCCAACTCCAGGAGGCTGACTATCTTTCTTGTGCTATAAAAATATGACAAGAACTCCCTTTCGAGTTGGTCCTATCCATCAATTAATCCAATAAGGATATTCATGTACCATTTAAATGCAGCTTCTTTGAGTGATCAAACAAATTGCTTCATCATAAGATCACCGTACGTCCCGACGTTGTTGCAGGTTCCAATAAAGTAAGCTAAATGTTGCTTTAGGTTGCCCTTGCCATCAAGTTGTTAAAACTTCAGTAGTTGATAGCCCAACGGCATCCTCAACTTATCGATCCTTATTGAATATGGCTTTGCATACACTAGGAATGATTGTAGAGCCACTCCATATTGAGCTTGAATAGTACCCAAGACCATGTGGTACAGTTGCTACACAGATAGTAAGATCATAGACATTTGGGTTGTGCCATTCAAGGCATTTTGCAGAACCACAAGGTTATGTTGACTTTGTTTTTGTTGTTTTTCCATGTTCTTGAATATTTCAGCCGCAGGATCAACGGCTGGCTTTGTGCTACTTGTAGTTACTTCCACCGAAGAAAATTGAGCTTCCAATTTACTTATCAACAACACAATATAGACATTTTTTTTCTTCAAGTTTGGTTGTCAACCTTTCAATAGTAAGCGCCATTTGCTCGAGACGATCTTCGGAGTTTCTAGAACCTGCAACCATGGTTTGCAATTTCAACTCTGACAATTAAGAGTAATATACTTACCTTTTTCTTGGCAAAGTCATGGATCTTGATTTAAACTCTTTACTTGTGGTGCCCTTTTTTAGAGATGTCTTGTAAGACATGTGACTCATCATCTTCTTGGCAGAAGCTTCTACTTCTTTGTTCTTGCTTGAGTAAATGAAGTGGTTTTAACTTTGAATGACTCGATCTCATTTTTATTGGTTGAACTTCTTGCTTCTCCATGACAACTTTTCATTTTTTCCTTTTGTGAGAAATTTGCTTTAGTGGATACGCCAATTGAAATCCTTTAGTACGAGGTTTTGCATGAATGATTGGTGCAACTTGTTTTTCCGTTGCCGTAGATTTTGCCAATGTTGACAGCAACACTTTGGGCTTCCATGATCTTCACTTGAGTTTCTTCAAAGCTTCTTCAATGTAAGAGATGAAGTAGAGAATGTCTTAAGTGGAATCGCTAGAAATTTGTAGATACAAATTTTGTGTGTAATAATCACACCTTGAAATTAATTGCAGCATAAATTATAAATTAAAATTTGAGGAGAGATTTTTTGGGATTGACTCTTCAGTGTGCTTCTCACGTATACAATCCTCCGATTAATGCTTTAAGCTTTGGTGGAGATGCGAATGGCTTCTTTATGAACGTGAACTTCAGAATTTGTATTACACAAACATGAACCGATGTTCCTGCCACTTCTTTCGGTTTGGGACTTTTCATCGTAGTCCTTAGGCTTGAGGGCTTTCAGGAATGTTCACTGTTTTTTCGCCATTTTCCTGAGATCTTGACTTGATGCAGCACATAAATGAATTATTCATGTTCCCCATTGCTTCTGCTAGATTTGAACTTGAACCTGAACTTGATGCAGCATCATCCCGCATTCTTCGCATTCCTTGTTGTGTTTTTTAAATTTGGCCTTAAAACTGAGCTTTAATCTTTCTTGAATTTGATTTCTCTTCTTGTCGGGCATTTATACATGATTAAAAACGTAAAATTATTCAATACACATGACTCCACGATCGCACAGACAACAATTATTTAATATATAAAGGTCTAAAGCCCGTTTACACTAAGAATGGCCCAAAAATAAACCAACCTCCTTCAGCCGTGCCTTATGTAACTATTCTACCCTTTGTTTGGACTTTTCTTCATCCATGTGGGATAAGGAAAATGAAATAAAGAAACTCCTAGTAGGAGCTGACGTACATCTGGCTGAAAGCATATTTTATATCCCTATTCCCCATTTACACCCTTACTTCATCCATGTGGGACATGAATAGGCATTGAAGCATGCTCCCAGGCAAAGCCACATGTCAATGTTAAGTATGGATTCAAAGACTAGTAGCACTCTTATTAATCTGGATAACCAGTTACTAGAAAATGTTTATCCAACCCTGCCCTTTGATAACTTTTTGAGACCTTGTTCCTTATTTACTACATCCATATGGGACAAAAATGACTAGCAGCATGAGAACACCAGGGGCAAGGCCTTTGTTCACTAACAAGAAGCCTATGCTTTAGCCTTTTCATTAAGTCCCCAAGGCCATATTCCCTTATTGTTCATCCATGTGGGATAAATAACTAAAAGTGGCTTAACAAAAAAAGCTGCATTCCTTCCTTACTAGGAAAAGATTTTCTGCTAATGCCTCTCTATAACTCCTAAGGCGTTGTCCTTCTTTTACTTTGTCCAGTCTGGGACAAAGAACAAGAAAGGGCAAGACTAGCTAAAAATGAAGCATGTTTCTTCTTATGCATTTTTATAACACCTAAGGCCTTGTTCATCTATAGTTTATCCATGTAGGATATAGAAATAGTGGAATTATGGTGCACGAAGCCCCTACTAATGCCTCCCAATAACCTCGAAGGCCTCATCCTCCTTACAATCCATCCATCCATGTGGGACATAGAACTAATAAAACATGTAAACACAACTTACGTAACCACCAACTATTATTTTATATTAAAAAAACATCAACTGGAAGACCTCAAGTCTTAAGCATACCCTAGAACTCTCTAGCCATGCCTGATACAACCTCTCAAACCCTTTGTTTTGCCTGCTCTTTATCTATGTGGGACGAGAAAAAAATAGAGAAACAACACCCATAACTCATTTGCCTGGCGTTTTTCCTTAAAAAAAAACCTTGCTTGGGTGAAAGGTTGCATTTTATAGGCTCAGCTCCTTAATTACTCCTTTATGGGACAAGCTTAAAGATTTGACAATGTTTATGGTATTGTTAGGGTTCTAGACTTCTAGTGACAATGTTGTGAAATACAAATTTCTTAAGATAATTTAAATGGTTTTATTTTTTCATTATTTTTTTCTAAGTTTTTTTTTGTATTTTAGGTAGAGTCTTACGATTCTACAAATTTTTATGACTCTACAACTATAGGCAAACCAAAATGACTCTAGATAGAAACTCATTTTTAACAACATTGAATGGAACATTTTAGAATCTTCTAGAATATTTGAGCTAAATGATAAATACACATGAGCTTTGATCATTTTGAATTTTGAGTCCAGATTTTCCAAAAATGGACTTTAGCTAAGATAGTGAAATGAATCTTCAATTGTGTACTTTTAGACTCCAAAAATTGGGTTTATTGAACTTGTAGTTTTCAAATTTGATGGACTTTTAAATTTTAGATATCAAATTTGAAATGGGTTAGACAATTTAAGTTGGATTTAATTTATTTTTAACCTAATTAAATTTTGATGTCTACAGTAGTGTTTTGAAAAATAATGGTTAAGACCCTGTTTTGAAATGACTTTTATAATTAGCATTAGAGTTTTAGATAATTTATTAGTGATAAAGATCAAACCTATAAAACTAAAAGATAAAAGCTATCCCTAGATAGTTTTTTTGAAAACTATAATTCTAATCTCTAATGTTAATACTAAAAGGAATCTTAAGACCTTAAAAAGGAATGCCCGAGTGATGTGTGTCATTGGTAACTTGAAATAAGTGGGATAAATATATTAAAAAAATGTCAAAGCATGCCTACAAATCTAAGCCCCATTTGATAAAGGCATTTTCAATTAGCTTTAAACTTTTGTATAATTTTTCTTAAAAGTAGAGACTGATGAGTTAAATTTATATTATATAGTTCTTCCTAATCTAACACCTTGTTTGGGCCGAAGAAATATGAAGAAAGGAAAGCAATCTTTAGTTACCATCTTTCGTTTTGGTTCAGAAAAATAATGCTAGGGAAGAAATAGAAGGGACTTTCAACGTCCACTCATTTTCCTCGTATGCTTAGCTTCTTTTTCAGGAGATAAAGTGTAAGGTAGGGGGCAAATTGTCTATTTTTTAAATAGGAGGGCCAAAATACAATATTACGTAAATTCAAAGGAACAAATTGTAATTAGCCCTTATTATTATTACTATTTGGTAATCAGAAGCATATTAATTAGTAGTCTTTCAAGGAAGGAATGGGTTATCTTTTTAGCTTATGGGAATGCTCGAACTCCAACTTTGGCTTGGGAAACCTTGATGTCCAACTAATTGCACTAGGTTAGTTGCCTTTTTTATTTTTTCCAATTAATTAGACCAATTCATACATACTATAAATCTAATATCAAATAAGACTGTGATAAAATATTTTAGAATTTATAACTAAAGAACAAAATATCTAATGGCTGTTTAAGTTGTTTGAAGTAATAACTAGTAGGGCCATCAGTAAAAGGCATTTCATACCTTTTGTCTCATAGTACTGTTAGTATATAGATCTATTTCAATGTTTTTTATATCTTAGTATGTGTGTCATTCTATATTTATACATCGTTTTCCAGCTATACGTTGTCTAAATTTTTATTGTTTTAATTATGCTTTAATAGAAATAATTTTTTACAAAATATACTTATCTAATAGACTTACTTGAGGCTGGAGGAAGCCAAGCCTTCTACCGATATAATACACATATGTCTGATTTAGACATAGTACTAATTTTACAATTTTGCCCCTATTATTCAAAAAGAATTTCGCACTTCATGAACAAAATTTAGATTCGGATCCTCGTCATGTGATGAACCAAATGCTTCAATCAGCAGCGATAAGGGTGCCGGCAATGATGGCGATTATGCGGCATGGAGGCGGCGACGATGGCACGGTGAGAGGCGATAATTAGGGCTGAAACAAGGCTAGGCAACTATGGAGGGCGACAATCAAAGGTGATTTGAGTCGACAATCGTTGGGGATCCAAGGTGATCCCAGGTTAGGCGACGATCGATGATGATGAGTGACGGGAGACGATGGCACAAGATGAGACTGAAATGCTATGGAAGGCGATCGGATAGATAGAGAACAAGGCGACAACGGACAACGCTTCAGATATCTGATTGAATTTTGGCTTCAGATTTGCTGTCCTCGACCTGGCTTGTGAGGATAAGGCGTACGTACAAGCTTCAGATTTCTGACTAGGATGATGAGGCGTGAGGATGATGACAATGGCAGAAAAAGCTTGGCGAGAGACGTCCGGCCACGACGAGAAAGGGAGAGCTTGGCCACTGCTAGTTGTTGTACAAAGAAAAAAGACTTTATTTATTAGTTATTGTTTTAAACACTTTTGTATTTTACTTTAGATATTTTTAGGCATTTATTTAGACATTTCTTATTTATTTGTTTATACACCTCTATTTTTAAGAAAAATAAATTCTCTGGATATTACTTCAGACACTTTTGTATTTTCGCTTAGATACTTTTGCATATCCATCTAGATATTTTTTTTAAATTGTTTCATATAGCTATTTTTTGAAGATAACAAATTGTTTATAAGTTTGTTCAAACACTTTAATATATTTGTTTAGACATTTTTATTTATTCATACAAACATTTTTTAATTATTTTAGACAGTTATTTTCTAAAGATAATAAATTGTTTATAAGTTGGTTTAGACACTTTTACAGTTTTTAGACACATTTTGATATTAACTCGGACACTTATTCTTATTACTTCATACACTTTAAATTTCTCCAATATTAAATTGTCTTTACATTACTTTAGATACTTCTATATACTGTATCAGACACTTCTACACTGTATCAGACACTTCTTTATATTTGTCTTAGACAGTTTTGCAGGTTAATTCTATGAATAGTCTAGTGATGAAGGCAAAGGAATAGTGGCCTAGCAACAGCATTACGATAGCAAAGACTATGGCAACTCGGAAACAACAACAAATGTGATCCACATGTGACGAACGTTATGATTCGGAAACAAATTAAGATCTGGAGGTCAGCGACATTGTGAGAACAATGATCAGGAAAATAGGAAGATGGTGCAATTCACAGACACATCGTAACATCACGATTGAAAGGCAATAATCAGTCGGAGAAGGTCCGATGTGGAGCATCAACCAGCAAAAAGGGAGGAAAAACTGGCAGAGAATGTCTGATATGGAGCATCAACTAGCGGAATGGGAGGAACGACAATGGGAGGCGGCATCTATGAGGTAGGGTTTTTTCTTTTTCAAGAGAAGGGTAATTAAGTCAAAATATGAGTTAGGTGTAGCTTATATATGGGAAATTAATGATTAGATTAGTATGTCTAATTAAACATATATATATAATATAATAACTGCAAGCCTTCTTGGAGCTGGGACTCTTTAGTCCTACCGGGTCCATTAAATCCCTTGGGTCATTAGGCCGTGTCTAGGCCCACACGAGTACATTAGTTTTTGCGATATCGGATTGTGGTCCATGAGCAACCTTATGAATCTTCTTAGAAACTGCTACTGGAAAAGTAATTTCTTTGATATATGTTTGGATTTTCCTTGCTGCTAGATTATTTTGTATCAGGCAAAATTATCGAATCTTTGTTAAGCAGTAGCCATAAACCATTTTAATCAAATTAACTTAATAATATTTTACATAAATTAGACCGCATCATAATTAGACAACTGTCGATTTTTATTTAACAATTTAGAGGCAAATATAAAGGCTGATAAACTGATACTATACCATAGAATAGTCATTTATAGACGAGCCAAGCCATTACCTTCTATTTGTAATTTTCTTTACTACATTAATTTTTTAATTATTTATCAAGTTAACAAATCAAATGACCATACCAAAACAGCCCTATTTTCATTTGATTGGATAATATTTACTGAGAGGCAAATATAAACTCTGCTAAAAGGGCCCGCATCATGTTATGGCGATGATTAGGTCATTCAACAGAGGTTTAATTCTATTAATAGTGATTTTAAAAATAAAGATCTTATAAGTGGTATTACACAACTTTATTGGTATAGCTAGTAATGGCCTTAGGGCGGCTGGTTTTGGGGATGAAAGTCAATAGAGTTTTGTTCCAACTAGCAGGAATTAAACCAGTTTTAAACCAATCTTGAATATCTGTGATCAGAGAAGAAGAAATGGTGCTCCAGTGGTTTCTAAATAAAATTGCATGAAGGCCATTCCGCCCATGATGAATTGATTGCCACATCCATCAAGTCACTAGGACAATACAGGGTATGTTATGTTGATATTTTATGGGCCAATAAATTAAGTCTGAAGTAGAGCAAAAAAGTTGTAGTGTTTTGAAAAATAATGGTTAAGACCTTGTTTTGGAATGACTTTTACAATCAACGTTAAAGTTTTGGATAATTTATTAAAGATAAAAATCAAACCATTGAAACTAAAAGATAAAAGTTATCCTCAAATAGCTTTTTGAAAACTATAACATTAATCTCTAATGTTAATACCAAACAGGGCCCAAGTGTCTTAAGACCTTAAAAAAAAAAAAAAGCTCTGGTGATGTATGTCACTGGTAACTTGAAATAAGTGCAATAAATATATATAAAAAAATGTCAAAACATGGATACAAATGTAAGCCCCATTTGATAAAGGCATTTTCAATTGGCTTTAAACTTTTGGATAATTTTTCATAGTCAAAACTGAATAGTTAAAATTATATTATATAGTTCTTCCTAATCTAACACCTTGTTCGGACTGAAGAAATATGAAGAAAGGGAAGCAATCTTTAGTTCCTCTCTTTTGTTTTGGTTCAGAAAAATAATGTTAGTTAAGAAACAAAAGGGACTTTCAACATTCACTTATTTTCCTCATATGCTTAGTTTCTTTTTCAGGAGATAAAGTGTAATGCGGGGGCAAATTGTCTAGTGTTTAAATAGGAGGGCCAAAATGTAATATTACATAAATCCCTAGAGACAAATTGTAATTAACCCTTACTATTATTAGTTATTAGTATTTGGTAATCAGCAGCATACTAATTATTTGTCTTTCAAGGAAGGAATGGGTTATCCTTTTTGCTGATGGGAATGCTCGAACTCCAGCTTTGGCTCGGGAAACCTTGTTGTCCAACCAATTGCACTAGGTTAGTTCTGCTGCTCTTTTTTTTTTTTTTTCCAATTAATTAAAGCAATTCAAACATACTATTAACACTAATATCAAATGGGACTGAAATAAAATATTTTAAAATTTATAACTAAATTCTTATTGTTTTAATTATGCTTAAATAGACATAATTTTTTAAAGCAATGTACTTATCTAATAGACTCACTGGAGGCTGGAGCAGGCCGAGCCTTCTTCGAGCTGGGACTCTCTAGTCCTGCTCGGTCCATTAAATCGCTTGGGCCATTAGGCCGTGTCTAGGCCCACACGAGTACATTAGTTTTTACGATATCGGATTGTGGTCCACAAGCATATGAATCTTCTTAGAAGCTGCTACTGGAAAAGTAATTTCTTTGACATATACTTGGATTTTCCTTGCTGCTAGATTATTTTGTATCAGGCAAAATTATGGAATCTTTGTTAAGTAGTAGCCATAAACCATTTTAATCAAATTATCTTAATACTCCCTTTGTCCCATATTCTTTGAAACACTCACTTTTTAGCAATTAATCTATAATTTTTTATTTTTTATTTTTAGTATATAAATAAAAAAAAATTCTATATAAATGATAAATAAAGACCTCTAGTTTCTAAACATTTTTTTTTAATATTTTTTTCTAATAACCAATAATATAAATAAATTAAAGTCAAACTAAAGATAAAAGTCAACTGTTTTAAAGAACTTGGGACGGAGGTAGTAATATTTTACGTAAATTAGACGGCATCATAATTAGACAACTGACGATTTTTATTTAATAATTTAGAGGCAAATATAAAGGTTGACAAACTGATACTGGCCCGATTTTCATTTGATTGGATAATATTTACTGAGAGGCAAATATAAACTCTGCCTCAAGGGCCCGCATCATGTTATGGCGAAGCACTCTAGCCCGATTCTGTCTCCTCATCCTAGCGATCTTGGTCTCCATCTCCTCCATCGCCGCCACGGCTTCCGTCGCTTCCTCCCTCATTTGGGCCAGCTGGGCCCTCTGCTCCGCCACCTCCGCTACCATCCTGCCCAGCGTCGCCCGCGCTTCTCGCACCTGCGCATGATGATTACCCATCAGCACCTTTAATGCTTAAACGGGCATTGTAATATGAATCAAGCAAACAAAGCGATTGAGTAATTTTCATTAATTTGTCACGGCACCTGAAGCCTTGACGATCTTCCACGACGCTTCTTCCCAACAACCTTCCTGCGTCGCATCTCCTCCGGCTGCTTGACTGCTGAAAACCGATGGAAAGGATTATAAAATTTGGATTGAAGCGTGCAAGGGAGAGAGAGAGAGAAGATCTGATACCTTCAGGTAAGGGCGGCGATTTGCAAAGGCTGCGCTTGCTCGGTCTCCCCATCTACTCTGTTTCTTTTCTTTGTCTGTCCTTGATTTTCTCTTGCAGGAGAGGCAGCGCAGAACATCCATTATATAAGCCTAATAGGCCATTGATGTAGGTCCCATGCTCTCCAATTTTCAATCTTTGCACTGGTAGGGTCGGATCGGTCGATTGATTTGATTGCAGCGAGCATGATGTGAACCTAAAGGACCTCAAACCACCAATCCGGCCAAGGGCGATAATGGACCAGCCCAAGAGCAAAGGAAAAGTACCCAAATGGCCCAAGCCCCAATTAAGCTCCAAGACTATGAAAGATATTATTAGGGATGTTCTAAAGAGCATGAGCTGTACTTTTCTAACAGATTTTCATTGCACCAGACTCTATTTGAGGTCAAGATAATGCATGAATGAGGCAGCCAGTACCACTGTACCAGCCGAGCTTGAGGGGCTTCAATTGAGAATCAGTTTTTATATATTCTACTAAAAAATAGGTAAATTACACCCTAAGGCCTATAAGTGGGACAAACTAACTTTTTTACATCAAATTACCATTTATCCCATTAATAATACAATGAAAAAAGTCAAATTGAAACATTTCTAAAATTAGAAGTACAAATACTGATTGTATATTTTATATTTTATCGTAAGATTCTGGTTTGTAAATGTCGTTTAGCTTTTTATTACTAAAAAATTGAACCAATAATGATATTTTTTTTTCTCTAAAATCATAATTTAACAAATATTTTTAGAAAACCAAAAAAAAATTATTAAGCCTGGCCCAGGCCTAACACGGATTTCGCATGCCTTGCCCGGGCTTGATCTGACTGGCCGGGCCTCGACTGGTCAAGCCCACTGTGCACCACTATTTACTCAGGAAGCAAGTTTTGGTGTTCTTCAATGACATCCATGTCTATAACCAAACATGGGAAGATCACTTGAAACATCTACAATAACTGCTTGAGATCCTTCAAAAGCACTCATTGCATGCCAAAAAGTCTAAATGTGTTTTTTGGGCAGACATCCATTGTGTATTTAGGGCATATTATTTCCCGAGCTAAAATGGAGGTTGACCTGACCAAGATCCAAGCCATCAGGGATTGGCCTGAAGCTACTATTGTTAAACAATTGAGGGGATTTTTAGGCCTTGTGGGGTATTATAAGTGATTCGTTGCTAGTTACACTTCATTCACAACTCCCCTCACACAGCTATTGAAAAGGAAGCATTTGTCCGATTTCCACAAGCTGCAGCTGCATTCCAAGCCTTGAAAATTGCTTTAACCATCACCCCCTGTTTTGAGGCTACCAAGCTTCATAGAGCCTTTTGTGCCTCAGACAGACACTTCTACTATTGGTATAGTTGTGATGCTCATTTAAGGAGGACAACCTATAGCTTATCATAGCAAACAAATTGGCCCAAACTTGCAGGCTGCTTTAACCTATATCAAGGAAATGTATGCAATAATTGAGGCCATACGCAAATGGCAGTAGTGCCTAGCGGGGCACCATTGCATAATCCAAACGGATCATCAGAGTTTGAGGCACATGTTTACCCAAACTATCCAAACCTAGAGCAACAACATGGATATCCAAGCTAATAGACTATGATTTTGAGGTTTATAACATAGGGTGAGAAAACATGCCTATAGATGCCTTGTCCAAACCTCCCGAATGGGCCTTAGATGCCTTACAAGCCACAACTACCCTAATCTCAAACCTACTGCATGCTTTGAAGACATTTCACTCTCGATATGGCCCATCTGTCGATCTTTTACAAGCCATCCAAACTCAGCTTTCAGACCATCCAGAGTATTCAGTCAAATATGCGTTGATCTTACACAAAGGACGGTTCCTAGTCCCTTAAAAGTCAACTCTTTAACCCCTCATCTTACATGAGTTCCACAACATGCCGGTTGGTGGTAACGCGGGTTTTCAGCGGACTTATGCACACACAACAACTACTTTTATTGGCCGAATATATGGAAGCAGATTAAGGAGTACGTCCAGAAATGCCATACCAATAAGTTAAGCCTTTAACATAGTACCCCAAGGCTTATTTCAACCTCTGCCAGCACTCAATAAAGTTTAGGATTGTGTCTCTATGGACTTTATCACCTATTTACCTTTATCAGTTAGAAAGTCCATCATACTTGTAGTTGTGGATCGACTAACCAAGTATGCCCATTTTTGTGCACTAGGAACCAACACTACAGCAGCACAATTGGCTAAGATCTTTGTGAAGGAAATTTTTCGCCTTCACATGTTTTCTTCTAGTATCGTTTCTGACCAAGATCCATTGTTTATCAACGTTCTTTGGCAGAAGTTCTTCAAGCTCCAAGGCATAACTTGAGTTGTCAGCAGCGCATACCAGCCCTAAATTGACAGGCAAATGGAAGTCGTGAACCATTACTCGAAAGCCTATTTGAGAAGTTTCGTCCCAGACTAGCTTTAACATTGGGGAAAATTCCTTCTTCAAGTAGAACTTAACTATAATACGGTATGGTACTCATCAATCCGCATGACCTCTTTCGAAGCTTTGTATGGCTGACCTCTGCCATCATTACTGGATTATATTTAGGGCTCCACATTAATTGCATTACTGGATGAACTCCTTCCTCTATCATTCGCCAGCTCCAGGCAAATATCAATCGCACTCAACTCCGCATGAAAAACCAAACGGACCACCATCCCACTAAGAAACAATTATAGGTAAGTGACTGGGTTTTTGTAAAATTGCAGCCTTATCAACCAACCACTATTGCACGAAGGATGCACAAGCTAGACAAGCGCTATTATAGACCCTTTCAGGTGACCAAAAGGATTAGGTGGTTGTTTATCGAGTTAAGCTGACTCCAAAAGCAAAAAATTCACAATGTTTTCCACATTTCACTTTTTAATCAATGCCGTGTGGGTTTCACTGAATAGATGAACAAGGCCCTCACTGAATTTATAGGCACACATCCACTCCTTCAGCTAGAGCAAGTTTTGGGGTTTGGGACGATCTTTCAACAAGGGTTTTTGTTCTCCGGGTATTGGTGCACTGGAAGACACAAAAGCCATATGAGGCTACTTAGGAGCCCTTATTGGAATTTGCTAAAGATTACCCTAACTTTAACCTTGAGGACAAGGTCCCTTTTGAAGGGGGAGGCAATGATATGAACCTATTTGTTAAAGGACCTCAAACCACCAATCAGGCCAAGGGCAATAATGGACTAGCCCAGGAGCTAAGGAAAAGAACCCAAACAGCCCAAGCCCTAATTAAGCTCTAAGACTATGAGAGATATTCTTAGGAATGTTCTAAAGAGTATGAACTTTACTTTTTTATGAACTTTACTTTTTTAACAAAATATCCATTGTACTAGACTCTATTTGAGGTCAAAAGAATGCATGAATGAGGCAGGAAGTATTTTTCACATAATTCTTTCTTTCTCTCTCTCTTTCTTTCTCTTTCTCTCTCTCTCTCTCTCTCTCTCTCTCTTCCTTCCTCCATTCTTCCCTTGTTTGCCCGTATTCCTATTTAATCGCTTCAAAAATTTCCATTTGTGCTCATTTATTTAGAAGCAATCATATCAGAGAGTTGTGGCAGTGACATGTTCTATTCCATCTCCAACTTTCATAATTTTTTTCTTCCAAAACTCTATGAATACAAATGGCAACAAGTGCATGGGAGTTTCTAAAACATGACAGATTGTGTTGTGGAAAATGCATAAAAAAAATACGGTTATTGAATCAATTGTAAAACTTGCAATAATGGATTTTTAATAATTTTTTATAGCATTCACTAATTATTAATTTATAAATTAACATAAAAAAGATGAAAAAAATATATTTGCAATGTATTCTTTATCGAAAGGCTAAAATCAAGTAATGAAAAAGAAAAATTGGCCCTTTACATAAGTAAAATAGATGAAATTGAATTAAAGTAAATGTTGTTGCTTTAAAATTGTCTTTTTTGATGGAGAAAATATAAATTTAAGAACTATTCTCAAATTAGCTAAATTAATAGACATTGTTAATAGTCAAGTTATTTATGGTTAGAAAAAAAGTAAGTGTAAGGTTTTTGAAGAAATATAAAATTTTTATTTCTTTGAATTTCTTCAAGATTAAGAGGATTACAAGACATTTTGTTTAGAAGAAAAAAAATCTCGAAAGGAAATTGTAGATGGAGAAATATTAAAAGGAAAGCGAAAAATGTTTGACTTTCTTTATATGAAAATATATGATGATTAATAACTTAATTATATATATTTTATGAATGAGACAAATTAAATGGATAAAAGCAAAACTTATAGTAGCCTTACATTCTTGAAAGATTTTTACCTAGGGTTTTAGGAGAAGAACGTAACTTCTCATTATGTAGGCTCATTTTGGAGAAACTAGAATTGTTCTTGAGTTTTGTGCTTAGTGTTCAACATCTTAAAATTCTTGCTACTTTGAAGGATGGGCTAGAAGCACATTGGAGGTCGAGCTAGTTATTCTTCAAGGGGTTCTTGGTTCTCTATTTGGATTTGGTGAATATTGTGAATCCAAGAATGATGTTCTCTTTCTTTTTAGTTATGGAGTAGTTCTCTTAGTACTTTCTATGGTTGTAGTCACTTGATATTTATTTTGTTGGTTGAATACATGAATGAGTTTCTAGTCTTCTTCAATACTTGTTGTCTTTTTGCCTTGCTTTTCAAAGATGTTTGTTTGATAGTCACAATTGATTGATGCTTTAGATTTCTCTTTATGCTTAGGAAAGTAAGAGAGAAATTGGAACTAGGTAGGGAAGATAGTGATTAGAGATATAGTTAGGAAACTTGTTTCTTTTGCTAGGGTGTTGGTAGATAGAACTTGTAAAGTGTCTTCATAATATAGTACTAGAGGCTGGAGTCCTTGCCATGTTAAAGTAAGAGATGAAGCTCTTTAGGTTGAGAAAGCAAAAAGACAAAGAACATACATTATCACTAAGTGGAATGAGCTAGAACCTAGGATTATTCCACTTATAAACCAATTCAAGTGATCAAAGCCATAGAAGGTGTACTTGGATAATCTAAGAAAATCCTTAAAAAGTGCGAGTTAGTTAAATAGAATTAGTGTTAAAATTTAGCATCCATTATAGGCACTTAGGAATTAAGTCTCCTTTGTTATCTCTTAGAATAGAATTATCTAATTTTGATTGGTTTAGCTAAGATTAATTGTGAAAAGACTTTGTAATTGTTCAATCCACTTTACAATCCTCATGGGATCAACACTCACTCATCGGTACTACAATACAATCCGTGCATTTTTGGGTAGAGTGTAGTTTTAAGACATTGCATACACGCAACACTAAATAAAGATCTTATTAATATTACTATCTATTCTTATTAGGACAACTTCAATAGTAATAGAACTAAGAACCTTAGGGCATCTAACCCTATGATGATGAATCCTCTTATTGTACTCCTACCAAATATAATAGACCACGCCAAGAAAAGAAGCTATTCTAATCTTAGTTCTAATACACTTTCCCTTTACCACCCTACAAAACCACCAACACACATTATCACACTTCCAAGGAGCATCCTTAAGCTTAACAAAGCATATAATGGATCTCAGAACCAACATAAAATAAAGGCATTCAAAGAATAAATGGTCCCAGTTCTCATCTTTAACTAGCCAAAAAATATAAAGGATTGAAGGCAAAGTAACATACTGCTTCACTCTATCAAAAGTAGGCAGACAATTCAACATACCAAACAAGCAAATCAACGAGAATTTAGGAAATGAAAGCCAAACCAAATCATACCAAAGGACCTTATCAAAATTTTCCACAACATAAAGATATGCTAAATTCATATGAAATTTTCAACTTTTACACAACCCCAAACTTGATCATTAACACAATCAGAACAAATTCTTTTGGCCTTGAGAATATGTTTTAACATCACAGAAGAATCAGAAAAGGGATAAACCTGCCAGGTACCAGAACCTAAAATATAATAAGTATGAATCCATTTTACCTTAAAGACTTTCCTTGTCCACCAACAATCTCCAAAGTTTTTTACCTTTGGAAGTAGCGTTCCAATCACGGAAACTAAAGATTCCTAGCTCCCTGGTTTTTTTGGAACACAATCTTTCTTTCCGGCAGTTGGGTATTTTTGACCAGAAATAGAACCAATACAGACAAAACCTCTACAACATTTCTGAATATGATCCAAAACACCTTTAGGAATTAAGGAAATAGCTATGTAATAAGCTTGAACATTGAAAATCACATATTTAACCAACAAAACCTCAACAGCATTGCTTAATATGATCCAAAAAACCTTTAGGAATTAAGAAAATAGCTATCTAATAAGCTTGAACACTGAAAATCACATATTTAACCAACTGCACTCTAACAATATATTTAATATGCAATCAACAGAAATTTCACAAACCAGCCATTCACATTTTTCAAAATCTTTTCTTCAAGATGCTTACAATGTTTAATTTGAAGTTCCTCATAAACTATAGAAACCTCAAGATATTTAATAGGCAGATTTCTTTTAGACATTTTTAAAACCATAAGGATCTCTTGCTCTACATCATCATAAACCCTTTTAAAGAAAACCCGACTCTTATCATAATTAGTTTGGAGGCTAGAAGTTTGATAAAAGAACATCCAGACAATAACCAATACTTCTAGCAGATTGAACATCTCCTCAAGCAAAGATCATTAAATCATCTGCAAATATATATAAGAGTGCAGTGTTTTACTTGTTTATCCATTGTTCAATGTATTACTAGTGTCTGCTAGAAAAAATTATACTATTTGAATAATATAAAATATACAAATTTGATCTCCACTCTTGGAACATTATTATCAAGTCCTGCATTTGTTGATTGCAATCTAAGTAAAAGAGCATTATGTAGTTTTCAACTCAGGATTACAATTGTCCTATTCTAGAATTTTATTATCTTGATCCTAAATTACTACTATCTCAATCTATTAATTTTGAAATAGATTCACCCTATTTAGGGGCAAACCCAGAAATTTTTATTAGGGGGGTTGACTACTAAAACCTTAAAATAATTTAATATAATAAATAAATCTAAAATACAGATATAATTTATTCAAATTATACTCATCTTTCTTGTAGGCAACTAAATTTGTCTATAATTATATTGATATTAATTTTTACAATAAGTTCATTCTCTATATACATTAATTAAGAATTCCTAAGAAAGTCATTATCCATCTTGCTACAAAGTCGAGTCTTTATAATAATTATAACAAAAAAAACTCGTTCTGTAGACGCTGTAGAAACTGGAATAGTAAGTATTAGTCGAATCAATCTACCAACCAGAGGATATATTTCTGATTCTCACTTTACACTAGCCATTGTTAAAACTATAAAAGTGTTGAAAATTTTCTTGAATTAGAACTTTGTGACACATCAATTTGATATAATCTTAACTTATAAGGTAGATGCTCCTTTTCTTGCTCACTAAAATCTTCAGGATAATATTTATGGGCAAGCTTACAAATTTTTGTAGCATCAAATGACTTAAAACAATAAACTTAAACTTATTTTTTAAGAATTATTTATTTTAAATAAAATTTAATATAATAACTTAATTTAAAAGAACTAATCGTAGTAATAAAAAACACTTTATGTAAAAAAGAGAGATAAAAATAGAACAAAATGTACAACTTAGCTTAGGAGGGCTAACATATAAAACTCTCTTAAATATGCCTACAACTAATATTACTATCCTATGTATTTCTTAGAATCAATGAGGGGCCTTGCCCCCCCTTAGTTCCGCCCCTGACCCCATTGAACACTATATCATCTCCCATTTTTCCTTCATGTTTGGCAAACCTTTTGCGTGATGATTAAAATAAAAAAGGATAAAATTTGTGGATATTTCTTAACTTTTAATTATCATATTTTTTTAGTTTGTAACTTATTAACTATTTTATTTTGGTTCTAAACTTATTAAAAATGTTTTATTTTAGTCCTAAAATCTATTAAAATATTTTACTTTCCTCTTATTAGATGAAATTTGCTAACTGAAAGTATATGCTTGATAATAACTTTTTAGATCATAACTTAAACTATTCGATAATTATCTTAAAATAAATCTAATCTATATAATAATTTCTAATTTTATTTTTATATTAAGTGTCAAAAAATTATTAAACAATTTAATTTATTAGAGATTAAAATTATGACAATTAAAAATTATGCAATTTATTCAAATAAAAAGTCAAAAGATAGTACGAGTGCTACGAAATTTTCGTTTTGGACTGTGGAATCTTCGGACCCGCTTCTCTTCACGTTTGTTGAGTGTTGAAAAACTTTTGGGCGTTATTAAAAGAAAGAACTTTGCAAGAGTACTCAAAAGTCAAAAGACAAGAGTACAAAAAAAAAAAAGAATTTTTTTTTTCTAAAAGACAAATAGTACTTGTGCTACGAAATTTTCCATTTCGGCCACCTATACTTTTTGGGGTAATGTTCATTGGGGGTGAAAATAGTATGAGTTAATTCGGTTTTATGGTGGAATAGAACGAACTTAAAATAATTTCAATTTTAAAATTTTTTTATCCAACCCGAAAACTGAGAACCAAATTGAACTATAACCATAGTTTTGGGTTTTTTAGGTCTGGTTATCGGGGTTTTCGGTTTATATCATATACCTATAACAACACCAAAATGTAATAAAATTGCATTCATAACCAGTTTATGGAATATTCAACATAATATGTAATTAAATTAACATTTAAATACATGTACTTAGATGTATTTAAAAGAGTTTAAAATATTGTTACCAAATGGCTCAAAAGAGTTGTTTGTGGAATATCTTCTATCTCAATCAATTTATTTTTCTCTAGTATTTCCAATATTGGCACGGCATTTAACATGAAAAACTAAGCCTATTTTATTAAATATCAAAACCTGAAATATGTTGATGTCATAAATTTCTTGTTTTGCATGACTCATAAATAAAAAAAAATGATGATTGTGTTATAGAAAGTAGTTTCGAGTAGAGAGATTGGAACCAAAGTGACGCTGGAATAGTCGGTTTAGGAAGTGAAGTAATTCAAATGAATATGGAGAAATTTCATAAACGATCCCATAACTTCTATATTGTTTAAATTTGGGACACCAGTTTAATGATTTAATATAAAAACACAAGATGTCTATCATAATTTTTCAAAGAAATACACACACACGCACACACACATATGGGTATATTAGTAATATTATAAAATTTATTATATAATTATATATATACCTCGAGTTCAATTCCACCTCAGGTTAGTTCTATATGGAACTAGAACCAATCCAAAAACTATTGATTCTCCTGTATGTAGAACCAATCTGCAAACTATAGTTCATTTTTACTCAACCTAATCCAACCTAATGAGCATGATTCAGGCTGGGTTTTAGGTTTATCCAACCCATACTCACCATTAATATTCATCAACGGTCCCTTAGCTTCTAAATTTATCTTTCATTACTAAATCTATATTATCATAAAGTCTTTTACCTTGTGATGCGTATCCCACTTGTCTCCATTAATTTTTCTGTTATCCCAAATGGAAGTTGATGACGTGACTTTTTTGGATCGACGTGGCAATGTTTTAAGGTCACGTGGCATCATCTTTCATAATGACAAGTTATTATACTAAAAGAATAAAAAATTTTAGACCACAATTAATACAAACACAAATGTTAGGTACTTAAAACATCAATTAACCTGAATTCATCATTTACCTCGCAATAAAAACGAACATCTTCTTCCCTAAAAGAGAATGAAAACAAAGAAGGTGAGAATGATGGTTGCGGCCCTAGCCTTCGTCATCGCACTGTGGGCTTGAGCTTGAGTTCATTGCCCACAAGCCCTCCCTCCACTACCACCTCCACCAAGAACTCCGGATATGAGATTTTGATCCTTTGGCTACCGCTCCCTCCACTACCTCTGGCTCCGATTCTTCACACACAATCCCTTCTCTTACTGCCTGATGGCCTGTTCCTGTAATCCACGTTAACCCAAACTCACAAGATCTTGACCTCCCGACCTATCTCCTTTCGATCCTATCCTACCCCGATTCAAAAGGAAAAACCCATCTCTGCCTAAGCTAATGCCCTTTATTTCCGCTTCCCACGTCCATTCTCTCTTTGCCCTCCACCCTAATCTTTTCATCAATAGATTCTTTAGTGCTGCCAAGATGATTCACCTCATGATGATCAATGTTCATTTTCTTTTTTAGCAGAAATAGATTTGGGGAAGATGATAAATTTGGGTTAATTAATATTTTAAGTCTAAAAAATTACTCCCTCCATCCAATATATTTTGCTCCATTTTCCTTTTTGGGTAGTCCCAAAATTTTGCACCATTTCCTTTTTTAGTAATTTTTTTACATCACATTTACTATTATACCCATTTTAATTCTCTCTCTCTCTCGCCTTCCCAGACCCCCTCACACACACACTCTCTCCATTTCAACCTCCCTCCGGCGAGGTTCCACCCCGGTCGACATGAACGAGGATGCTATTCGAATAGATGGATTACGAGGAGATGACGCGGTGAGGAGGATAAGCAATGCGAATCGAGGATGGAGGTGGATAGGTAATGTGAATCGAGGTTGGAGGCGGAGATGCAACGCGAATTGGGGTGGAGGCAGAGAGTGATGCAAATCGGCGCTGGAAGAGGAAAGGCGACATGAATTGGGGCTAGAGGCAGAGAAGCAACGCAAATCAAAGCCGAAGCGAAGTGAATTGAGGATGGACGGACGAACGAACCTAAATCAAGAATGGTCGGACGCGAATTAAGAAATGGACAAACAGATAGGCGGAAGTAATTAAGGCGGTTCCGTTCGTGATTGAGGCGGCTACAACGTCTGCGAGTAGGGGGCGGAGAGGGCAGCAAGCAGGGTAGCGAAGAGGGCAGGGAGCAAGGGAAGGGTAAATCGGGAAAGAAAAGCAAAACAGTTAAAGTTTCTTGGTCTCCGTGTGAAGTCAAATGGAGCAAAATATTAGGGACAGAGGGAGTGTGTTTATGGCAATTTTAGTCTAAAGTTTTATATTCTCTAGTCTTTTTTCAATAAAAAAAAAATGCCATGTGGCTTTAAAACATTGCTATGTCGATCTAAAAGCATGACGTCATCAACTTTCATCTGAGATAATGAGAAAATTAATAAAAAAGACTTGATTGTAATGCACATCATGAGGTAAGAGTCATGATCATGGCATAGGTTGGGTAGATGGACCATTTTAGGACAAATTAAAAAGCTAAGGAATTGTCAATGGATTTTATCCACTTTTTGGGATTCTTGATTACCCCAATTTAGGAGCTTTTGCGCTTGATAGATAGTATTAAAATTTTGGATAACCTATTGACCTTAGCTTGCTTTAAGCTAACAATGTGGGCCTCGTTATAATACTTCTAGCATTATGCCAAACCGGAATAATACTTCTGTCATCTAACATATGCAATCAAGGTTATCAGAATTTTACTATTTTACCATTTTAAATTCTAAAATTATCCAATTAATTTTTATGATTATAGTTATCATTTGAATCTAATTTTATGGATACGATTTACATAAATCCACAGTTAGTTGATAACGGTGAAATTATTTAAAAATTTCAGCTTTTTTGCATTATTTCTAAGAAGAAAAACCTTAAGAAATGGGCCGTGATTCTGAAGCAATAGCACTGGACGCTTAGCTGCCACATATCCAAAATGCACTTACCAGGAAACTGTTTCGATCGGTGTCACTGTTGTTGTTTCTTTTTTTCTTTTTTTTTTTCCCCAAAATAAATTTTTTTAAAGAAATGTAGTTGAATATCTTAAGGATGATGCTAAGAAAATGATAGAGGCATTTTGTTGAATAGAAAGGCTAAAAGTTTGGGTAAGAGACATTTATTGTTCAGTTTTAACCCTGCTACTGAAACATGAGTTCCATAAAATTAATGAAAATTTGTGATAGATAGTAATGAACTTCCACATTTTAATTTTTCTATGATTTTATACACAAAGAAAATAAAATTTTTAACCCAGGACGCGAGGGTGTCAAAATGGTTGCTCCTATTGCACGGGTGTTAAGGATTTAAAATTTTAAAGTCTTTTATAATCTCTAAATACAAAAAAGAATTAAAATTTGAAGCAGAAATATAAAATGTGTTCGCATCGATTCACATCATCAAGAAGCTATTTGTTACGTAAGTTGTAATTTTTACTTGTAATCTTGAACATCGTTCAAAATGCTAAAAAATACTTTCAAAATGTGGATAAGTAACTACAACTGGTTATTTTCTTTGTAGAAAAACATGAAAAGTAAAAACCTTCATATTTTTTGTAAAAAGTCAAAGGGCCTTCTAATATGAAATATAATAATCGAAAGGATAATTTTAACTGTCTACTAACCATTTAATTTTTCATTTACTAATAAATAGTGTTGCCTATTATTGTTCGAATCCGAATATGGATCATATTTATTCCTTTTTTTTTCCTGAAATAATCAAATTTATTCTTTTTTAAGTAGCTACTTGGTGGGTTAGTTATAGATCAAATTAGTATTATAATATCTTTTGTATTGTTACAAATAAGGGAAATTTACAGAAAACCCCCTTTCGTCATTTACCTTAACATACACTTATCCACCTTATATTAAAAAATCTACATTTACCAATATTTTTGCCAATTTCGGCAACTCATTAGTTAAAAGAAAATGGAAAACACATGAGCAACAATTTCACTTTTTTTTCCCTGAGCCTATGCACCCAAAACTTTTAGGTCTAACAAAATTAGCATATTTTCCAATTAGTTTAACCGAACTATTTTGATCCATTAATCTCCCAAATTAGCAATAGCAGCTTTTGCTGTTGCCCTGCATCCTCTTCTTCGCATCTTTCTCCCTTTAAAATTGCAATCTCAATACTTGAATCCAAACAGGCATCCAAATCAGCCTAATACTGCCCAGGTATCCAAATCAGCTTAGTTGTGCCCAAGTCAGTGTTCAACTTAAAAGCATTAGGAGAAGGGTTGCCATTCAACTTCCATACCTCTCTAATAAGAATGTTTGGTTTCAAATGGACCAAGGGTTTGGAATTCCCTTATTATCCTAATAATGGTGTTACATAGATTGTTTGGAATGGTCACCTGATTTACAAACACTCTCATATTACGACTACACCAAGTCTCCCACGGGAAAAAAAAAAGGATGCCCTTTGGAAAGTTGTGTCAATTCAACTTGGAGAGATCTAAACAGTTTTGTTTGATCCAATCTTAAAAATTCAAGTTTCCAAGGGGGGAGAAGTTGAGGTTATCTCTTACATCTTTCATCTTAGAGTAGTGGTGAAAGATGTGAGAGATTTCTTCACTTTCATTTTGGAAAGTAGTGCACATAAAGAGAACATTTAAGCCTATTTGGTAAAGAAGGAAGTTGGCAAGGATGTTACCATGAATGAGAAGCCAAATGAAATCCTTTACTTTTGGAGGGGTGTGAAGGCCCTAAATTCAGTTCCAAGACCTATATTGAAATATAAAATATTCCTTTATAATGTAATGATAGGCAGATTTCAAACAGAATTTACCATCCTTGAAATTTTTTTCACATTGTGGTATCAGCCATATGTGCATAAGTGTTTACGTGAATTGTGAAAAAAAACTTCATGTTTTCGAGAATGTAGAAAGAAAACTTATCCTAAAGCCATTTATCCTCATTAAAGATATGGTCAACAGTAAGTGCTTCTTCATTTTCAAGAAAAGGCCCATGTAATTTAGATCTCAGAGTCATAATACCCAGTCAATCATCAAGCGACACCTTAGTGTTTCTTCCATTGCCACTAGTTTTGTCTCCCTTTTTATCACAAATCATGTCTTTCTTAATTTCGTTCCATAGAGGGGAGTAGTACTAGTGGTTCTTCTTCCTTTTGTACTTCTTAATTATTTTTTCCTCCCTATTTTTAACTTCCCAGGCCAATTTAGCATATGGGCTTGATTCAAAAGAGCTGCCTTCTGTAGACTTAAACCATCATTTTTCTTGGATCTAGCGATAGTATCTGAATTAACTAAATGAGGTTTTCATTTTTCCTCATTAGAACCCCAAATGAAAACCCAATAGATTTTATCAATTTGGCTGAGGGATTTTACAGGTAATTTAGCAATGTTCATATAGTATGTTCATATAGTAATTAAGGATTGTAGAAAGACATTCTAGGCTAGGCTTATTCTATTAGCTGAAGAAAAACATTTTGATTTCCAACCAGCCAACCTCTTACATATTCTTTTGGTTATAAACGAGCAATCAGAGTGAGTCCACCTTTTACAACTTATGGGATAACTAAGGCATTTTATAAATTTTATCAGTTCCAGTGACAAAAATTTTGTTAACATAGTTATCTTTCACAGACTCAATAGCATTTGTGCTAAAAAAGCTTTGGATTTTCAAGTGTTAATAATTTGACCTTAGATACTCTAGAAGGTATGAACAACATCATTTATAACATCACAAGAATTTTTAGTAGCTTCCGTACATAAGATGAGATCATTAGCAAAGAACAAGTAGGTAAGCTTTAAATATATAGAATTGAATCCCCTATGTTAACCTTAAAATTGATCAGCTTGGAAAGATTTCCATACAAAGAATGAATGTGTAGGAAGAAAAGTATCTCTATGTTGAATGCCTCTAGAGGGGGCACAGTTTTCTGTTTGGGGACCATTGATTAAGACGATAAGCTTAGTAGAAGAAAAGCAATTCATGATGAGTTTTATTAAAAGAAAAAAGATTTTGAAATAAATTAAAGTGTTCCTGACAAACTTTTTTTCTAACTTATCATAAACTTTCTCTAGATCAAGTTTTATCAGCATGAAGCCTTTTGGAATGAATTATTTCTAGGACAATCAGAGCATTATCATAGCTTCTCCTACCGAGCACAAAAGTAGATTGGTAGGAGATGATTAGGTCATTCAACAGAGGTCTAATTCTATTAATAGTGATTTTAAAAATAAAGATCTTATAAGTGGTATTACACAACTTTATTGGTATAGCTAGTAATGGCCTTAGGGTGGCTGGTTTTGGGGATGAGAGTCAATAGAGTTTTGTTCCAACTAGCAGGAATTAAACCAGTTTTAAAGCAATCCTGAATATCTTTTATCAGAGAAGAAACCAGTGGTTTCTGAAGAAAATTGTATGAAGGGCATCAAGCCATGATGAATTGATTGCCGCATCCATCAAGTCACCAAGACAATACTAGACATGCTACGTTGATATTGTATGAGTTGATAAATTAAGTTTGAAGTGGAGCAAAAAATATTGTAGTGTTTTGAAAAATAATGGTTAAGACCTTGTTTTGGAATGAGTTTTATAATTAGCGTTAGAATTTTGAATAATTTATTAAAGATAAAGATCAAACTGCTGAAATTAAAAGATAAAAGTTATTCCCAAATATCTTTTTAAAAACTATAATACTAATATATAATTTTAATACCAAACAGGGCCTAAGAGTCTTAAAACCTTAAAAAAGAAAGCTCCGGTAATGTGTGCTATTGGAAACTTGAAATAAGTGGGATAAATATATAAATAAAATGTCAAAACATGGATACAAATCTAAGCCCCATTTGATAAAGGCGTTTTGAATTAGCTTTAAACTTTTGGATAATAATTCTTTTAACCGTAGAAAATGAATAGTTAAAATTATATTATATAGTTCTTCATTTTCTAACACCTTGTTCGGACGAAAGGGAAGCAATCTTTAGTTCCACCATTCGACTTGGTTTAGAACAATAATGTTGGAGAAGAAACTTAAGGGACTTTGAACAGTTGCTCATTTTAATCATATGTTCAATTTCTTTTTCAAAAGGTAAAATGTAAGGCAAGGGCAAACAGTATATTTTTTAAATAGGAGGGGCGGTGTGCAATATCATGTTAATCTCTTAAGATAAATTGTAATTAATCTTTATTATTATTATCATTATCATTCAGTAATCAAAGCATATTAATTAGTAGTCTTTCAAGGATGGGATGGGTTATCTTTTGCTCATGGGAATGCTCGAACTCCAGCTTTGGCTCGGGAAAACTTGATGTCCATCCAATTGCACAAGTTTAATTCACCTTTTTTTCCCATTAATTAAAGTAATTCAAACATATTATAACCCTAATATTAAACGGGACTGTAATAAATTTCTTTAGAATTTATAACTAAAGAATAAAATATCTGCTAGTTGAATTACTATTTAAGTTGTTTGAAGTAGTAACTAGTATGGTAATTAGTAAAAGATAATTTATACTCCTTTCGTCTCATACATCTGTTAGTATATGTATTCCTTTCAATTTTTTTTTATATCTCAATATGTGTTTCAATTTATATTTGTACATCATTTTCCTACTATGTGTTGGCTAAATTCTTATTGTTTTAATTATGCTTAAATAGAAATAATTTTAAAGAAATATACTTATCTAATAGACTCACCGGAGGCCGGAGGGAGCCAAGCCTCCTTCAAGTTAGGCCTGCTGGATCCATTAAATCCCCTAGGCCATTAGGCCGTGTCGGAGCACACGAGTACATTAGGCCTATACATGACTTCAAATCTGTTATTGGAAAGTTTATTTTGACGATGGAATGGGTTATAGAATTTGGATTGAAGCGTGCGAGAGAGAGAGAGAGAGAGAGAGGCGGCCAGCGATTTGCAAAGGCTGCGCTTGCTTAGTCTCCCCATCTCGTCACTCTTTCTTTTCTTTGTTTATCTGGATTTTCTCTTGCGGGAGAGGCATACCAGAACATCTGAAAAATTTGCCCGTTTTAAAGTTGTTTTATTGATAGAGAAAATATAAATTTAAGAACTACTTTTAAATGAACTAAATTAGCATAAATTGTTAATAGTCAAGTATTTTATGGTTAAAAAAAAAAACAAATATAAAGTGTCTGAAGAAATATAAAATTTTTATTTCTTTGAATTTCTTTATGATTAAGAGGATTTCAATATATTTTGTTTAGGAGGAAAAAAAATCTCATAAGGAAATTGTAGATGCAGAAGCATTAAAAGAATAGACAAAAGTGTTTGACTTTCTTTATCTAAAAAGATATGATGATTAATAACTTAATTATATAATATTTTACAAATGAGGCAAATTGGATGAATAAAAGCAAAAATTTTATACTTTCGCCATAAAGTTTTGTTTATCTTTATGCATTTAGGGATTTGTACATAGCACTTAAAATATGCATCTTGTTGTTCATGGAATAGTATGACAGTCTCTGTAGTTTAATACTAGTATTTAGTTTTCTTTATTCATTAAATATATATTGATATACATGTATTAAGAATTTCTATATGGCATTATATTTTCATTCTCACCACACAAACATGATGTGTGAGAATATAAAAAAAATCATTAAATTCATACTGCATAGATAAAGAAATGCTAAAAAATATTGATTATATATAGAATAAATATAAATAAAATCATAATTATCACATCATATGTTTTATTTATTGTTAAAACTTAAATTAACAATTCTAGACGTTTAAGTAATATTTATAGAATAACATGTGATTTAAGAAATGATCTTTTGGGAAGTTAGCACCAATATTTTGTAGAAGAATGATATGTGATTCCATTTGGCCAGGAACCAAAGTGAAACATCTTTAATGGATTTAAACCACATAAATTGCACCAAGAATCTTAAATTTTAAGTTTTGGCTGCAAATCCATTCCTAGCGTCTCACATTTTACTTAATGGTCCCAAATCTTTTCTCTTCATTACAATTCATCTATGGACCCATTCTAGATTGAGTTGGTGCAAAAAGTTGATTTGCATGAGGGAAAATAAATATTTTATATAGTTCATTAACTATTAAATTATGGCACACTTTAAATTAATATAATTATAATTACCAAATATTTTAAATTAGAACTTAGAAAATTGATATCAGATAGTTGTGTGAAAGTTAATAAATTTAAATTGTTTGAAAATTATTTTATACTAAATTCAAAATTGTACAATAATTTGTTGATGGTTAATGGACTATATAAATTATTAATGTTTCTCTCTCTAAATTAAATTTTTTTACCAACTTGGTCTACCATGGAGCTAGAGACAAATTTGCAATGGAGAAAAAACATTTGGGACCTTTAAGTAACAACTGAGAGGTGAAAAAAGTATTTGCAGCCTAAATTAAAGATTTGAAATTTGTATGCAATTTACTCGTTAAACTAAAATAAAATGATTAAGAGGTTAGTGACTAAAATTGTAAGCTATTTAAATTTAATGGGTTGTTTATGAAATTTATTAGTAAAAATTTAATTAAAATTTATATAATATAGTATGTGATTAGAAAAATGATCTTTAGGAAAGTAAAAAACTAGAATAAAGATTTTTTAAAATTATAATATGTGATATCATTTGACACTGAACTAAACTGTAATGTTTTTAATAGGTTTAAGACAAAAACAAGATAACTAATAAGTTAAGGACTAAAATAGTATGATATATAAAGTTAACGAACTGATATAAAATTAAATTATCTAGTATATTTATTGTTAACAGTTGGAACTCAACTTTTAGATGTTAAATTAATAAGCACTACATTCTAAACAAATTAATTAAAGTGCGGCATACTTGTCATTGCCTTGCCCCTCCACATCTTCTTTCTTCCACCTCCATATCCAAACCAGGACCTGAGCACGTTGCTAAAAGGAAAAGTTTACAAATACAATACAAATGCTAGCAAGTGGTACGAAATTTTCAACGGCAGTTTGGACTTTGGAGTCTTTGGCCGACCCGTCCGGTGTAGAGTTTGTTTCAGCGGTCAATACACACACACACACACGAGCGCGCACACATTTATGGACTCTGCTAGGGGCATAGGCATGCATGTCACCAGATGGATGTATCAAATATAGATGATGTATGCTACGAACATAATACGGAAATATATTATCATCATCAACTCTGACCATGAGAGAGTTTATTGTTAGTTGAATATGGTAAAAAAAAAAAATATCAGTATATAAGAGGTGCTACCATTAAAAAGAGAAGCTCATCAAAAACCTATTTTCTTAATTTATAAGATTTGAACTTGGCATGAAATAAATTGTTAAGGGCTGTGATTGTTTTTCAAAACTTTTAATTTTAAAAATTATTATTTTATAGTTTTTCTACTTTAGTACTAAATGTTAATGTTGCTCTCAAATGTAAACTGATTTCCACCAAGTCCTCATAACATACACAATAATGAGGTTATTTGTCCCCCAATCTTGTAGTGGGTATTATTTTTTATAAATTTAATATTATAATAAATTCTTATTTTAAAGAAAAAACGTCACATGGGTGAACAAGGCCTATAAAAAAAATGACAAAACCTGCTGCAAAAAGGAAACCCGACAAAATAAATAAATAAAATCTACAACTGTACTGTACAACAAAATCAAGGACACAAACCTGGACAGCTTCAATACTCATAGAACTAAGAAATCTGATATTGGAAGGTTTATTTCTTTCATTGGAATGCCTAATTTTACGATTCCGGATTGTGGTCCACGAGCAACCTTGTTAGACTTCTTAGAAGCTGCTACTGGAAGGGTAATTTCTTTGATATATATTTCGATTTTCCCTGCTGCTAGATTATTTTGAATCAGGCAAAAGTATCGAATATTTGTCAAGTAGGAGCCGTAAACCTTTTTAATCAAATTACCTTAATAATATTTTACATATATTAGACCGTCTCATAATTAGACAACTGACGATTTTTATCTGATAATTTGAGGCAAATATACATAGTGGCTGACATACTGATACTAGCCCGATGTTCGTTTGACTGAATAATATTCACTGAGAGGCAACTATAAACTCTGCTTCAACGGCGCAAAGCGCTCTAGCCCGGTTCTGTCTCCTCATCCTAGCGATCTCGGTCTCCATCTCCTCCACCGCCGCCACGGCTTCTGCGGCTTCCTCCCTCATTTGGGCCAGCTGCGCCCTCTGCTCCGCCACCTCCGCCACCATCCTGCTCAGCATCGACCGCGCCTCTCGCACCTGCGCATGATGATTACCCATCAGCACCTTTAATGCTTAAACGGGCATTGTAATAGGAATCAAGCAAACAAAGCGATTGAGTAATTTTCATTAATTTGTCACGGCACCTGAAGCCTTGACGATCTTCGACGACGCTTCTTCCCAACAACCTTCCTGCGTCGCATCTCCTCCGGCTGCTTCACTGCTGAAAACCGATGGAAAGGGTTATAGAATTTGGATTGAAGCGTGCAAGGGAGAGAGAGAGAAGATCTGATACCTTCAGGTATGGCCGGCGATTTGCAAAGGCTGCCCTTGCTCAGTTTCCCCATCTCGTCACTCTGTTTCTTTTCTTTGTTTGTCCTTGATTTTCTCTTGCAGGAGAGGCAGAGCACAACACTTAAATAGTATACTACTCTACTGCGCCATTGATCTAGGTCCCATGCTCTCCATTTTTTAATCCGTACCTCTGTTTTCTGTGGTGGGGTCGGATCGTTCGATTGATTTGATTCCCGCGGGTCCGCGGCGGAGGCGACGTGTCTTCTTCCATCTCCCATTCTTTTCTTCAAACAAAGAAATGGAACACGTTTGTTGCAAATAAGGGCGAGCATTATTCGGATAAAATTAAAAAAATTAAATAATTTAATTGATTTTAGATAATTTGGTTCAGGTTTTTAGTTTTTTGAGTCAGTTTGGTTAGAAATTGAATTACATAATCAGTTATATGGTTCGGTCTCAGATGCTATTGTTGAAACTAATAAAACTGAAGTAACCGAATTATAAATACTAATATTTTATGAGTGCTGATTAGAGATTTACCTTAGGTATATAAATCAAAATTTCTCAACAATAGCGCAGACAAGTCTTTTTCTCTTCTCGAGTGCGAGTCTGCGACTCGAGGTCCCGAGCGTGATTTCCTATCTGCCGATCATGCTCTAATGTTCGACTCTACTGACCTCTTCCCCATTTTTTCATCCTGACCAACCATGCTTGACTCTACTGATCTCATCTTTTTTTTTTTCGTCTGATTGTGCCATTTTTCCGACTAAGTGTTCATCGCCGACAAAGACCACCGGGATCAACTCTCCGTAACTGAGTAGGTAAATTAGCTTGGGCAAACAAATGAGATTATCAACCATCTTCTTCATCTTCATCTTCATCTTCTTCTTCAAATGTTTTACTTCCCAAACCATGTAAGTTAAAATAAGTTGAGAGGCTTAGGCATTAGCTGATATTAGTTTGTCAACACATGATGTTAGCATGATATTTGACTGTCCGAGCTAATGGATCCCTTTTGAGGTCACTAACGGCGTTTCCATTGTTGTTCAGTGAGAAACCCTAACTGGGTCGGCATGTAACTCTTCCAATCTGAGGCTAATCGGCTCCCATTTTCTTCAGGTGAATGAGATTTACTTGCTTTGTGCATTTCGGCTAGCCAGTGATAGTGAATAACTGTTAGTGGAAAGGTGCAATGAAAGTATTTGTGGAAATGTGTGATGAAATTATTTGTGGAAATGTGTGAATGACTGTCAATTTCTAATTTTGTAACCAAAATCTCCTTTGATTAGTTGTAAAATTGAGGAAAGCTGATACTATATTGCTTCTATTTGATTAGCACTAAACGTTGAACTACTAGGGTCTTTGCTTTTCAATCTGCCGTATGACTTGTTTATAATTTCTGAAGTATTTATCTAGAATAACTAGACTTAAACCATATTGATAAGATCTTTTGTTTACATATGTTACTACTTTGCAGGGTTAGGATTTGTGGGCATGGGAGTTTGAAAACGGTGGACATTAGATTGTTTCGCAACAAAGATAAAAAGGTATTTGATGAATAACAGATAAATCGTTTCAGAGTATTAAGTCTATTGTCTTGGATTTTGATGTTTTCTATTAATTTTATGTAGTCTTGTTAACCTGAAATGCATTTTTATTTCTACTGAAATTTGAACTAACTAGGTTCTCATTCATACCTGGATTATTCGCATTATACTTCGATAGTTTATTTGCTCTATTTGGTAATAAGTTTGGTAGGAAAATATTAGTTGGATAGATTTGTTGTCTAAACTTGATTTCCATTTTTTCTTTTAGCATGATCAATTAATTAATTGAATTCATTTCTAAAGGACTCTACCAGACCCTGCTTTTCTTTTTAGTATGTTGCATGCAATGTTTTTTTTTTCCATATCGTTGGTTATAGGTATTGAACTCCATATTAGTACATCTTTTTGGTACTTTTGTATGTTGTCATGCATGTTTGCCATCCTTGGAGCCGCCACTTCATGGTGAATGAATTAAAACGAAAATTTGGAAGAGTTTAGGTGGTGGTACACCACATGATACTTCTTTTAAATTTAATGGTCATGGACCACCAAGTTAATTTAAGAAGATGTTATGCATTTATTTATGTTAACTTTACAAAATATAACATGATTATAGGGTAGAGTAAATAATTGAAGGAATAGACATATACTATGATCCTAATGTTTATCCTCCAAGTATTTCAAAGTTGTTTTTCAATTTGCCTTTTTTTCCTTTTTTTTCTTTTTTTTTAATTTAGTTTATTGTTTAAATAGGAGTAGCTGTATTTATCTAGAATAACTAGACTTGAACGATATTGATAAATCATTTGTTTACATATGTTGCTACTTTGCAGGGTTGGGATTTGTGGACATGGGAGTTTGAAAACGGTGGACATTAGATTGTTTTGAAACAAAGATAAAAAAGTATTTGATGAATAATAGACAAATCGTTTCAAAGTATTAAGTCTGTTGTCTTGGATTTTGATGTTTTTCATTAATTTTATATAGTCTTGTTAACCTGAAATGCATTTTTATTTCTACTGAAATTTAAACCAACTAGGTTCTCATTCATGCCTGGATTACTCGCATACTCCTGCTCTCAATAGCTGCTCCCACTATCATTTTTAATTATAGCATTTTTATTAACTTAAGTTTTAAAAAGTAATGTATTTTCATCTTTTTCTTATACTCTCACTTTTGAAACACTTTGTGTAATTTGGCTTCTTCCCATTTCAATTTTTGTCTTCTTCTTTGTTATTTGTGAATGCATTCTCTTGATTGTATTGTTTCGACTCTTTTCCCTTTTTTTTTCTGTTTGTGTATTATTTTTTCGGTTGTTTGTGTATTATTTTTTCATAGCTTTTCTTACTTATCTTTCTTCATTGTTTTCGTCCTTTTTATGGGTTATATTTTAGCCATTCTTTTTGTTTTTTTCATAAGACATTTACTACAAAAACAAATATATTTTATTTTTATCTAATTTTTCTAATATTTTCCATTTTTAATTGCATGATTTACTTTCATTTTTTTTTTATGATTTTCAAATAGATCAAGAAAAAAATGAGCTACTATAATAAGAAATAAAAGAATTGAAAAATCAAGTAAGCAGTACTAGTAAATAAGATAAAAAAACATAAGTCTCATTATTCTGGTTAACCACAGATACAAATAAATCTCAAGCTTCGTAGACAATTTTCCTCCTTAACTCTCATTGTACTTCGATACTTTATTTGCTCTATTTGGTAATAAGTTTGGTAGGAAAATATTAGCTGGATAGATTTATTGTCTAAACTTGATTTCCATTTTTTCTTTCAGCATGATCAATAAATTAATTGAATTCATTTCTAAAGGACTCTACTAGACCCTGCTTTTCTTTTTAGTATATTGCATGCAATGTTTTTTTTTTCTGTATCATTGGTTATAGGTACTGAACTCCATATCAGTACATCCTTTTGGTACTTTTGTATGTTGTCATGCATGTTTGCCATCCTTAGAGTCCGTAACTTCATGGTGAATGAATTAAAACAAAAATTTGGAAGATTTTAGGTGGTGGTCGACCACATGTCCACATGATACTTCTTTTAAATTTAATGGTCATGGACCACCAAGTTAATTTAATTCAGTTTATTGTTTAAATAGGAGTAGCTTTTTTTAGAAAAAGTACACAGAAGAGTGTACATTATATAATTATACTGTTCTTATTGTGATATGGTGTTGCATGTTACACCTTTAATTTGATGTTTTTTTAATAGACTTGGGATTTCTTGTACTAAATATATTTTTTTTGTTTGTTTGATTCTTAGATGTCTTCAGTTGAAGCACAAAATGTGGCAGCAGCAATTGAAGATACAAACGCAGCAACAAAATCTCCACCTAAATGAAAAAGGAAACAAATGAAAAAGAGAGGTAGTGCTTGGGATCATTTTACAAGGTATGTTGACAAAGATGGTCATAGGAAAGCATGATGTAATTACGACCCTGTTGAATACTGTTGTGATAGTAAGGGTAATGGCACAACTAATTTGAATAGACATGTGGAAAGATGTCCAAATCATCCTGCCGGTGTTACTGTAAAACAAGCTTTGTTAGTTTCTCAATTTAAGGCAGCTGGTGGAAATGGGGAGGGGGAGGGAACACTTGGTGTTTGGAAATTTGACCAAGATGTCATTAGGAATGGGTTATCACGGATGGTTATTATTGATGAGCTCCCTTTTAAATTTGTTGAGAAAGAGGGGTTTAAGTGTTTTATGTCACTTGCATGTCCAAAGTTTAAAATTCCCTCCCGCTTCACTATTGCTAGAGATTGTTTCCAACTCTATTTAGAAGAGAGAAAAAAGCTTCAGCAGTGGCTAAGAACTAGTGGAAGTCGTGTTTGCCTTACTACTGACACATGGACTTCAGTACAGAGGGTTAATTATATGTGTGTCACAGCCCATTTTGTTGATAGTGACTGGAACTTGCAAAAGAAAATCCTTAATTTTTGTCCAATTTCCAGCCACAAAGGGTCTAAAATTGGTGAAATGATTGAAAATTGCTTGCTTGATTGGAAGATAGACAAAATTGTTAACAATTACTGTTGACAATGCAAGTTCAAATGATACTGCAATTGCTTATGTGAAGAAAATTTTAGTGAACTGGAAAACTGATATCTTAGGAGGCAAGTATCTTCACATGAGGTGCATTGCTCATGTAATTAATTTAGTTGTAATGATGGTTTGAAAGAAGCAAGTGATTCAATTGCTAAAGTTCGAGCAGCTGTGAAATATGTGAGAAATTCTCCATCTCGTTTAGCAAAGTTTAAATCATGTGTGGAATTTGAAAAAATTGAGTGCAAAAGCTTACTGTGTTTGGATGTTTGCACTAGATGGAACTCTACATACTTGATGCTAAGCACTGCTTTAAATTTTGTGAGAGCATTTGCTAGATATGAACTCAATGATCCAAATTTTTTAGTGGAGCTAGAACCTGATCCGGGAGTTCCAACTGATATAGATTGGGAAATTGTAAAGAGATTGGTGACTCTTCTTAAGAGTTTTTATGAGATGACATTAAGAATTTCTGGTTCACTTTATGTAACATCAAACACTTTCTTCCATGAGATTAGTGAAGTTGATTGGCTTTTGAAGGAGTGAGAAAAGGATTCTGATGTTAGTTTTTCTTTAATGGCAAAAAATATGACAAGTATTGGGGTGACATTGAGAAAATGAATATGCTAATTTATGTGGCTGTTGTTCTTGATCCACGTCATAAGCTAGAGTATGTTCAGTTTGTTTTCTCTGAAATGCATGGCAAAGATAGTGAAATTGAGAAAATGATGGCAAAGAATGTAAGAGATGTCACTTTTGAGTTGTTCTTTGAGTATCAGAAAATGAACCAATCTCAAAGTGGTGAGTCTAGTGGTTCAGCTCAAGGAATGAGTGAAGGTGCACAAGAAATTCTTCCAAAGCACTTGAAAGAAAGATATAAGAAATTTAAAAGTTTGAGTGGAAGTGGAGAAGGGAAATCTGAATTAGAGAAGTACCTTGGTGAAGATTGTGAAGATGATAATGCTTCTTTTGATATTCTGACTTGGTGGAAGTTTAATAGCAGTCATTTTCCTATTCTTTCTCAAATGGCACGAGATGTGTTGGATGTCCCAATATCAACTGTTACCTCAGAATCAGCTTTTAGCACTGGAATGGGAGTTCTTGATATATTCAGGAGCTCATTGAATCCTAAAATGGTCCAAACACTTTTATGTGCTCAAGATTGGATTAGGAGTTCTCCTAATATTCTTAAAATTGAAGAAGACCAAGTAGAGCTTGAAAAACTTGATGAAGGTAATCTTTTTAAATTTCAAGTTTCTTTTTTAAAATTTTCATATTTTTTATGGAACTAAATTTTTTTATTGATTTTTGTTTTTTCAGAGCTATCACAGTTGGGATTGAATCAAACCATTCTTGATATATGAGGTAGCCAATTCCATTTAATGTCTTTTGTTTAAAATGAGATACCTGCTTTTGTTGATTGGTAAGTATTGTAATTATGTTTTATAAATTTAAAATTAGATAGGAAAAAAATGCTGAAAATTATGGATTGCAGTTGATTTTGTTGCTAGAATTGTTTATGTCAAGACTTTTGTTGCTGTTTTACATATGAGGTAACCAATATGCTTTATAAATTTTAAATGAAATGAGGGAGGATATTGAAAATTATGAATTGTTGCTGATTTTGCTGTACGATTGCATTTCCTGATTTTGCTGCTTCAGTTTATTACTGATTTTGCTGTTGGAGTTACTTATATGAAGAATTTTGCTGCTAATGTTGCTGCTGTAGTCGTATTCCTGACTTTGCTGTTGTAGTTGATTGCTGGTTATACTGCTTGGAGTTGGTTATAGGAAGAATTTTGCTACTGGTTACTTTGCATATAATTGTAGAAACTAGTATTGTTGACTGGAGGCTTTTTTTTTAATATTACAGTCAATAGGTTTTTTGCATACACTTAGGATTTGTCATAGGTGATAGGCCCATAGACCACTATTTTGGGATTCTAGTTTTTGATGTGCAGGAAGGATGGTTGTTGGCATTGATTTACTTGCTGTTGACTTGTTTTTTGTTGCTAGTTAATCTTTGCCAACTAGAAACTCTTGTCCTGTTAATGATATGTAATATTATGATAAATAAGAAGCTTTGATGGTTTGATATGAAAAATGTCCTGTGAATTTAATTACTGCTTTAACATGTTGCTATTGCACCAGCTCGATTTCTAGTTGAATTATTATAGCTGCTTTAACCGTCTATACAAACTAGGAGTTGGTTTTATATGTTGCATGGAGAAGGCGTTATGTTTAGTCTATGCAAACTGGGAGTTGGTTTTAAATGTCAACTTCAATGGTCCGAGTCTCTGAGATGCATTGTTTCAATCATTTTTAAATTTGTTTAATTAGTTATAAGACATTATGTTGAGTAAAAGGGAAACCGAATAAGGAAACCGAACCAACCAAAATTTTATTCGGTTGGTTCGGTTTCAGTGTCAAAGAGGTGTTCGGTTGGTTCGGTTAATATATTTTATAACCAAAAACCGATCGGTTTAAGCTATTTCAGTCGGTTGTTAACCCTAGTTGCAAATGAGGAAGCCCTTGTCCGTCACTTAATTCAAATCCAATACAAAAGGCTACATATGAAAATGTCATATAAAGTTTTTCTCAAGGTTCTAACAGTTTTCATTCCATTTATTTAATGGTTTTCATACCATTTCTTTGTTTATCTTTGATTTTCTCTTAGAGGAAAAACAGATCAGAACACCTAAATAGTTTACCGCGCCATTGATGTAGGTGGCCAAAATGCACCAACAACCCCTCAACTTACATGAGACAGACGACTTAGTCCCTAACTTAGAATCAGTGAAGAGAAGCATTCAAACTTGAGAAAATAGGGCAGATTTAATCCATTTTGTGCCACATCAGCCACCCTTCCATGGGCTAAACTACACTATTGGCCTTTAGACTCATTTAGTTGTTCAATTTCTTTTCTAGCTATTTATACTTATAATTTAGTCACTTAAGTTGATGTTTATTTTATTTCATAATATAAAATATTGATCTTGATATTTTTTATTTTTTTATTGGTTTATGTCTACAAAAAAACTTGGTGCTTTGCTTTTTATATATTTTTAATACAAAATATATATTTTTCAATACTTGGTGCTTTGTTTTTCATGTATTTTTTTTTATAAATTGACAATTTGAACAATAGTCATCTTATATAGGAATAGTGCACAATAATATATTAAAATAAAAATAAAAAAATGGCCCATTACACTTCAGCATATACTAGCATCATCCTCATAATCATTATTATTATTATGCAAAAGCATGTGTTCTTTTATGAGTCATCTTATATAGGAATAGTGCACAATAATATATTAAAATAAAAATAAAAAAAATGGCCCATTACACTTCAGCATATACTAGCATCATCCTCATAATTATTATTATTATTATGCAAAAGCATGTGTTCTTTTATGATCTTCTCCTTTTTTAATCAAGAGAATATGAAAATTTTATTAGAAAATGAATTCCTTGTAAAGAAATTCTCAAGTGATAAAAAAAAAGATAAAGTATTAACTTTTAAATAATATTAAATTCACACAAAAAGATTAAAAATGAAAATAATCATCTAAAAAATTGTCCAAATGGTACGCTACATAAATCTTAAATGACAAATCAACTACATATACCTAAACTAAACAAAAGAATGTACCGAGAACATTAAAAAAAAAGTAATATTTGTATAAAATATTTTATCAAAAACATTAAAAAAAGCAATACAAAAATACTTGGTGCTTTGTTTTTCATGTATTTTTAGTACAAAATTAAATAATATGACTTTCAATGAATAAAGTTTTTTTAAATTCAAGGTATCAATACATGCTCTGATGAATGGATAGCTAGTTATTGGATACAAAGAAAAAAAATGGTACCCTAGTATTTTTATATCTAGGTTTCTTTCTTTTATATTTTATTAAAATAAACTAGCGTTTCATTGAAAGTAGTATTTTTTGTTGCACAAAGTACATGACTTGATGTATTTTTTATTGCAAAAATATACTAGCTATATATTGCATGGATCATGTACCCTATGTAAAAGGAAAATTTGTTTACAGAAAGTGGCATTGTTTAATTAAAAAACTAATATATTTTGTATTAGAAATATATGAAAAACAAGCACCTATTTTTTTTTACATGAACCGATAAAACATTAAAAATATTAAAATGAATATTTTATATTATGAAATAAAGTAAACATCAACTTAAGTGACTAAATTATAAGTATAAAATATTTAGAAAGGAAATTGAACAACTAAATGAGTCCAAGGGCCAATAATGTAGTTTAGGCCATGTAAGGATGGCTGATGTGGCACAAAATGGACTGAATTGCACTATTTTCACAAGTTGGAGGGTTTCTCTCCACAGATTTCAAGTTCAGGGACTAACTCGTCTGTTCCATGTAAGTTGGTGGGTTGTTGGCGCACTGTGGCATAGAAATAAAATAACCGATAGTTGAAACGTGGGGCCAAACAAGGGCCAATTGTCATGTGAACTGCCCTGTTTTTTCAACCCCGTTCACATCGCCTTCCAGTTGACTTTCGCTGACAAATCACCTTCTGGATTGTTTGTGGAAATGCATCCTTAAATTAATATATATGAAGATTAAATCACCATATTTGTCAATGATCACATAAGCCGATATTAAAATAGAGTGATCTATCAATTAATAGTTAACCACTATATTTCTAAATTTTTTGGAAATTTAATGTGATTTTGAAGATCTCAGGTTACAATAGTATGAAATAACTATATTCGTTAATGATCTAAGCCCCCATAAAGTATAATTGATCACGGACATAGTTCTCTGAACTAGGTAATTTGTTAAAAAGCCTAAAACGTCATTTTCCCCCTATTGACTTGTATGAAATTTTTGGGCTACTAAAATAGATTTACTTAAAAGCCAACACAAATTTCCTACAGTTAAGATGAATTTGCATTTGCTCTAGTTAGAGGTGGGAGGTGGGCCGGGTTGGCTCGGACCGAACCGAGACCGCCCCGCCGGTCAAACCTGCCCCGCAAAAAGCCCGCAATATTATGGGCCGAGTATGGGCCCAATAGGAGGAGGGGGACGCAAAAAAGACCGGTCCAGACCAGACGAACCCGCCAGCCCGGACCGCCCCGGATCTCCCCGCCCCGCCGACCCACCGCAACGGCTCCCTACTGTCATAACGTTAACCTGCGAAATTTTTTTTTTAAAAAGGGCTAATTACACAGCAGGCCCTCCAACAGCTTTCTGCTCCATTTCAGCCCCCAAAATTTCATTTTTGCCCCTTCCCAACAACTAAATTTCAAGGACTTTTTGGTCAAACTAATTTTTCCCCTCCCCCTATAAATACCAATGCCATTTTCACTCAATCCTCACACAATCACTCAACCTCTCTTCTTCATCTACTATATTCTCTCAACCATTCTCCTTATTTTCTTAATCTCTTCCAAATTTCTTACTAATCTCTCCCTAATATCTTCATAATCCTCTCTTGATTTTGCATTAATCACTACTATTAGTACGTGAGGCATGGCTTCAAAAGGAAAGGGCAAGTCAACAGATAGTTCATCTTCCCGCAACACCGGCCTCCGAGCCTTGTTCCGTCGCCGATCTCGGCCCGCCGATAAAGGCATTTCAATTCAAGAGTTTCACGACGATGATGCCGGAATCGATATGACGAATTACGATTTGGGTCTCGACGATCAATTATCCGATGATGAAGTGGAAGAGTTGGATGCGATGGCGTCCGGGAATCCGTCAACAGAACCGACGCCTACAAGTCATGAACCCGGCGTGGAGGAAACTCAAGCACAAGGTAAATCCACGAGACTAACTGCTTGGGTTTGGGAGCATTATGAGCTCATAAACGAAGGGGAGTCGAGGTACGGAAAATGCAAACATTGCGGGAAAAAATTTATGCATAGAAAGAATTCCGGCACTGGAACGCTGAAGCGGCATATTGAAAATCAACATGCTAACGTCCTCCCTAACACCGGGACTAGTTGTGGAGGACAAACACAACTTGGGTCTACAACCGGCGCCGGCGGACCAGGTATATTTCGTTTTAACCAACAATCTTGTAGAGAAGGTATGGTAAATTGGATGATGCTTACCGAAAAACCTTTTTCACAAGCTGAAGATGTCTACATAGAATCTTGGATAAAATCACAATTAAATCCTACATTTAGAAAAGTATCTAGGAAAACTGCTAGGAAAGAAAGCTTTAGACAATTTGAAGCCGGAAAATCAAATTTGCAAGCATATTTTTCTGCTCTTGATCATTGTGTGGCATTTACTTCTGATATGTGGACATCACCTATAGGTCAATCATTCTATTGTGTTACTTCTCATTGGATTGATTCTGATTGGATAATGCAAAAATGAATTTTGTCATTTAAGGTTATTGAAACAGATCATACTGGTTTTCAAATATTTAATTGTATCTTAGAAACTTTACGTGATTATTTTTGTACTGATAAAGTTCTGTGCATTTCATTTGATAATGCTTCAAATAATGATGTTGCCGCTCGCCTTTTGAGTCAAAACTTAAAACCACCGCTCAACGGTGCATTTTTTCACGTTAGATGCATGTGCCATATTTTGAACATTTGTGTGCAAAAGGGTTTAGAAGTTCTCCAAAATGAGATTTTGCCTATTCGAAACTCATTAAAATATTTGATGTCCAGACCTGCTATTTTTCGTGAATTTAAAAGCTTTTGTATTGAAAATCAAAAACCATTTTCTTGGAAACGGTTTAAATTGGATTGCCCAACCTGCTGGAACTCCACATTTTTTATGTTGCAAGATGCATTACCGTATGCAAATTTGTTGTCACATTTCATGAATTTAAAAATGGGTTCTGAATTTCTTACGACTGAAATTTGGGAGAAATGTTCCAAAACCGGTGAATTGCTTAAGTTTTTTTACGAGGCAACTGAATTTTTCTCTGGTGTTTACTACCCAACAAGTCATCAAGTTTTGTTTCATTTAGTGAACATCACATATGCTTTACATCAATTTAAAAATGATGAGTTGTTAAAACCGACTGTCGAAGCCATGCGGGCTAAGTGGCTTCAATATTTCTCAAACATTCCACCTATCTTTTTAGTCGCTTCTTTACTTGACCCGTATGTAAAATTAACGGGCACAACAACACTGCTTGAAGGAATTTTTCATACTTATTTAGAAATGTCTCATATAAATGTTTTGGCTATGTCTGCTTCTGCTTCCGAGTACTTGCATTCTTTATACAAGTTATATTGTGAGCGGCATTCGGATAAGGTAAGATCCGAAGCTCCTCAAACTGAGCCTCCAAGGAGATCAATTTCCTCAAGATTCAACCCGGCGCTCCAAATGCTCAAACGACCCCGACCGATGACATCGGGATTAGCTGAGGTCGATGACTATCTCAACACATCATTCGAGACAAGCGACCTCGACATCTTGGAGTGGTGGAAACAAAAGAGATCAAGATTTCCGATCTTGTCGATAATCGCACAAGAGATTCTTGCCGTTCCAGTATCGACCGTCTCATCTGAGGCAGCGTTTAGTGCCGGAAAACGGGTGATAACAGAAAAACGGTCAAGATTGACACCCGACGCGGTAGAAGTATGCGTGTGCAACCGAGATTGGGGCCTCGCAGCACTCCGGCATCAAGACCAAAAGAGTTCGGATGATGAGGTAATATCCGATACCGAGAGTTGAATTTTTTTTTTTTCAATCATACATGTAGTTTGTATTTGATCTGATTATGCTGTTCAGCACAGATCATAGGTTTCTATTATTTATCATTTCCGGAACGTTTTTGCCATTTCAAAATGTAAGGCACGTTCCGATTATTTGTAAGTGCCGTTTGGCTTTTTAACTTAATAAAACTTACATCGGAGGTGGTGTTTTTTCTTAAAAATATTTATGACTTATATAATTAATAATTGTTCTATTTATATATATATATATTTTAAAAAAAAAAAAAATGAAACCCGCCCCGCCCCAGGACCGCCACGCTGAGGCCTGGGACCGCCCCGCCTACAACCGGGCCGAGCCCGGGCCTCAGGACCCAGGCCCAGGACCGGCCGGGCCCGGGCCGGTCCGACCCGGTTCCCACCTCTAGCTCTAGTTAAGCAGTTTATTAGGTAATTATATTACATTTTTCTTTAACTGTGGATCCTATAAAGCGACAGTATTTACCTATGCAATAGTATTTCATACATTATTTCGTCACCTTGGGATGTTTCTGAAAAGCCATCAGTGTGCCTAATTAAATTAGTGATGCTTAAGACGAGGTCATAATTGACATTTTGTATATATCATACATTCATGGCTTGTACCAGTTGATATGCTGATCAATTTTTATGGTGACATGAGAGAAGTGATTTTGTTTTTATACTTAAAAATATTACAGAAATATAAAAAAGTTGAGAAGTGAAGTGTCTGCTGCACAAAATCTTAGAGGACACCAGCTATAAAATTTGGCCACTTTGGGAAGCTTAGTATTTTTAAAGTACGATACCACTCGAACTCTAATATTTCACTTGAGTCTTCACATACAATTACTTCCTAAACTTTAGGTGATATTACACTTACTCTCCTTATGTTTCGAAATATATATTTACCAATTGCTTTTTAAAATCCTTACTCAGTCATTAGTCAAAGTTATAATTACCGTCCTTGAACTTTTTGTTTTATTGGCAATGAAAGTTTTTATTAAAAGATGAAAAAAGATATACATGCATTCACCATCTTAAAGAAAAGATGATATCCCGAGACACCTCGGAACCAAAAAAGCAAAAGCAAAAGACCTTAAACCTCACACTCCAAGCAACCTATGAAATAGAAAATCAAAACACACATAGTGAAAAAACCCAATCACAAAACCTAAACTCAGAAAATGTCATTCCTGGAAACAAAGCCCAAACCGATGAAGGTTCCTCTCTAAAGAAGGAAAGAAAAAAAAAATTAGTTGTTTCTCACAACACTTTTTTGGCACTTTAATCCATCATTCCAATCTTTTCAACTCACTTTTTAGGGTACCTTGAATTTGTTCGTTGTGACTCCCTAACGTAGTTAAAATGTTCCATTTTGAACCTTTGTTGGTTGGAATTCATTATCTTAGATAGAAAACACCACACCATCATAGGATTGTAAGGAAAATGCTTGTTTTAACCACTGTAAAAATTTTCTTTACAAAAAAAAAAGCATTTAAACTTTTAAATATAACAAAAATACTCTCTCCTACCTCTACTCCCTCTCCGACAGCCTCATCTCATACCAACCCTCCCCTCCCTTTTCCGGCCTACCCTATTCTTCGTTCGCCTTTTTCTCCTTCCATCGGAATCATTTCAACCATCACGATGAGAATAACCAAAAAGAATCGAGGCAGGCTTGGACTAATTGGCCTTCTCTCCCTATTACGAATGAGCTGGATTTGGATGAAGCGGAGGCAACGGAGTAACGAATTAGCGTCAATTTGAATGAATCGAGCCTTCCTATCACTAATCACGATGAATCACGTACGAATCACGATGAATTGCGGATCACAATGGCGCAAAAGGAGGAACGAAGAAATTGAGTGGCTGATGGCGGGAATGGGGATAGGTGAGGGACGGTGGGGATGGGTGACTGATGGCGGGGATAGGTGAGGGACAATAGGGATAGATGCATGACTGTTGGGTGAGGGACGCAAATGGAGGAGAGAGTTGGCTGGAGAGGGAGGTAGAAGAGTTGGCCAGAGATAGGGAGGGGAGGGGAGGCCGAAGAGTTGGTAAGGGAGGGGAGAGGATGGTTAGCTGGAGATGGGGGCAACCGGAGAGGAAAGAGAGATAGGATAGCGTATTTTTATTAGATTTGAAAGTTTAAATACCTTTTTTGGCAATGGAAATTTTTACCAGGGTTAAAATAAGCATTTTTTCTATAATTCTATGGTGATGTGACATTTTTTATCGAAGATAATGGATTCCACCCAACAAAGATCCAAAATAAAATATTTTAATCACATTAAGGCAGCACTACGAACAAATTTGAGATTGGAGTTAGAATAGAAACAGAATTAAAACATTAGGATTAGCATGTGCAATTTACGCTTACTTTTTAACACCAACCCTTTTGTTTTTTTATCCAACTTTTTCCGCCCCTCCTTTGATTTCTAACATTATCAAAATTCTCCAAAATTCTTAAAGTACATTCTCCACGCCCAGACCAAGATGTCGCATCCTCCACGCCGATTCGCCTTGGTCTAATGCCGGACCCTTCCAGTTCGTCACCATGGCTCCTCATTGTTTCGGTACCACTTCGCCCATGCCTAGTCTCCTCCGTCGATGTCGATGAATCTCCTCTGCCACAACCCACAGCTGCCAGTCCTTTCACTGCAACCCCAGCCGGCTCATTCTCCTTCCTTTCTCCAAGCTTGCCATCCGAAACAAACAACCTATTGACTTCTTTTGGGAGCCATACAGAATGGTTACACCCACAATCGCCACACTCGATGATCCGATCCTTGCTCACTACAAAACCCAGTAGTCGCTTAAATCGATGCCACCCTAGCGAGTTAATTCCTTCCTGGATTACTATACTTGATCGGTTTGATTTTCTGACTCCGGATAACTCCAAAAAGCGTCCATTGTTAGTTTCTTTGACTGATACAAACAACTCCTGCACAACTGAATGCAGAGAAAACTTCTTCCTTTTGCAGCTTGCACATCCTCGATTTTCCTTCCAACAAGAGAGAAACCGATCAATCTCATCCCCCCAAGAGATCAACTGAACTCTGACACCGATGACCATATTCAACAAATCTAACCACATTCTCCTCTTTTCCCCATTCAGTAAAAATTTTGAAAGATTTTTTCTCGATCAAAAGATGATTTTTACATCAAATCTCATTGTGACTGCTCATGTTCTAGATTGAGAAGAGATAGCTTCTCACTCTAGACCCCCCAACTATTTGTTTTCTTCTTTTTTTCTTCTGCCCTACACTCCCTAAACTTGGCTAATATTATAGTTACACTCAAAAGTTTGGAAATACACACTATTTCTCTTGCTTTTTTGTACTGTCTGGCCGTAACTTCTGAAATTATAATTCAAAATGTCTGGGAACTATGTTATCCCCTTAAGGTTTAGTCGAAGCCCCACTTTTGTGCTTTCTGCTTCAAGTACCTACACCTACACCCTTTAGAAATTAACATATTTATACTTACCCTCTCCAATGTTAACTCTGTTTGTGTTCTAGAGCCATTGGGTTCTGAGATTTGGGTTTCATTTCTGAAGGCAATGGTGGGCGAGGATGAACTTGGGTGATCAGACATTAGTGGAGAGTGGAGTGGCAGCTATTGGAAGTTGCAAAGTTGATCTAAAGTTGAGTATGGTCGGAAGGAGATGAGTCTAGTAAAATACAGGGTAGATCATTAGATGTAAAAGTTTGGGGGGCCAAAATTTTTTGGAAGAAGGCTAGGAAGGCAAAATAACCATTTTCTCTCTCTCTCTCTCTCTTTTTTTTTTTTCGTGGAATGGGTAAGTGTATGTATTTAAAACAATGGGCATAAAAGTGTATGTTCAACCATACCTCAGGGACGTTTTGGTAATTTTCCCTTAAGAGTAATGTTGCTCAAAGTTCAAGTAACTATAAAAAAACGCTATTAATTCAACACCAGCTAATAATCAGAACTCAATAGTAAATAGATTAACATGGTAGTAACTGTAGTGATTAAGTCATTATGTAGAATTCTACAAAATAACAGACATCACCATGGGAACATCGAGATCTCCCTTACTTTCCTAATGCCACTAAATATTGGTTTGGGTGTCATTTGATTTCTAAAAAACATATATACTTTCCCTTTTCCTATACTATAAAGTATATATCTATCCTATGTACTAGAAAAGAATGCTTTTGTGCAAAAAAAGAAAAAGGAAAAGAATACCAAACACAAGCCTAGAAAAAAAAAATTGGCATTAAAGCCCATTGAGGAATGTCAAATGATACTAGCATGGCCAAATTGCTTGTGTAATGGTTTAAAAAAGAAAGAAGCTCCTACTCTCTTTAAATAAGATGTCAAGTTCAAATCAAACTTTTTTTTATGAGCTTCTCTTTTTAATGGTAACACCACTAACATGCTGTTATTTATTTTCACCATATTCAACTAACAATAAACTCTCTCATTGTTAGAGTTGACGATGACCGTATATTTCCGCATTATATTTCATACCATACATAATTTATATATGATAAATCCATCCGTTGACATGCTTGTGTCCCTAGCAGAATCCATAAAAGTGTATACATATATATATATGCTAAAAAAAAATTGGCCACAGACTCCAAAGTCCAAACTTTCGTGTAAAAAACAAATCGGCCAGAGACTCCAAAGTCCAAACTTTCGTGGAAAATTTCACAAACTTTTCCTTTTTGACAATGTGCCAAGTTTTTTTTTTGGAAGAAAATGACTTGTACATGGCGGTGGAAGAAGACATGGAGAGCGACGAGGTAATGACAAGTACGTCGATGTAGAAAAGAGAATCGTGGGCGCCACCTCAACCAAGAGACAACACACTGAGCGCTAGCCATACTTGAATTAATTTATTTAGAATGTAGTGCTTATTAATTTAGCATAATTAAAATTAATTAGTAGATACAACAACATTTAATTTACTCTTAACTAGTTTAGGTATCTGACGTTGTTGTGCTTTCATAGTTCTAATGAGTTGTCAAAATATATAAATAGCTATTAAATGCTATAACCAACATCTCAACAAATATTACAATAAAATATTTCATTATTGTATCCCTATCAAAATTATCTATTTTTTTTCAAATATTTAATGTATAAATAACAATAAAATTAGGTGGACTTATCATCGTCGTTTGAACACTTTTCTCCTACTTTGTTCCTAAAGTAATGTAATGCAATAATTATTCATATAAAAGAATGTGTCGTAGACATATAAGGAATTTTTTAATAATAATAGGTATTGACTTCTTTTTTTTTTTTTGTATATAGATTTAAACTAGTTCAATGATTCAATCAATTCATTATCTGATGGTGAAACACTTGTACATAATGCAATAATTATTCATATAAAAGAATGTGTCATAGACATACACTACAAGAAAACAAGGCATCTGAGACAAGAAAAAGTGTAGGGAAAGCGTAGGAAATAGTTATTTCCTACAATTAAAACCGTCGGACAAAACTGTAGGAAAAAATAGCGTCGGATATAAAAAGTATCGGATAAGCGTAGACTTATCCTACACTTTTGTGATATCTGTGGACCCCATCTTGTCCGACGGTTTTTAGGTGCATTAAATCCTATAATTTTCTGACTATTCTATTTCCTATGGTTTTCTGATATTATCTGTCCTACGCTTTTGTGATATATGTGGACCCCATCTTATTTGACAGTTTTTTGACCCCACTAGTCTGACGGTTTTCTGACGCTTCTTGTCCTACGCTTTTATGATTCCACTAGTCCGACGGTTTTATGACTAATTCATTCCCTACGTTTTTGTGACAGCAATTTATCCTACACTTTTTTTACTACATTATTTCCTACGGTTTTCCTACGATTCTGTGACATGTTGTAGATTTTTGTAAATTAATTTATACACAAATTAAAATCATATTATATAGCATTATATATATACATATTTAAGACATTATGACATATATAAAGATTGTATACATTATTAAGACATATTATTTGTATGGGATTATATAATTTTTATTATGTATATATATTTTTTATTATTATTAAATAGGATTTTATATATATAACAATTGATGAAAGTAGTCAATATTTCACTATATATAGAAGTAATCAAACTGTACAGAAAAAGTCAACTACAAATAACTGGAGATGTAATATAAAATCAATGAGATGTCGTGCCGAGCTGATCATTGCTATCACGCCAGCTACCATCGTTGGTCCATAAATCGTCTGAGAGAGCTGATGCAGGTATAATCCCCTGCTGGACCAACCTGTTAAGCATGACGCTCATTGCAGCCTCAGTCGCTCGCTGGACCTAAGTATGAACATCTGTCTGTAACCGGGCAAAATCATTTCGTAGCTGGGTGTTCTCAGCCCTCAGCTAAGCAATCTCAGCTAAGTCAGCACGTGGAGCCTAACAAATTTGGTAATTAAGTAGCAATTAGCAATGTAAAAGTGATAAAATTAATGTATTAAGTTAAATAGTAATGAAAAATACCCGATGTGGTCCAAAAGTGTGAGGATCAGTGAGTCGGAGCGGAACACCCAATAATCAGCCCTTTTTTGGCGGGCCTCGTACCTCGCTCCAGACCTGTGGATCGAATTGCGGGTGGTCATTTGGATTCTGGTATTTTTCTTGAATCCGCTGCACGTATCCCTCCTACAGGAAAAAGAAATTAAAGTTAGTAAGACTTTTAATATATTTTGAAAACATTGTTAGGATTGAAAAATAAAATTTATTACCTGTAGTTGTTGTGCAATCGGATCGATAGGCTGACCAGTCTTCTTACGTCTATGAGTATGAGATCACCACTCATCAAATGATGGTTCAACTCCATCTCGTTCTTTGGTCTGCACATTTTAACATATCATTTAAAATTTGTGTAAATAATAAATCGTGTAAAAAATTGTAATGAATGTAAGGCAAAAGTTGGTACTATACGATCCCAGTGCATCTCGCCTGGGATGGAGGCCATCGTGTGCTTCGGAACAAGGCCTGAGGCATCCGCCGTGTGCTTGGCATGGGAACCAACCACCGATAGCTTCATCCATCCCTCTTGCTGCCACTTGTCATACAACTGATTCCATACCTGCTGACTGTAGCAGGATGGAACATGTGGCCGCAGCAAATTGTAGTCGAGGTTGGCGAAGAAGTTGGGGATCTTTTGAATCGCAACGTTCCTCCAGTGATAGACACGGTTTCATATGGACCGCGAGCAGTACTCAAACACGAGCCGGCGGATGTGCCCAAAGTCTCTAGGGTCCCATCTATAATAATTTTGCAATATCAAAAGGGAGGAAAATATCAATTACTGCATATAGAAACTAATATTTAAAAATCCATTGGAAACTACTTACCTCTAACTTAGTGATGTGCTTCTCTCGTAAAGCTCGAGATGCATGTGACCAAGCTATATAACTTTCGTCCCACAACCTCATATGAATGGAGGCTACGGTGGAACAAACAGACTCATCAGTGAGAAATGTGTAATGGTTTAAAAAAAATTGGCATTAAAGCCCATTGAGAAATGTCAAATGATACTAGCATGGCCAAATTGCTTGTGTAATGGTTTAAAAAAGAAAGAAGCTCCTACTCTCTTTAAATAAGATGTCAAGTTCAAATCAAACTTTTTTTTATGAGCTTCTCTTTTTAATGGTAACACCACTAACATGCTGTTATTTATTTTCACCATATTCAACTAACAATAAACTCTCTCATTGTTAGAGTTGACGATGACCATATATTTCCGTATTATATTTCATACCATACATAATCTATATATGATAAATCCACCCGTTGACATGCTTGTGTCCCTATCAGAATCCATAAAAGTGTATACATATATATATATGCTAAAACAAATCGGCCAGAGACTCCAAAGTCCAAACTTTCGTGGAAAATTTCACAAACTTTTACTTTTTTACAATGTGCCAAGGTTCTTTTTTGGAAGAAAATGACTTGTACATGGCGCTGGAAGAAGACGTGCAGAGGGACAAGGTAATGACAAGTACGTCGATGTAGAAAAGAGAATCGTGGGCTCCACCTCAACCAAGAGACAACGCACCGAGCGCTAGCCATACTTGAATTAATTTATTTAGAATGTAGGACTTATTAATTTAGCATAATTAAAATTAATTAGCAGATGCAACAACATTTGATTTACTCTTAACTAGTTTATATATCCGACGTTGCTATGGGTTTATATTTTTAATGTGTTGTCAAAATATATAAATAGTTATTAAATGCTATAACCAACGTCTCAACAAATATTACAATAAAATATTTCATTATGGTATCCCTATCAAAATTATCTATTTTTTGCCAAATCTTTGACTTATAAATAACAATAAAATTAGGTAGACATATCATCGTCGTTCTAACACTTTTCTCCTACTTTGTTCCTAAAGTAATGTAACCTAAAGTAATGTAATACAGTAATTATTCATATAAAAGAATGTGTCATAGACATATAAGGCATTTTTGAATAATAATAGGTATTGACTTCTTTTTTTTTTTTTTGTAAATAGATTTAAACTAGTTCAATGATTCAATTAATTCATTATCTGATGGTGAAACACTTGTGACATAATGCAATAATTATTCATATAAAAGAATGTGTCATAGACATATAAGGAATTTTTTAAAAAGAAGAGGTATTGATTTTTTTTTTTTTTTGTAAATAGATTTAAACTTGTTCAAGGACTCAATCAATTCATTATCTGATGGTAAAACACTTGTGACATAAGTTATTGGTTGATTATGCAATTCGTTACTACTAAAACAGTATTATATTTTTCAAAAAAAATATTGTCATATAAATATAGATAACAAAGTTATAATAATCACATTTCATTTGCACGTTGAGATTGTTGTTATAATAATGTCTTTAGTAGGTCGTCATGAAACGGAAGGTTATCAATTGTGTTGTCAATGCCGGAGCTACAAAAATCAGGTTCATTGTATGTATAGAATGTTGAATGTAGTTTAATCTCAATATGATATTAATAATAATATAATTAAAAATTAGAAAGATTATAAATACATTAAATAATAAAATAGTTCAATACCTTCTATTAATCATATTGGGTGTACTATTAATAGTTTGCATATCCGGCATTGGCTCAAAAATAATTTCAAGTTATATTGAGTATCATAAAATAATATATATTTAAATATTATAATTATTAAAAAATTATTATTTTCAAAGAATAATTTAAAAAAGTACCATAAAATACAGAAAATTATTTCTCTCTTCATTCCAAACCTTTGAAGTAGTCTCTGAATCCTTAGTGGGGTGGATGGGGTTTTGCCTTTCCACAACCTAGAAACGGGTTCAACACACCTTTCCCTTCCCTTACTCCTAAATTCTTAGATTTTATAATGTAGTTAATTCTTTACCTTACGAAGACACACTGAATACTATAATATCTTTGCCTTTTTCTCCAAGGAATTTTGGGGTGTCTTTATTTTTTTCGCTTTCACTGTTGTTTCCTTCTACTCCATCGACTGCCACAATGCCTTCTAGTTTGGAGACATCCATTGGCTGATCAAAGTCATTCAAACCGTAAAAGCCTTCACCTTTCCCTCATCTATTATACACCCTTTGGATAGCGCACCATTTACTACACATGAATCCATATTTGCATAAAATATTTGGGATTCTAGCATGGCATAAGTCTTCCAAGAAGTGTAGCACTTATATAGTGTTATTAACTCGATTTTTATTGCAAACAAATTAGATAATAATTATAATAGTTTTAATAACAAATTCTAGCATTAAATATATTAGATAAATATCATAACTTGGAGCTAGGTATAGAAAGAGAGTCTTGAACAAAGAAACAACCATGACGACTCCAACCAATGAAGTTGCATAGCTTTAACTAAACTGCTAATATTAAAATATAATCTATTTAGCAGCATTATTCTCGATAATAGTACTTTGATAAGAACTAAACTTTTCCTAAATCTCTTTTGGATCCTTCTCTTCAATCTTAACGATTCCTTCATCCTATTTTGCACCAAAAGCCTTTAATCCAACAGAAAAATCACGAACACCAAAAACTCTTCTTCTCTTTATGTCAGCAATCTCGCATTTCACTTCACCAGGGATATTGAGGAATGTATTGAAAGTATCCTTATTAATTGTATTACATTTGCCTTTATCTACAATGTTTCAATATAGATTGTTAGAACGAAACAAATAAATGATTGTACTATATAGAAAAAAACAATCTACGACTTTTGTGTTTACCAAGTCTACCTCTAAACGAATAATTTTGTATTTCAGAGATTCATTTTCCACTCAAATATAATGCAGTGTTTCATTCACGTCTTCCGTATGTCACAATCGAAAGATAGAGTTGTGTTTGCTTGAAGAATTGCTGAATAACAACTATGACACAACGTCCATATCAGTTTTGTTCTTTCTACAAGAAATGAGAAGTTTACCTCTGCACACTAGCATTGCCTATTTATATTGTGCCAATGCCCATAAAGGCATAATTATGTATTCTTTGACTTTTTCGTTTCCTTTTGAGAATTTCAAAAACCATGAATGATAGTAATAAATTTCCAATTTCCTTTACTGCTATTTAACACATTTACTGATTCGGATAATGTGTTTTAAAAATATTGTACGAATAGGTCAAAGGGGTAAAATCGTGATTCCTCATCAAAACAGCTGCAAAAGGTTTCCAAAAATATAATTTCTGCCACATGTCATTTTGTTATGAGACCTGTTAAGTGAAAAGTCATCTTTACCCTTAAGTGTATCATACTTTTATAATATATATTAGATTAAAATGAAGTATCTTTTACTAAAAATCTAATTACTGAATGGATTAACATGGTAATGTTATTATATAAATATTATAATGATCAAATCACTACGTACGATTGAAAAGGACAACAAACACAACCTAGATTAAGAAGAATTAATTGTAAATTGAAATCATATTCATGGTAATAGAAGCCAATTTGCATATGTCAAATCATAGTAGCATGATACCAAAAAATCCACATGATAGAGTAAAAAGGAAAAGCAAGGAACTCCTATCGTTCTACTCTTAAGTTCATATTCAAATATTATAAAAGAAAAAAAAAAGCATGGCAACAACTTCTCTTTTAGATGGCGTTTGCTATGGCTTAATTTGGATTAGTTGAGGTTTAGTATGGTTATCCATTACTAAGAATCTTATAAATTGATGTTGAAATGAAGTTATGAACTTTTGATGCTTATAAAATGATGCCATATTGGGCTTAAAATAGTTCAACAGAGTCTTAAAGCTTGTAAAAAGGGATAGAAAGAAGATGGGCGCTGAGAATTTCTTGGATTCGGCTTTCCTGAGGGCCATGACTTTAAAGTTTTTACAGCAACCTCCTACTATCCGTCATACGGCCTCTTGTTCAATCAAAGTGGCCATGCTTGCAACCTCAACAAGCACTCCCAAGAATTGCACCAAGTCCCAAGGAAAAAAGCATGCTTTGGAGGTTAACCCTATAGATTTAGCTATTATTATTAAGATGGTTGGATCTTTTCATATTGACGATGCTAGACATAATTACATATCCACTCTTGACTTGCAGCTAGCCCTTTTCAAAAGAACTTTGAGGTACTCATCTTTTTCTTTTTTTTTTTATACATACTACACATTACTTCTCATGTTGACTTTTTGGTAGTTCAGAGTTTGGCTTGTTTGTTTACCCTTCACAAGTATGTTAAAAATCTAGAGATTTGGGATTTCAAACTCATGGAGAGGAAAGGTAAAGTTTTGGAGTTGGAGTACGAACTCCAACAACTTTCACTTTCTAAGAAGAAGCTGAAGAGCCACCAATTTGAGCTTTATAAAGAGTTGAATTTTTTAAAAGCTCTTCGACATCCAAAAAGAATAAATTACAAGGTCAGTTTTCTAATGCTTATATGCATCTTCCAGAAACCTACCACCTTTGCATCAATGAGGCTGGGACCATTTTGTCTAACCTTTACCACATGATTAACAGGTCCCAATTAGATAATCTTCATTGGATTGTGAAGAATAAAGGGTTTATGAGCCGTAACTCAGTTGATCTTTATGACTTTCTTTTTTATAGGCTTCATGGATCTTGTCCCTTTGCAATTTGTACATAGATCATTTGAAGAAATCGAAGGCAAAATGAGGTCAAATCATGGTAAAAGCCTTAAGGTTATTTACTCAAGCCCAAAACAGGTCTTAGTTTACCTCGTCTCTAATGCTCCCTAGGCTTTGCACCTTGCTAAAATTTGAGGCCTCAGATGCATTGATCTCAATGGTCACCTTGCCCATTGGTGCTTAACATTTCCAAGCACACCATGAAACAAATAAGGAATTACTGGCTAAATAAGCCAACAACCCATTCTTGGCATGATAGAGTAAAAATCAAGGAATCATTGAGGAATGGTTACCCATGCTTTTTCCAGTGTAGATCAGTGAAGATATATGTTGGAAAAAAGATTTGAAAAGGGCATAAAGGTGGTTATAGCAATCATTATAGCAAATTCTTTCTTAAAGATTTGGGAATTGATGAAGCGGAATGTGAATGGTTAAACTAGTAGGCACACCAGGCTTTTAAAGCCTCTCTCATGATACAACATATTCTAGTCATCCAGAGATGGCCATGTGTCCTATGCATTAAACCAACAACACATCGTTTTGTGAGTTTGAAATGCAGGGCACCTATATCCCTCCATTTTGCCAAATGGGAGCTCGTTGATACATATTGGGCTTAGGTTCTCCATTATGGCATCCTATTAGATACAATCTCATAAGTTCATCTAGTTGGAGGAATTCTCATGGGTCTAACCAGTATTAATTACCGTTAATATTGATTAAGTTCAAGAGGAAATGAAATCCTCAAACTGCAGGATTCTTGTCTGACAAAGTGGGAGTTTCTTCCTCTAAAAAACACACAATCAAGCTTATAAAAACTCCTTGTGGAGACCATTCAATATGTTTTATGCTCTCCAAATACTCTCCTATACAGCTTTCATGTCACTATTAATTTAAACATTGAAGGATTTTTCAGGGACACACAACTTCCGGTCTTCTTAATATTGCCTCCAATCATAAGTTTAGCCTATGACGATGTGTTTTGCAGCCTGGTCGGCCATCAAAATCACAAAAAATAATTTTGGTCTCACTAACAACTCAAAATAAATCAATTTGTACTATAGTAGTCAAAACCAGGTTGAATTCTAAGGACATTTTTTTTAATCGAAAGCTTCCTGTCAGAAAATTGAAATAAAAGATTATGGGAGATTGTTTGCAATCAACAATAAAATTAAAAATAATTAGAGAACAAAAATTAAGAAACTTATTAAGTAAGAAGTCAACGAAATATTCAAGAATGCAAATCTTGACATCAGTCAACAGCCACCACCAAATTCCTACAATTGATCATCGATGCCTAAATAAATCAATCAAGCCTTTAAATATTCATCGTTGGAACTATTTTCCTACCTTTCATTAGTCGTGGTTAATTAAAAAACAAGTGATCTAATTAACCCTAACTGCTAAATAATTTAAGACAAGCGTTTTGATTTAATTTAACAATTACATTAAAAATTAGGGAGATCGATGAAACTAAATAATACAAACACAAGCGGTTGTATTTAATTTAGTTGAATGCTCACCTTAAAACCTAATAATTTCTGACGCAGCAAATCAATAAACCTTAGTTGCTTCATAGATTAGAAAGACCAAACAATTACGAATTTGATTTCTAACCTAGTAGTAGATTAAATTCGAATAATAACTAGTAAGCCTCTTAGCATATAAATGAAACAATCATGAAATTAATTGTAGAAAAATATCCAATACTCAAAGTATTAATTGAATGAATAAAACAATTTTAATCTCGCAGTACTGAAGAATTCGGGGGTTTCAGTCTTCTTCAACCAAGAACAAAATAAATCAGCCGGACATGGCCATAAAAAATCACTAAAAGGAAAAGAAAAGAAACAAGAAAAGGGACAAAAGAGAGTTGGGGAGGGGAGGGGTCAGCCACCAAAGAGAGAGAGCTACCCTGTTGTTGCTCCAATTTTTATAAAAACTAATCCAAGAGAGAAAAAACAATGAAAACTCCCCAAACTATTTGTATTGTTCTAAAACAAACCCACATAAATGTAAAAGATTAAAAACAACTAGAATGCCTTAATGTGACTAGGGGAATTGCATCTTTAAGCTGAAATTTTCTCCCACATGGTTTAGAGGCCTTTGGAATTAATCCATATCAAAATTGGTTTTAAAGTTGTGAGTCAAGAAATGCCTCAGAATATGAGCAGCAGCTTCAAGCTAAAATTCGACCTTGATCTAGCCATTATCTTTGAAAACTCAAAATCTGAAAGTTGTACAATTCTGTCTTAGCTTAAAAATGACACCTGAATCCCATAAGACGGACATCTATAACCAAAGATATGACCAAAATATTGCAACTGCTTTTGAAGCAGCGATGACATGCAAATCGTAACTTTGAAGCTAAATTGGACCCCCTTAACGTGCAAACTGGGTTTTATGGTCTGCATATGATTTGTATCTCCAAATGGTAGCATTCCAATGAATTAAGAATCACTTCATTTTGGATCTCTATAGCTCAAGATATGATTTTTCAACTGGAACATCGTCAATTTGCCGAAATCCTGAAAGAACACAAGCAAATTAAAACTTAAAATTGTAAATTAAACACACTTTTAATCAATTAAGTCCATATATACTTTAAGCTACAAAACATGCCCGAAATAGATCTTTAATGTTCAAAAAACACATTAAAATAAGCTAGATATGTGAAAGATAAATATAACAAATATAAGCTTATCAAATTCCTCCTCACTTAGCTTTTGCTCGTCTCCGGGCAAAACTCAAAATAAAAGAAATCTAAAAGAGAAAGAAGCATACTTTTGAGATAAACAAAGTAAGATAATTTCACATTTAAGGGTCTTGAAAACTCAACAAAAGAAATTAAGCATGCAACCTAATAGGCAATAGCAACTTAAAACAAAATAAGTCCATAAAAATAATTTCTTCGCAAACTAGCGACAATTACCTCTCAAAACTTGAGAAACACATCAAACTTATAAACTTAGTAAAGAAAACAGACCAACTAGATAAGAACTCAAAAAGTACAACCAATCTTACGATAAACTTATGGAAAATAGGAAATCAATTGAGCATTTATTTATTTTCCTAATTTTAATTGATTTTTTTCTTTTTCTTTTCTTATGTTCCATCATTTAGCGAGTGTATTACAGGCGTTCTGCCACACCCAAGATACTAACTTGACACAACTCCAAAGAGATCTTTGACCATACTCATGCTCCCAGTACCTTTTCAAGCAGTGATAGACTCTTGTCTTAAGAGAAGACCTTTATCTACCTTTTCAAGCTATCAAATCAGCAGCTACATCAGAGTCAACAATGGCCGGACACCACTAAGGTGTCTCTGACTTCCCAAAATTTCTCTACCAATTTCCCACCCTGGCCATCCGCTTGAATCCATGGTCATCTGCTCGAATCCGTTGCCCAATCACCATCAGCAACAGACCCGCCCAATCTGATCTGCTCTGGTCTCACCATCGTCATAAAATCGGTCGCGCATCTTCAAGCTTGTCATCTAATCACTGGCAGCACAAAATCGTAAATACCATGCATCCTCATCCTCATCTACCTAGCGACTGCTATTGCCACTAAATCGAGGCAAAGTTTAAAGCCATACCAACAAGCCTCATTGCCACAACGCATGTTGGCAAAATCCAACCAATTTCCAAAATTGATAGAAGGGACATAGCAGATAGTATGAATTGATTAAGGTTTAAGATTTGTGAGGATAATGCAATAATCTAGTTATGGTTTTTGAAATCAGAGAGTTTTGGTTGAAAATTAGTGATTGAAAATTCCATGGTTTTATTGGATAGGGTTAATATTCAAAATGTTTTTTATGCTCTTGACATTATTGTATTTAAAATGAGAAATAAAAATTTTGGGCTCCTTCTTGATATTTAGTAAGTTTAGAAGGATTAAAAGTATTGATTGAAAAAGTTTAAAAGGCCAAAATTGTTATTTTATATTTATTTTAATGTTAATTTATGTCACATCAGTAAAATTCGTCTATTTTAGTGATAAAATTGACAGAAAATACTCAATTGAGATACACAATATGAGATAAGGACTTCGATGGCACAACTTTAAGGTATTGTACTCATTTGAGACAAAAAAATAAGCTAAGGATCCTCCGGTGGATTTTACCCTTTGTTTTAGTCTGTAACCTATTAACTATTTTATTTCGGTCCTAAATTTATTAAAAATGTTTCATTGTAGTCCTAAAATCTATTAAAATGATTTACTTTCCCCCCACTAGATGAAATTTGTTAACTGAAAGTATATACCCAATAACAACTTTTTAGATCATAACTTAAACTATTTAGTAAATATCTTAAAATAAATCTAATCTGTATAATAATTTTTTATAGTTAATAAAACATCCAAATCATTATTTTTTCTCTTTAAATTGAATTTATTTCATTCAAAAAAAAATAATTTTAATTTTCTATTAACTGTCAAAAAATTATTAAACAATTTAATTTTATTGGAAGTAAATTATCAAATATTTAAATTAAATTTTAAAAATCTATATGATGTAGTTATTCTGTGTTAATAAGTTCCAATAGTAAATGACCAAAATAAAACAATTTCAATAAGCTTAAAACCAAAATAGAAAATTTAATTGATTAGAGATTACAATAATAATAATTAAAAATTATGCAATTTATTCAAATAAAAACTCAAAAGATAGTACGAGTGCTACGAAATTTTCCTTTTGGACTTTGGAATCTTCGAACCCGCTTCTTTCTTTCTTGTCTTTTTAGTGTTGAAAAACCTTTTGAGCCGTTATCAAAAGAAAAAACCTTTAGTAATGGTACTAGTGCTACGAGATTTTCCATTTCGGCCATCAATACTTTTCAGGGTAATATTCATTAGGAGTGAACATAGTTTAGGTTGGTTTGGTTTTGTAGTGGAACAGGACTAACCTAAAATAACTTTAGTTTCTAAATTTTTCTATCCAATCCGATAATCGAGAATCAAACAGAACCACAATTATGATTCTGGGTTTTTCGATTATGGTTTTTAAGTATTTTGGTTTATACCATATACCTATATCAATACCAAAAGTCAATAAAATTACATCTATAACCAGTTTATGGAATAGTCAACATAATATACAATTAGATCAATATTTAAATACATGTATTTAGACATATTCAAAAGAGTTTAAAATGTTGTTATAAAAAATGGTTCTAAAGAATTGCTTGTGGAGTATCTTTTATCTCAATTAGTTTACTTTTATCAAGTAATTCCAACATTGACACAGCATTCAAAATGTAAAATTGAGTCTTTAAGATCATTTTCTTCAATGTCAAAACTTGAAATATGTTAATATCATAAATTTTCAATTTCGCATGGCTCATAAATGAAAAAACATAAGAATTGTGTCATAGAGAGTAGTTTAGAGTAGAGAGATTGAAAACAAAATGACCCAGGAGTTGTCGGTTTAGGAAGCAACGTGATTCAAGTGAATATGGAGAAATTTTGTAAACGATCTCATAACTTTCATGTTATTTCAATTTAGGACATCAATTTAATAGTTTAATATAAAAACACAATATGACTATCATAATTCTTCAAAGAAATATATATATATATATTAGTAATACTATAAATTTTATTATATAATTATATGTATATTTCGGGTTTGTTTCCACATTAGGTTAGTCCCATATGAAACTAGAACTAATCCAAAAACTGTTAGTTTTCTTGTATATGGAACCAATCCGCGAACCATAGTCTATTTTTACCTAACCCAATCCAATTCAATGGGCATGGTTCAGGTTAGATTTCAAGTTTACGTAACCCATGTTCACCCCTAATATTCATCAATGATCCCTTAGTTTTTAAATTTATCTTAAAATGGTTTCTTTACTAAAACTATGTTATCAAAATTTCCTTTACTTTATGATGCGTGCCCTACTTGAGTCCATTTTGTCAATTTTTTCATTATCTTAGATGGAAGTTGATAACGTGGCTCTTCTGGATCGACGTAGCAATGTTTTAAGGCCACATGACATTATCTTTCATAATAATAAATGACTGTACTAAAAACATTAAAAAAAATTAGACTAAAATTGATACAAACACATTATTTTAGGTACTTAAAACATTAATTGACCTGAATTCATCATTTACCATACAACTAAAACAAACATCTTCTTCCCTAAAAGAAAATGATAATGAAAATGAAAAAGGTGAAAATGGTGGTTGCGACGCCAGCCTTCATCGTCGCATTATGGGTTTGACCTTAAGCTTATTGCCTGCAAGCCCTACTTCATCGCAGTCAACTCTCCCCCCATTGCCACCTCCACTAAGAACTTCGAATATGAGATTTTGATCCTCCGGCCATAGCTCCCTCCACTGCCTCTAACTCTGATTCTCCACCCACAATCCTTTCTCCTTCTACCTGATGGCCTTTTCCTATAATCCACCTTGACCTATACTCGTAGGGTCTTGACCTCATGATCCTATCCCACCCCGATTGGGGGAAAAACCTTTCTCTGCCTAAGCTAATCCCCTTTATTTCCGCTTCCCATGCCATTCTTTCTTTGCCTTCCACCCCAATATTGTCATCAACAGATTCTTTAGTGCCGTCAAGGAGATTCACCTTCTGATGATCAGCGTTCATTTTCATTTTTAACATAAATAGATTTGGGGAAGATAATGAATTTGGGTTAATTTATATTTTAATTTCCTAAAATTATGTGTTTGTGTCAATTTTAGTCTAAAGTTTTGTATGCTTTAGTCATTTTTCATTACAAAAGAGGATACAATGTGGCTTTAAAAGAATACTATGTCGATCCAAAGGCACCACATCATCAACTTTCATTTGAAATAATGGAAAATTTGATTAAAGAGACCTAAGTGTAATGCACACCATGAGGTAAGAGTCTTTATGATGGCATAGGTTGAGTAGATGGACCATTTTAGGACAAATTAAAAATCTAAGGGATCATCAATGGATTTTATCCACTTTTTAGGATTCTTTATTACCCCTCATTTGGGAGCTTTTGCGCTTTATAGGTAGTATTAAAAATTCAGATAACCTATTGACCTTAGCTTGTTTTTGAGCTAACAATGTGGGCCTCGTTGTGCATCCCTCTGCGCACATCTCCATGTGCTTTTCTAAGGACTATTTTCCCTCCTTGCTAAATGCTAATCACCCCCCAACTATTCCTCCATAACTTCTCATTTTTCACCCGAAAATGACCTAAAGATTAGCTTTTCCCTGCGGAAGCTAAAGCTAGCATTATGCCAAACCGTTATAATACTTTTGTCATCTAACATATGCAATCAAGGTTATTAGAATTTTACTATTTTACCATTTGAAATTCTAAAATTATGTAATTAATTTTTATGATTATAATTATCATTTGAATCTAATTCTATGTGTACTATTTACATAAATCCACAGTTAGTTGATAATGGTGAAATTATTTAAAATTCTCAGCTCTTTTTGCATTATTTCTAAGAGGAAAAATCTCAGGAAATGGGCCGTGATTCTGAAGCAATAGCGTTGGACGCATGGCTGTCACATATCCAAACTATGCTTACTAGGAAATTGTTTTGGATGGTGTCACCGCTGTTGTTTTTTCTTTTTTTCTTTTTTTCCCAAAAAAAATTTTTTTTAAAGAAATGTAGTTGAATATCTAAAGGATGATGCTAAGAAAATGATAGAGGCATCTGGTTGAATAGAACGGCTAAAATTTTGGGTAAGAGACATTTATTGTCTGTTATCAATTGTAACCCTTCAACTGAAACATGAGTTCCATAAAATTAATGGAAATTTGTGATAGACAGTAACGGACTTCCACATTTTAATTTTTCTATAATTTTATGCACAAATAAAACAAATTTTTTAACCCGGGATGGGAGGGTGTCAAAATGGCTACTCCTACTTCACGGGGGTTAAGGATTTAAAATTTTAAAGTCTTTTATAATCTACAAATATTAACAAGAATTAAAATTTGAAGCGGAATTATAAAATGTGTTCGCATCGATTCACATCGTTAAGAAGGTGTTTGTTACGTAAGTTGTAGCTTTTACTTGTAATCTTGAACATCGTTCAAGATGCTAAAAAATACTTTCAAAAGGTGAATAAGTAACTACAACTGGTTATTTTCTTTTCAGAAAAACATTAAAAATAAAAATTTTCATATTTTTTGTAAAAAGTCAAGGGGCCTTCTAATATGAAATATAATAATAAAAAGTATAATTTTAATTATCTACTAACTATTTAATATATCATTTGCTAATAAACAATGTTGCCTGTTATTGTTCGAATCCGAATATGGATCATATTTATTCCTTGTTTTTTTTCCAAAATAATCATATTTATTCTTTTTAAGTAGCTACTTGGTGGGTTAGTTATAGATCAAAATAGTATTATAATATCTTTTGTATTGTTACAAATAAGGGAAATTTAAAGAAAACCCCCTCTCATCATTTACCTTAACATAAATTTATCTACCTTATATTAAAAAACGTACATTTACCCCACATTTTTGTCAATTTTGCCAACTCATTAGTTATAGGAAAATGGAAAGCACATAAACAAAAATTTAACTTTTTTTTTTTTAGGCTATCCACCTGGAACTTTTGGTTCTAACAAAATTAGCATATTCTCCAACTAATTCAACCAAACTATTTTGATTCATCAATTGCCCAAATGAACAATAGCAGTTTCTGTTGCTGTCTTGCATCCTCTTCTCTGCATCATTCTCCCCCTAAAATTGCAATCTTAGTACTTGAATCCAAACCTGCATCATCCTCCAAGATTCCCTCCAATTCCCTCATATTAAGCCTAATGCTGCCCAAGTATCCAATCAGCCTAGTTGTGCCTGAGTCGATATTCAACTTAAAAGCATTGGGAGGAGTGATGCCATTTAACTTCCATAATTCTTTCATAAGAATGTTTGGTTTTGAATGGACCAAGGGTATGGAATTCCCCTACTATCCTAATAATAGTGTTACATAGATTGCTCGGAATGGTCACCTGATTTTCGAACATTCGCTTATTACAACTGCACCAAGTTTTCCATAGGACAAAGAAAAAACAAAAGAAAATGAGGCCCTTTGGAAAGTTTTGTCAGTTCGACTTGGAGAGATCTAAATAGTTTTCTTTGATCCAATCTTGAAAATTCAAGTCTCAAAGGGAGGGGGAGAAATTGAAGTTATCTCTCACATCTTTCATCTTAGAATAGTGGTGAAAGATGTGAGAGATTTCTTCACTTTCACTTTGACAAGTAGTGCACATAAAGAGAACATTTGAGCGTCTTTGGTTAAGAAGGAAGTTGGTAGGGATGTTACCATGAATGAAAAGCCAAATGAAATCCTTTACCTTTGGAGGGGTGTGAAGGCCCTAAATTCAGTTCCAAAACCTATTTTGAAATATAAAATATTCCTCTATAATGCAATGATAGGCAGATTTCAAATAGAATTTTCCATCCTTGGAAAATTTTCATGTAGTGGTGTTAGATATATATGCAAAAGTGTTCACGTGAATAATGAAAAAAACTTCATGTTTTCAAGAAAGTAGAAAGAAACTTATCCCAAAGCCATTTATCGCCATCAAAGATATGGTCAACCGTAAACGCTTCTTCATTTTCAAGAAAAGGCCCATGTAATTTAGATTTCAGAGCCATAACGCCCAGCCAGTCATCAAGCTACACCTTAGTGTCTCTTCCATTGCCACTAGTTTTGCCTCCCTTTTTTTTATCACAAATCATGTCTTTCTTAATTTTTTTTCCGTAGAGGGGAGTATTACTAGTGGTTATTCTCCCTTTTGTACTTCTTAATGATTTTGTCCTCCCTATGTTTAACTTCCCAGGCCAATTTAGCCTATGGGCTTGATTCAAAAGGGCTGCCTTCCTTAGACCTATACCACCCTTTTTCTTGGATCTAGCGATTGTATCCCAGTTAACTAAATGAAGTTTTCATTTTTCCTCATTAGAACCCCAAATGAAATCCGAACTGATTTTATTAATTTGATTGATGGATTTTATAAGTAATTTAGCAATGTGCATATAGTAATTAGGGATAGTAAAAAGACATTATGGGCTAAGGTTATTCTATTAGCTAAAGAAAAATGTTTTGGTTATAAAAGAGTAATCAGAATGAGTCCACCTTTTACAACTTATGGGATAACTATGGCATTTTGCAAATTTTATCAGTTCTAGTGATAGAAATTTTGTGAACATAGTTATCTCTCATAGACTTAATAGTATTTGTGCTAAAAAAGCTTTGGATTTTCAAGTGTTAATAATTTGACCTTAGATACTATATAAGGTATGAACAACATCATTTATAACATCACAAGAATTTTCAATAGCTTCTGTGCATAAGATGAGATCATTAGCAAAGAACAAATGGGTAAGCTGTAAATATCTAGAATTGAATCCCCTATATTAAACTTAAAACTGATCAGTCTGGAAAGGATTTCTATACAAAGAATGAATGTGTAGGAAGACAAAGGATCTTTATGTTGAATGCCTTTTAAAGGAGCAAAATTTTCTGTTTAGGAACCATTGATTAAGACAATAAGCTTAGTAAAAGAAATGCAATTCATGATGAGTTTTATTAAAGGAAGGAGATTTTGAAATAAATTAAAGTGTTCCTGACAAACTTTTACTCTAACTTATCGTAAACTTTCTCCAAATCAAGTTTTACCAACATGAAGCCTTTTAGAATGAATTATTTCTAGGACAATCATAGCATTATCAGAGCTTCTCCTACCGGGCACAAAAGTAGATTGGTAGGAGATGATTAGGTCATTCAACAGAGTTTTAATTCTATTAATAGTGATTTTAAAAATAAAGATCTTATAAGTGGTATCGCACAACTTTGTTGGTATAGCTAGTATTGACCTTAGAGTGGCTGGTTTGGGGATGAGAGTCAATAGAGTTTTGTTCCAACTAGCAGGAATTAAACCAGTTTTAAAGCAATTTTGAATATCTTTGATTAGAGAAGAAGAAATGGTGCCCCAATGGTTTTTAAAGAAAATTGCATGAAGGCCATTCAGCCCATGATGAACTGATTGCCGCATCTATCAAGTCACCAGGACAATACTAGATATGTTATGTTGATATTTTATGGGCCAATAAATTAAGTCTGAAGTGAAGCAAAAAAGTTGTAGTGTTTTGAAAAATAATGGTTAAGACCCTGTTTTGGAATGACTTTTATAATCAGCGTTAAGGTTTTGGATAACTTATTAAAGATAAGGATGAAACCACTGAAACTAAAAGATAAAAGTTATTCTCAAATAGCTTTTTGAAAATTATAACACTAATCTCTAATATATGTTAATACCAAATAGGGCTTAAGAGTCTTAAGACCTTAAAAAAAAAAAAAAAAGCTCTGGTGGTGTATGCACCGGCAACTTGAAATAAGTGCAATAAATATATATAAAAAAATGTCAAAACGTGGATACAAATGTAAGGCCCATTTGATAAAGGCATTTTGAATTGGCTTTAAACTTTTGGATAATTTTTTTAACAGTAAAAACTGAATAGTTAAAATTATATTATATAGTTCTTCCTAATCTAACAACTTGTTCGGATTGAAGAAATATGAAGAAAGGGAAGCAATCTTTAGTTCCTCTCTTTCGTTTTGGTTCAGAAAAATAATGTTACGGAAGAAACAAAAGGGACTTTCAACATTCACTCATTTTCCTTGTATGCTTAGTTTCTTTTTCAGGAGATAAAGTGCAATGCGGGGGGCAAATTGTCTAGTGTTTAAATACGATGGCCAAAATGTAATATTAGATAAATCCCTAGGGACAAATTGTAATTAAGCCTTACTATTATTAGTATTTGATAAGCAGCAGCATACTAATTAGTTGTCTTTCAAGGAAGCGATGGATTATCTTTTTTGCTGATGGAACCAGTGTTTTGAATTTCATCCCGTACCGGCCGTATACCAGTACCGAACAAAGAATGGAACGAAACAGGCTGCCGGCTTCATGGATTACGTACCAGTTTGTACCGGTTTCGTACTGGATATTTCAGTGTGCTGGCAATCCGGCGGTACCGGTTCTATGCGGTACATCCTTTAAGAAACGTGAAAAAGAAAATCCTGACCTAAAATCCTAAATTCCTAATTCAGCAGGACAGAGTCGAGAGCACAGCCATTTCGCAATTTCAGCAGGACAGACTCTGTCTGACAGAGTCGAGTGCCACAGCCCGCCGTTCGCATCGCATTTCACAAGCCCGCCGGAAGGAGCCCGCCGTTCGCATTTCGCACAGCCTGCCGTTCGCATTTCGCAAGCCTGTCGATTTTGTTCACCAGCGAGCAGCAAGCAGTGCTGAAGTTCGGCCAAGCAGGCCGAGCAGAGCAGCGCCAGCGAGCACCAGGATTGCCTCCTTCAGCTCAATCACAGCAAGGCTCGCGAATGTGAGGTTGGATTTTTGTTTACTTTTTCTTTCCTATCTAGATGTCCCTTTGAGATTTCAATTTGTGAATTTTGATGTTAGGTCAATTTGATTTTTCGGTTGGATGATTTGGTTGCTTAAATTTTTCGGTTGGATGATTTGGTTGCTTGAATTTTGCTTAAATTAACTGATCAGTTTGTTTAGTTTCTCCCTTGGCTTTGCCCCATCTTACGCTGCCAGAATTTTTTTTTCTGTATATTTTTACTTTATTGCAGTTTAAGCATTAATTGGTTTCTGGGATGGCTTGCAAAAATGAACTCCATGCGTTTTCTTATGTGTATGTAGCATTCAACCGGATTGATGTTCTCTAGATGGAGTTAGAATGACGAGTTATCATTATGTATACCTGCTTTTAGCTGGCATTTGGTTGGAGAATCTGTTGCCTTTCAATCATGTTCTTTGAATGCTAGCATGAAGATTTTACTGTAACATACTACTGATTTTCTTCTTTTAAATGTGAAAATTAGTTATGTTCCGTCGTTTCTATAATTCTATTCCTAGAAGAAAATATTGGTTAACTCAATCATGTTCTTATTTTTTTTCTTTAAATAGATGGCAACGTCTAGTGCAACAGTATCTAACAGTGCTACACCGAGTTCTGACAATGCAACTCCTACTCAAAATTCAAGTTCTACACGAAATGATGATCCTGCTTGGGCACATTGTAAAAAAGTGGAAGGAAGGAGAAACCAATGCATTTGTTTATACTGTCAGAAGCTCATTAAAGGTGGTGGAATTACTCGTCTCAAGGAGCATTTAGCTGGAGTTGCAGGAAATGTTTCCAAATGTCCTAAAGTATCTAGGGATGTTCAATGGCAAATGAAGCAAATCCTAGATGATAGCAAACAAGAAAAGGAGAGAAGAAGGACAATCAATAAAGAGATAGGAGGTCCAATAATCCTTGCTGATCAATCTCTGAGTGAAGATGATGAAGATGACATCATGTTAAACCAACCAATATCAGGGGAGAAACGACCAAGTAGCAGTCAAAGTATGGCTGATTCTTCAAAGAAAATGACAGGAGTCAAGAGTTTCTTTGCTCCTGGAGTAACTGCCGGTGCCCAACCTACTATCAAAAGTGCATTACAGTCCAAGACTGTTGTGCATCGAGCGAAGATGAGTATGGCTAGATGGTGGTATAATGCTAATATTTCTTTCAATGCTGCGAACTCAAAGTTTTATCAGCCAATGATTGATGCAATTGCAAGTATGGGAAGTGGTTTCAAAGACCCAAATGTCTATGAGCTAAGAGGTATGCTTCTTAAAGACTGTGTGAATGAAGTTCAACAATATCTCTTTGATGTTAAAACAACATGGAAAACTTATGGTTGTTCTATTATGGCTGATGGGTGGACAAACCAAAGACAAGAACCAATTATTAATTTTTTGGTTTATAGCCCAAAAGGTAGCATGTTCTTGAAATCTACTAATACTTCTGGACTTACAAAGGATGCTGAGACTTTGTTTAAGATGTTTGATGAAATTGTTCAACAAGTAGGTCCTGAAAATGTTGTGCAATTCATTATTGATAATGATGCATCATATAAAAGTGCTGGAAAAAAATTGCAAGACAAGTATGGTACTCTCTTTTGGACTCGTTGTGCTGCGCATTGCATCGACTTGATGTTAGAGAACTTTGCTAACCCGAATAGTTTCCCTCGCATTGATGAGTGTGTACAAAAGGCTAAAAAAGTCACAAAGTTCATTTATAATCACTCATGGGTGCTTGCTTTGATGAGAAGAGAATATACATGTGGTAGAGATCTTTGTCGCCCTGATATTACAAGGTTTGCCACAAATTTCTTGAGTATACAGTGCATCCTAACATTCAAGGGACCACTTATGCAAATGTTTGCAAGTCCTACTTGGATGAATTCCAGGTTTGCAAAAACCAATGGGGGAAAGGAGGTTTCATCAATTATCCTTGGGGATAGAGATTTTTGGATTATGTGTTAGCACATAGTGAAAGTAAGTGAACCACTTGTTAAGGTGCTTCGACTTGTTGATGGTGATGAGAAGCCAAGTATGGGCTATTTGTTTGAAGCAATGGACAAAGCAAGAGACAATTAGAAAAAGGTTCAAGAACCGAGTGTCTTCATACAAGCCATATATAGATGTTATTGATGCATGGTAGGATAGGCAAATGCAATCTCCATTACATGCAACTGGTTGCTTTCTTAATCCTGGAATTTATTTCAAGCATGACTTTAATAGGAAGGCAGAGGTTTCTATAGGCTTCTTTGATTATGTGTCGAAACTTGTTCCTGACTATACTATTCAAGAGAATATCACAGTTCAACTTGAAGATTATAAGAATAATGTTGGTCAGTTTGGATCATCAATTACTATTCGTATGAGACAGAAATTAAATCCAGGTATATATTGTATCATTTTATTTATTTTGGTTATTATTGTATTAGTCACTTTAGTTTGCTAATAGTTGATAATGTTTTTATTTGTTTACTTTCCTAATAAATAGTTGCATGGTGGGATTCATTTGGAAATGGAACTCCAGAGTTGCAAAGCTTTGCTAAGCGACTACTCAGTCAATGTACAAGTGCAACAGGATGCGAGAGGAATTGGAGTGTCTTCGAGTTCATTCATTCAAAGCGCCAAAACAGACTAAAGCACAAAAGGTTAAATGATTTAGTTTTTGTTCGTTACAACTTCAAGCTTCGAGAGAGGTAATTTTTCAATATACTATAGTCTATACAACTTTTGGTTATCTTGCTTTTATATTAATTATAATAATTTTATACTGATAGGATAATGAGTATGACCTCAAGATCATTGGATCCTATAAGCCTTGATAATATTGATGTGATGGATGATTGGGTCACTGAGGAACCGACATTACTAAATGAAAATGATGTTGATGTTGATTGGGTTAGTTTGGAAGAGCCTCTTGCTAATTTAGGAACAACAAACATTGACTTTGCAATGGAAGTTCCTCCTCTTGATGAAGAAGATGAACCTGACGCTGAGCCTCCACATGTGTCAGCAGTAGCACAATATGACTATGTGGAACTGAATGATAGTTAAATCTTTTGTTTTTTTAGGTTGAACTTGAATTGGAAGTTGAGATTGAGACATTTTAATGTATTGTTATGTTTTATGTGTTATTTGAGACCTTATATGTTGAATATTGAGACTTTAAATATGTTGGTATATATCACTTGTTGATATGTTCTTTTTATATGTATGTGATTTATATATATATGTATACATTTATTATAGACCGGTACATTCGAGACAAGCCACCAAGACGATTCCGGTACCCGAGACTGTACCGTACCATTTAAAAAACGGTACAGCTTCCGGTATGAGATTTAAAACCTTGGATGGAACTGCTCGAACTCCAACTTTGGCTCGGGAAATCTTGTTGTCTAACCAATTGCACTAGGTTAGTTCCGCTGCTCTCTTTTTTTTTTCCAATTAATTAAAGCAATTCAAACATACTATTAACACTAATATCAAATGGGATTGTAATAAAATATTTTAAAATTTATAACTAAATTATATTGTTTTAATTATGCTTAAATAGACATAATTTTTTAAAGAAATGTACTTATCTAATAGACTCACCGGAAGCTGGAGCAAGCCGAGCCTCTTTGGAGCTGGGACTCTTTAGTCCTGCTGGGTCCATTAAATCCTTTGGGCCATTAGGCCGTGTCTAGGCCCACATGAGTACATTAGTTTTTACGATATCGGATTGTGGTCCACGAGCATATGAATCTTTTTAGAAGCTGCTACTGGAAAAGTAATTTCTTTGATATATAATTGGATTTTCCTTGATGCTAGATTATTTTGTATCAGGCAAAATTATGGAATCTTTGTTAAGTAGTAGCCATAAACCATTTTAATCAAATTACCTTAATAATATTTTACATAAGAGTACTGATTGCGTAAAGCTGGCGTATGCCATAAGCTTTCCTTCTATTATATAACTACTGTCACTTTAACCCCTACTTATTAAAAATTATCATTCGACGGACGCGCTATGATTTTTATGAAATTGTTTCCTCATTACTACGTCAATTATCAATATCGATTACCGAAATCCCTACACACACACACACACACACACACACACCCGATCGACGAAACTAATCTAGGTTTTCAATTTGGTCAAACTAGGGGAATTAATTAATTTGTTGGATCCTAGAATTTTTAAAAAATATTGGTTAGAGCAATATCGAGAAACCCTATCTAAAACAAAGAGCTGGCTTGTTGGGATAAAATTAACATGAGAAGGAAGAAAAGGGAGCTAACATGACCCTGTTTCTATAAACTTCTTGTTCTTTTATATTCTGGTGTTTGTTCTCTAAGGAGGGTATGTTTGTTTTTTTAGAAGGACATGTTTGTTCTTTTAGAATACATTGTTTATTTTTTCTTTTACATGTTTATTTTTTGTTACTTAAGTGTTTGTTCTTATAGAATGCACTGTTTGTTCTTATAGAAGGTACTGTTTGTTCTTATACATGATTCTGTTTCTGTAAATTTCTTGTTCTTTTGTCTTCTGATGTTTGTTCTTTTAGAAAGGTATGTTTGTTCTTTTAGAAAGGCATGTTTGTTCTTTCAAAATTGTATGTTTGTTCTTTTACAAGGACATATTTGTTATTTTAGAATGCATTATTTGTTCTTTCTTCTACATGTTTATTTTTTGTTACTTAAGTGTTTGTTCTTATAGAAGGCACTATTTGTTCTTATACATGACCCTGTTTCTATAAACTTCTTGTTCTTTTATATTCTGGTATTTATTTTTTCAGCATGGTATATTTGTTCTTTTAGAAGGCATTATTTGTTCTTTCTTTTACATGTTTATTTTTTGTTATTTAAGTGTTTGTCCTTATATATGACCCTGTTTCTATAAGCTTTTTGTTCTTTTATCTACTGGTATTTGTTCTTTCAGAAGAGTATGTTTGTTCTTTTAGAAATGTATGTTTGTTTTTTTAGAAGAGCATGTTTGTTCTGTTATAATACATTGTTTGTTCTTTCTTTTATATGTTTTCTAAAATGATATGTTCGTTCTTTTTGAAGGGCATCTTTGTTGTTTTATAAGGCGATATTTGTTCTTTTTTTTACATGTTTATTTTTTGTTACTTAAGTATTTGTTCTTATAGAATGCTGTTTGTTCTTATATATGACCTTATTTCTATAAACTTCTTGGTTTTTGTCTTCTGGTGTTTATTCTTTCGTAAAGATATGTTTGTTCTTTTAGAATGACATCTTTGTTCTTTTAGAAGAAAATATTTGTTCTTTCTTTTACATATTTATTTTTTGTTACTTAAGTGTTTGTTCTTATAGAATGCATTATTTGTTCTTATACATGACCTTGTTTTTGTAAATTATTGTTCTTTTACCTTCAAGTGTTTGTTCTTTTCAGAAGGATATGTTTGTTCTTTTATAAGGGCATCCTTGTTCTTTTAGAAAACAATGTTTATCTTTCTTTCTTTTACATGTTTAATTTTTGTCATTTAAGTGGTTGTTCTTATAGAAGACACTGTTTGTTCTTATAAATAATCCTATTTCTGAAAAACTTCTTGGTTTTTATCTTCTGATGTTTGTTCTTTCAGAAGGATACGTTTGTTCTTTTAGAAGGGCATCTTTGTTCTTTTAGAAGGAAATGTTTGTTCTTTCTTTTACATGTTTATTTTTTGTTACTTAAGTGTTTGTTCTTATAGAATACACTGTTTGTTCTTATACATGACTTTGTTTTTGTAAACTTCTTGTTCTTTTATCTTCTAGTGTTTGTTCTTTCAGAATGATATGTTTGTTCTTTTAGAAGTCATCTTTGTTCTTTTAGAAGACAATGTTTGTTTTTCTTTCTTTTACATGTGTTGACACCCAATTTCGTCCGACCCTTAAAAAAATTTTAAAAAATTAATTAATTATTATTATCATTAAAAAGAATTTTTTTAAAAAAAAATTAATTAATTAAATTAAATTAATTAGTTTAGGGGCATTTTTATTTTGTAAGGTTAGTTGAAAATAATATATATATATATGCGTGTGTGTGTGTGGGGATGTAAAAAAAAAAATTAAAAAAGAAAACGTGAGAACCATCGTGAAAGGGGGGGGCCTGGAACCAGAAAAGGAAAAAAAAAATTTTCTCTTCTCTCTCTCTCCTCTCGCTCTCGGCAACGACTGCCGACGCCTTCCCTTCTTCCTTCGTCGCCTCGCTCTCCCTTCTCCCTCCTCCCTAACTCGCTCCACTCTCTCCCTGCTTCCACTTCATCTCTCCCAGCAGCCCTATGGAAATCGACGGCAGAGGAACCACCATGCCCCGCGTCCGGAGCCGTTCATGTTTCGATTGGGGATCCTACGGCCGGCGGAGCTCTCACCGTTGAAGGAGGGCCCCAATCCGGACGGTAAGGACGCCAATGACTCTCGGATGGAGGGTTGGTAGGCACGGGTGAAGGGCCAGTCGGTGCAAACGCCGGGCATTTCTACGTCGGCGTGCAAGATGTCCGATTTGAGGCTCCGGACGCAGGGCGTGATGGTTCAAGGAAATAAAACAAAAATTAAATCTTAAGGATTATATTGTACAAAATAAATTACTTTAGGGGCATAGCCTTTACATAAAATTAGACCGCATCATAATTAGACAACTGATGATTTTTATTTAATAATTTAGAGGCAAATATAAAGGTTGACGAACTGATACTAGCCCGATTTTCATTTGATTGGATAAATATTTACTGAGAGGCAAATATAAACTCTGCCTCAAGGGCCCGCATCATGTTATGGCGAAGCACTCTAGCCCGATTCTGTCTCCTCATCCTAGCGATCTTGGTCTCCATCTCCTCCATCGCCGCCACGGCTTCCGTCGCTTCCTCCCTCATTTGGGTCACGGCACCTGAAGCCTTGACGATCTTCGACGACGCTTCTTCCCAACAACCTTCCTGCGTCGCATCTCCTCCGGCTGCTTCACTGCTGAAAACCGATGGGAAGGGTTATAGAATTTGGATTGAAGCGTGCAAGGGAGAGAGATATAGAAGATCTGATACCTTCAGGTATGGCCGGCGATTTGCAAAGGCTGCGCTTGCTCAGTCTCCCCATCTTGTCACTCTGTTCCTTTTCTTTGTCTGTCCTTGATTTTCTCTTGCAGGAGAGGCAGAGCAGAACACTTAAATAGTCTACTACTCTACTGCGCCATTGACGTAGGTCCCATGCTCTCATTTTTTAATCTTTACCTCTGCTTTTTGTGGTGGGGTCGGATCGGTCGATTGATTTGATTCCCGCGAGTCCGCGATGTCGGCGACATGTTCTTTTCTTCCAAAACTCGCGAAATACAAATGGTAGTTTGCGCATTGGCACTTTGGCAGAGTGTACCAGAAATTGAGCCTAGGAGGCGGTGGGTGGGCGAGTGGCGTAATAGTGTTTATAACATGTATAAATTTAAGATAAATTTTATTTATAGTTTCTAATTTTTTGGGTATGTCCTAAACAGGTCTCTAATTTTTATTTTACACTATTAAACTTCCTAATCTCCCTATTTTATCTTAGTTTTGATCCTTCTGTTAATTTCACAATTAAATATAATGCAATTTCAGAAAAAAATAACAACATTTATCCTACATTTTCTTCTTCCCACTCAAACCACCATGAACTTAATAAATGTAACTCTTCAATCACTGTCTCCACCTCTCTCCCACCTAACAACCACCATCTACCTCCACCGTCGCCCGTCGCCCCAGTTTCTTTCAACCCCCGCTGGTAAATTCTACTCCATTTTGTTCCGGTGAGAAGAACCGATTCTTTTGACCCCTAGCCAGTAAATTCCTTCGCCAATGACTGACTTTAGGCGATCGACTTAAGATTGTCCATGGCGACGGATGAAACCTCCTCAGCCTCAGGACTAGAATCACTAGCAACGGGTTCCTGCACGTCCTCAACATCAAGATCCGTTGACGAGCTGGAGCAGGTAAAGGATCCAGTTGAACCCGATTTGGTGGACACGGACACGGACACGGAGTCAGGGTCCAGTTGAGCCTGATTCATGGATGAAGCCTCTGGGTTCCATTTTCTGATGATCAGCATCGCAACTTCAAACATCTGGTCAACGGTTGATGATGTCAGGGATGTTGCAGGGGAAACGAACGAGGAGGAATCATGGTAGAAGGAAAGGCAGATGCTTCCCATACATTTTCTCGGCATTGATAACGATCAAAGTGGGCTAGCAATAGTAGTAGATGATGTAGATGTGGCCGGAGAGGGTAGAGAAGGGGCTGGTCATAGATAGTGGTGGCCTGGCATGGCAAGGGAGAGAGAGAGAGGGAGATAGTGGTTGAAGAGTTAGATTTACTAGGTTCTTAGTAATTTGAGCGAGAATAAGAAAATGTAAGATGAATGTTGTCATTTTTCCCTGAAATTCCATCACATTTAACTGTGAAATTAACAAAAGGACTACGATTAGGACAAAAATAGGGAGGTTGGGGACTTTAATAGTACAAAATGAAGGTTATGGACCGTTTAGGACATTTCCAAAAGGCTAGGAACCATAAATGAAATTTACCCTATAAATTTATAATCAATAATAAAAAATACTAAATAATATTATATATAGATGCATGAAATTTGAAAGTTTACAATAATTAAATTCATTTAAAAAATTTACAACTCAAAATTCAATAGACAGTTTATATATATATATATATATGAAATTCGAATGTTTACAATAATTAAATTTAATTGAAAAATTCAACTTAAAATTAGTAGTTTTTTTTTCCTGAATGAAATAAGTTTAATTTATTGAGTAAAAATGGTTATTTGAATTTTATATTAATTATAAAAAATTATTATATAAATTAAATTTATTATATAACACTTACCAAATAGTTCAAATTATAATTTAAAAAATTGTTACTAGAAAAATATTTTGACTTAATAAATTTCATGCAATTGAACCAAAATGAAATACTTTTAATAGATTTAAAAGTAAAATGAAATGTTTTTAATATTTTTCGAACCAAAATGGAATGTTAAATAGGTTAGAGACTAAAACAAACAATAGTTAGAGATTATGGACTATCATTCAATTTACTCAATAAGAAAATGAGTGAGATTTTAAAAGGATAAAATATACCAGAGCCCCTTATTAATTATAAAATTTATAGATAGATATATTTCTTTAGTTTTTCTATAATTTTATCACATATCCAACAACCCAATAAAATTTTTTAAAATTTGGGGGGGGGGGGGGGGCTGCCACTTTTCGGCCCTAAGAAGCTACACCCTTGCACATGGGAATTTCCAATAGAGTTTGGATGATGGAGTTTTTGGCCATCTCGTCGTATTCTTACCTTTTATTTAACGGTACGGTGAGTCCTGAGTTTTGGTATCCCATGAGCAGTACATTTTGTATCGGTTATAATAAATTTTAGACATGTGTGTGTGTGTGTGTGTGTGTGTGTGTGTGTGTTTTCTAAAACATGCTAATATTTTGAAAGTTTTTAGTTCAACTTGTCAAACGACACAAAAATTTCTAGTTGAAGCAAAGTTAAGGGATAAAAAAAAATGGGACTAGCTTCACTTTTGGGCTATTTTTTTTATTTCTCACTCTAGTTCCCAAAAAGTCTAAACCATTTTTTGCCCCTAAACTTTGATGACCCTAATTCACCAAAAAAATTGGGGTGGGTCATGCCATGCCTTGAGCTTGAGGCAACTCCATGGCTTGCACTCTCTTTCATTGGGGCAGAGGATGAGGCATGAGCCAAGGTTAAAGCAGTTCATACAGTCAGAGCTGGGCGAAAGAGGCTAAAGGGACAACCATAAGAGTAGTGGTTAACCGCATATGCCCTGATTCATAAGATGAAAGGTTCTTAACAAGAAGAAACAAAAATAATGAACGACATTTGGAGAAAAACGCTCACGTGATGCACATAAAGGATAAGGAAGGGTAAAGTGTCCCACTTTTGGGATGTTCAAGGGTGAAAATAGACTGATTCCAAGTTGAGGAGATTAAGTGTCTCCTCGATGTTTAGGGGCCAAAAATGGCTTTAGGCTTCCTAAAATGTTGTTAAATTATGTTTGCCATTGACCATTTATTTATAATATCTATTTGTTTTTCTATCATTTCATATCATTTTTCCTTTCTCATAGTTTTTATCCTAGTAACAGTTCTTCATCCATTATCTCATTACACTTGGCATTTTACTTTTGAGTTTTCACCAACTCAACCTCAAATTTTTAATATCTTTAAATTCTACAAAATAAAAATCTATTACACTACAACCAACCAAATCTCAAAAGAAAAAAAAAAGAAATAAATCCTCAGAATGATAATGGATGTGGAGCTCTTTTGCAGTGGTGGAGTTGGTTAGATGGTGATGGTGGTTCAATAGGAGCCTCTTGCAGACAAACTAATGCAATTGTTCGTCTTCATCTCTCAGATAGTCTCCTCTCAAATCACAAAACATATTAAGTTTAGGGGATTCATAATTATTTAGCTTTTTAACCTTTTTGTATAGTTTTTATCATGTTTTAAGTATGTACCGTTTGGGGAGTGATACAAATTGAGATGGTGTTACATTGAGACAACAATTATAGACTGGTATATAGGATGAAATGAAACTAGCAAATTATATATCAATTTTCCTCTGGTACCGATACGTACAGGTCATATCAACTAGTACAATACAGTGATCAAAACCATGGTTTCTTTTCTTTTTCATATTCAGAAACATATATAAAGAAAACTTGTTAGAAAGAGAATAGATTACACCATGTTGTGAGTAGAAGAAACAAGCTTACATGGAATTACTACCACTAATTAGTGTGTTATTTTCTTTATCTATATCCTTGATTACCTATTGGTTCAAACATATTACTTCCATAAGAAGAATCAAACACCCAAAACCCAACCCCAATAAGGAAAACAAATTAGGCTTAACCCACAAACCTCATCATACACACAGAAAACAAAACCCATCTACAGAACGTTACCTCTAAGCCTATAAAAAAAGTCCTATCTTAGAGAGAAGTAATGGCAGCCTTTTGAGACATTACATAAGAAATTATGAAAAATGACTGAGTGGGGCGAATGAATTTCAGTATCTTTGGTGAGTTAGTCACCCTTCAATTGCTTTATTGTGAGGCTTCCATCATGAGTGACTGATACACGTTAGTCACCAAGTGTGCAATCATCCTTCAGTCGCTCCTGGAAAAAAATGTTTTCCTCATCAGTCACTCCTTGAAATTCAATCACTTTTACAACAAGAAAAACATGCCCCTTCTCTTTCTTCTTCATTCTTTTGAGCCGTTCCAGCTCTGCCATTTTCCTCACACACCACACTGCATATTCACCCTTCATAGTCATCAATATATAGGTAACTTATATTTGTATTCAAGCTTTTATAGTAACTAGTAAATATTTTATTATTTTTGTGAAATAAACTAGGCTTATGTACATATGCATATAGTTAAACCATAAAGTGTTTTTTAATGATTTTTGATTTGGTGATAAATAGTATGTATATAAGGTAACTGCAAGGATCTAAAGTTATTGTATATGCATAATATGTCCCAATTTGGAAATCATTGATTGTCCCAAATGGACAATTTAGGAATGAAAATAATTTGAACCATACTTTACTGCTTGTAATTTTATCTTAATGGTGAATAAATTTTAGCTATATTAAACCTCATTCCCTTGATGTCAGATTTGAGATTTTTATCTCAAATAAATGGTGTATTCCGGTAAACTAAAGTGAGATGTTGTCAATTTTTTTTCTTCAGATTATTAAGATAAATAACAATGTTAAAGTACGAGCTAGATGTTTTATTTTTTAATAGGCTAGGGTCATTCCCTGTAGGAATTGTTTAGGGTATAGGTGAAAACTCACAATTTATCAAATTTATTAAAATGACAATTTAAATGTTGTTGTTTTATATTGTTTGTTCTTTATAATATATATAAATTTCAATTATAGTAAATAAGAGCATGGTAGATTGACGTGAATGAATGTACAAGTGATTAATGATGAATAGATACATGGACCTAGATTTTATAGTTGGCAAAGAAAATTTTTTAAGAACTGTATGTAATAGTGTGACTTAACTAATAAAATGTCTTTGTCAAAAATGTTGAAACAAATTTTATTGAGATCAAAATAAAGTTGGAACACAATTGTATAAATATAGACTTGTAGATAACTATTATATTTGGCACTATCATATTGAGTGACATGATATGCAATTTCTTAATTTTCATATAGGTGAGACAACTAATCCATCGTCTTTAAAAATAATTTTTAATAAAGATAACGACTATAACAATATATATGGTTACAAAGGAATTAATTGTTGATTCGATGGCCCCAAATGAGAACCATAATGAAAGTTTTGAAACTTATGAAAACAATTGATAACCAAGAAGCAAATATTGAAAAAGATGATGATGTGTATGATTAGGGAAGTGATAATGATGGGGGCTATGTGTCTAATTTTGCTAGAATAGACAATAAATTACCTAATCCAAATGTGGAGAAATTGTACAAATTACTCGGTAGCCTATCAAAACCTTTGTGCGATAAATGCACTAAACACACAAATTTTTCAATAGTATCTTGGTTATTAAGTAAGAAAAGTAAGCATAATATGATTCATAGTTGTTTTGATGACATGTTGTCAATAGTAAAGGAATTAATTTCATATGGTAATCAATTGTCGGAAATGTTATATTAGCCTAAGCAAATGATGAAAGATTTGGATCTCTCATATGTGAAAAAAGATGTGTGTCCAAAAACTTGTATCTTATTCAAAAGCAAGAACTCGCAATTAACACATTACACTATTTATGTAAAGTATAGATACAAAAAAGGGACAATAGGAAAAGATAAGAAAAAACTAATTCTGAAAAAAGTATTATAACACCTAAAGATCATTAACTAACTGAAACATTTATTTATGTTGACCTGAACTACTAAATACATGACATGACATGCAAGTAATTGACATATTCACAACTGTTCAATGGGTCATCCATGCTAAACAAAGATATGGTAGCATGTAGATTTAACTTTCCTTAACTTTGCTGCTAAAATCAGGAATGTACATCTTGGCCTATACACAAATATAAGTGTATTATTGTCAATACGCACATACTTCACTCCTATAATGATGAGTAGTTAAAAAGATGAAATCACATGCTTTCATTGACTGTGATGCCATTGATCAGCCACTGGACAATCTAAACTTCAGCATTATGTAAACAATTGAAAAAGATAAACCATACCACCAACCTTAGATACAACATGACATACAATTGGTAGAATCTTCATGCATTGAAGCAAGTGTTATGTTGGTCAACCTTAACACCTTAACAATATTTAGGAAGTACTTTCACATCCATACACAAATTTTAAAGTTGTCAATCACACTGGTCAACCTAAAATTCCTGAACTTGAAGATACAAAAAATGTTTTGGAGTTCAATGGGCGAGAATGAGTTTTTCGACATTAATCTTAGTATGTATGTGTGTATGTGTGGTTGTATATGTATTAGTATAGATTTATCATTATATATATATGGAAAAATTTGGAGAGACTCTGGAAAAAGCAATTGAATTCATTTGGGAATGACTGAACTCATGAAATAAATGACTGAATTCAAATGATTAAGCGATTGAAATTTTTAGTCATTACCGTCCCAATGGCTATAAAGGAGAGCAACTAAACATTTCACTCACTTGCATAATTAAATTACCTTTTCCTCAAGCATAGCGATTAATAAGTCAATCGCTTAATAGGGACAAAATTATCTTTGCAAATTTAATGACTGAACTTATTAGTCGCTCATTAGTTGGTTATTCTTCAACCTCATTAAAACCCTAAAATCATTGCATACTTCTTTCTATTTGATGTCAAACTCTCTCAAGCTTTTTCTTACATCCACCAAATGCTATTTTAGTGTTAAGGTGACTTTCTTCTAATTTTTTGTGACATTTAGTCATGTTTGAAACATTTTTTAATCATTTTTTTTATTTTTTTTCAATTGGTTTTGATTTCTCTATCAATTTTTGCTTTAAGTAGCTGTTAAATTTATTTAGGTTTAGAGGCTTCATGTTGCTGATGAATTGTGAGCAAATTAGGTGCAACATTTATGTTTTACATGTTTTATTTTTTGTATTAGTTAATGATGCTAACATTGCTTATATTTTGTTAATTTTGACTCTTGGAAATTACTCAACATTTTTGTATTGCCGTCATTTAGTTAATTAATTATTTAGTTACTTAGATATATAAATATTTAGTTAATTAGTCACTACAAATTAATTGTTAATTTTATAAATTTCTTGTATATTTTTTACTCATTAAATGTTTGGAGTTACAAGATATGAAGCACAAAGGTGATGAGTATCTTACTTTGGATGGACGTGGCAACCAAGGCAACTGAGGTTAGCAGTCTTCTTCCTTTGCCTCATAGCGTAGTTCATGGAAAAGTGGACGGAGCCAGGGGTAATATATCTTTGGAGCTGCCACCCAGTAGAGGGTGGTCGCTGTCATACATTTTATTCTGTCAAATTTTTGCCATAGATGGGTTTTTCGGCCTCCTTCCATGGTTTCCCATCAGCAGTCTCCAAGTCTAATAGGGAGAACCAGCACTCAGTTTAGTGTCCCAGGACCTTCAAGAAGTAGCCTTCAGCAAGCCAGAAAGCCACATCGCAAGATCCGCAACAGCAACATGATGCAGACCACCATAAGACCATTTTGCTCTCTTCGTAAGTTGTTTTGTTATTAAGTTTTTAATATATTTTATAAATATTGACCTAATTGAAATGTTACTGATAATTTATATGTTACCGTTTTAATTGTAGCTTTGTTTGTAACTTTGATTTACGGATTACATGCACCTACATTAGACTTGACCTTTTTAAGGGGGAGCACCACGAATGAGGAAGACTTTAAGCTTATAAGGGGGAAGAGTATTTTGCATGGCTGCAAGTAATAATTCATCTTGTTCATGCATTATTTTTAACTCAAGTTTAGGTACTTAAGAATTGTAAAGTCTAATTTTGTTGTTTGTTTTAGCAACATTTTCGCTAGACCTGATGGATGGTTTCATGATTAAGAAGGAGTTCTTTAGATTGAAGGGATTAGTACGAGCATATGTGAACAATTTGAGGACATCCATCATTGACAAACAGTTCAGGGGGTCTTGCCAAATAACAACTGTGGTCTATTTTGTCCTCACTGTCTAGATTTTGTCTTACTAGACCATTAGGAGAATTTGATCAACCATTAAAGCTACAAAAATTGCAATATTTTAGTAAGTTCATATGGAAGAATAGGGTAAATAACATTAATTTTAATGAACTTGTTGCTTTATAACCTGTGAATATATAACTCCAGTGCTTTACTCACAAATTTTAAAATGGCATATAAATAAGAAAGGATGCAACTAAAGGTGTGGAGCCATGAAAGCATTCTTTAGCAAGCCAAACGAAGGAGATGGTTTTTGATAAGATGGTAAAATTATCAATCTATAAGATGGTAAAATTATCAATCTTTAAAAAATAATGGTTTTTCAATACTAGATTTTTTTTTTAAAAAAAAGTGCTTACTTCTATTTCATGCAACATACGAAGGACAGCTAGCCTTTTACATTCGGTGATTTTGTCCGATGGATCTTGACGATACGTGGGTCAGGCTAGAGTTTCTCTCAAGAATATATTGAAGTAATGACAAGTAATAATAGAATATTTAAATTAATATTACATTTTTTTTATTATACATTTTCTGCTTAGGCCAAATATGAAGCGAAGCTCATACTTAAGCATGGGCCAGATGTGTCGAAGCATCCCATATTTTGTTAGGAGTGTTAGGAAAAGGTGGTCGACCAGCCCTACAAAAGAATTTGGATGGGGTCCCACAACTGTTGACTTTCCTTAACCCTTTTTGTCATACATGATTAGATATAGTCTTTTAAACGTTTATCATTTATTTACAATTTTAAATTCACTATATCCTAATTGTATAAGAACTTTAATGGTATGACATTGACCATACTAATTAGCTACATTAGGAGAATGCAAAACTGTCGTCCCAGCTTATAGTTATTCAAGAAGAGGTGGTAGCTTAACGAGCTTGTCAAACTCAGATGGACAAAAGGATTTAGAGTTTTAAGGCCTTCATGCGGACCAAGTTTGGGATGTGACAGTTGTGCCCAGGCTTTGATCTGATGGTTGCATCCACAGCAAACCAGAACCTCGGCCAGGTGGCAATTCTGTGGAACATACCCCTCAGTGTTGATCCTAGCTACGTAGCTGATGTTAGTGGAGGAGGATCCTATCTCCTGCCGTATGGATGATAGGATCCCAACATCATTATTAGTCACCATTTGATTAGCATCCACTTATATAAACTAGTTAACTATGATGACTGGTTTCCTGCAGTAAGCTTATACAACATTTTATTAGCTTTACCCAGGATCGAGTGGGCCACCATTAAGATCACACATGACACAACAACAACCATATTATTTTCTTGATATGTCGTGGTTGACTGATAATCAGATCAGGAGTCAGGTACTCGAGATGCAAGGGATCTCGGGTTACCGTGGGTCTAGGAGTGAGCAACAAATTCAACCAATCAGAGTTAGGCTCAAGGCGGTTAGGACGCTAAAACCTATGTTGACTTCTAATCTTTTATTTAGGTGTTTCATTATTTTGTTTCCATTTAACTACAATGTATTAAATTAACTTTAACATTAGTACTAAATTATTTTTATTTCAATTTTTGGTTTTATTAAATTATCAAACCATTTTAAAAAATTAGAAGAATTTATTTTATTTTATTTTTATACCTATCAATTAATATCTAAAAAACACAAAACACGGATACAAGTAATTAACTCTTTCAGTCACTCATTTAACGAGGCCAATAACAAGAGTGACTAATCATTTCAATTGCTACATTTAGTTGTCCATCAACTGACATTTTCAATTTGTTTTATATTCAATAGTTTTTTTGCTTTTATCTTGCAGTGAAACTCTTCTTTAGCTTCTCCGGATATGAAGGAACAACAACCACTTTACATTGAATATTCTCCTTATTAAGCCCATTTCCTAATGTCATAATTTAGAACAAATTAATAAAGGTAAAAATGATTTTGTAGTTTTTTTTAACATATTACCTGGTTCGGTAAACTATGTCTATGATCAATTCTATTTTAAATGGGGGCTTAGATGGTTGAAAAGTAGAGTGATTCAATAACTATTGTAAACTGAAATCATCATGATCACGTAAGATTGTCTAGAACCATATCCAAACTCCCAATGCATTTGCTTGGGTCTGACTTACCACAAAGTCGCATAGAGTTCAAGGTGTTGTGTCTCTTTCCTCCAACAACCCTTTGCTTATGAAGAAATAGAGTCAGAATAAATTTAAAAAATAAAAAAAAAAAAAGACTGCCTGGAACTATTAAGAGGTAAGTCGCTGTAATTTTTAAAAATGAACAACCGGATTGCACATAAACTTTAAACTTTCTAAAAACAACAATAAATCATAGTTATCAGATCAACGTGTGTGACAGAGCATATTATTTATTCTCCAATACAAATGCTACAATTCACCAGTCATGTATTGATTCACAAATAAGCAGAAGGTGATTTGCCCATAAAATGATAATATTGGAAACGAACATCGGAAAAGTGGTAGTGAGAACTCAAGTCAAAAGTGAACATTGGAACTCGATGTGAACGGGTTTGAAAATCAGGGGAACTGCTAAAGTGCTAATCTATTGCACCTGTTTTTCTTTTCAGCTTCTCATAGAAGGTGGAGGCACCACGACAAGTGGCTCTTGTTTGGTCCCACGTTTCAGCAACCGGTTATTTCTAGAGAGGGCTCCCCAACTCGCCACTTTAATTGAATGTGGTTATTGGATTGATACACGTCCGTGCATAATTTGCTCTATTACTAATAATTAGTACAAAAATAATTACATAAATTTTCTAAGGTGTAATTGAATATTTGATAACCAGTATGATCTATTTTAATAATCTTAAATGATAAAATTTATTTTTGCATTATCTAGTCAGAATCAATCTAATGAGAAGTAACACAATAAAATGGTTAACCTATAAGTGATATCCACATATCAAAAGTAAATGTCATACAATGATCAAGAACAGAAAAATAGGCTTGCAAATCTGATTTTCCAGCTTCAAATAATCTAAAGTTTTCTTTCCTAGCAGTTTTCTTATATACTTTTCTAAATTCAGGATTTAATTGTAATTTTATCCAAGATTCTAGGTAGACATCTTCATATTATGAGAAAGGTTTTTCGGTAAGCATCATCCAATTTACCATATATTCTCCACAAGATTGTTGGTTAAAATGAAATATACTTGGCCCGCTGGTGCTGGTTGTAGATCCAAGTTGTGTTTGTCATCCAGAACTAGTCCCAGCACTGGGAAGGACATTGGGACATTAATTTTCAATATGCCACTTCAGTATTCCAGTGCTGGAATTCTTTTTATGTACCAAATTTTTCCCACAATGTTTGCATTTCCCGTACCTCGACCTCCTTTCGTGTATAAGCTCATAATGCTCCCAAACCCAAGCAGTTAGTCTCGGGGATTTACCTTATGCTTAGGTTTCCTCCACAGCCGGTCTACGACTTGTAGGAGTCAGTTTTGTTGATGGATTCCTGGATGTCATCGTATCTAACTCTTCTACTTCATCATTGGATAATTGATCATTGAGACCCAAATTGTAACTCGTCATATCGATTCCGGTATCATCGTCATGCAACTCTTAAATTGAGATGTCTTTATCAGTGGGCCAAGAACGGCGATGGAACAAAGCTCGAAGGCCGGTGTTGCGGGAAGATGAACTTTCTATCGACTTGCCCTTTCATTTTGAAGCCATGACTCATGAACTAATAGTAGTGATAAATGAAAAATTAAGAGGAGATTATGAAGATATTAGGAGGAGATTAGTAAGAAATTTGAAAGAGATTAAGAAAATAAAGAGAATGCTTGAGAGAATATAGTAGAGGAAGAAGAGAGATTGAGTGATTGTGTGAGGATAGAGTGAAAATAGCATTGGTATTTATAGGGGAAGGCAAAAAATTATTTTGACCAAAAAAATCATTAAAATTTAGTTGTTGGGAGAGGTAAAAATGAAATTTTGGGGGCTAAAATGGAGCAGAAAACTGTTGAAGGGCTTGTTGTGTAATTAACTCATTAAAATTTTTTTCTTTGTAGGTTTTCATTGTGCACAGAAAACGTTGGGCGCCTGGTCCGGTTTGGTCTAGCAAGGGCGGGGTGGTTTGGGGTGGGTCAGTTCACAGGTTAGGTCCTGGTCTGGGGTGGTCCATTTTGTACCTTCTCATCCTCTCGAGTCCATATTCGGCTCATATCTTAGCGGGCTTTTATCGGGGTAAGGCGGGGCGGGTTTGACAGGGTCGGGCCGGGCTTGACTTCCGGTCCTGTCCCGGTTTGGGCCTGGTCAACCTGGTCCAGGTCCCACCTCTACTAATAATCATGAACTAAAAGTTAGTTGTAGTTTCTTTTGGCCAAAATGCACATATGGTCCTTCAACTTTGCTAACTCAAGTGAGTTATTCCTTTAATTTTAACTTAGTGCAACTTAGTCCCTCAATTTTGAAAAATTGAGTGAGTTAGTCCTTTGGTGTACGGAATGACAAGTGACATTTTTTTTTCTCCTTGATGTAAGCTTATAGATCCGGCGCCGCTTGATCTTTTCCTCGCCGCCATTGACTTCCTTCTTCTACCAACCTCATTCTTCCTTTTGATGTAGGTTTCGCCTCTCTTCCCATCGAGTCGGTCTTGTCTTTTGTCTCCCATCAATCTCGCATTTTTCTCCCGTTGGTCCCATCTTTTGTCTGTTCCATCTTTTGTCAACTCGAAAATCTCTCATCGGCTCGAAAATCCTTAATTCAAAAATCTCCCGTTGACCTGGTGGCCTCCAGTCAATTCAAAAATCGTCAATTTGAAAATCTCCTACTACTCTAGAAATTTTTGATTGGGCTGTGTGTATGACAATAATAATTTGCTCTCAACAATTTGGAAGGTGATGATTATGACGGTGGTTGGCGGTGATTTGGTTTCATACAACCTTTTCTCTCAATACTCCACAGTAGCCAGAGGAACGCCAGCTGTGCCTTAAATCCCTCAAGCAAATAAGCCACCTTTGTCACCATGACTTTAATGTCATGTCAACCTGGAAGACGCTTTCCATCACACCTTAGACTAATTTGTTTAGTTTAGCAAAGTTGAAGGACTAACATGCTTAATATGAAAAGTTAGAAGACCAACTTGCACTGAGTCAAACAGAAAGGACTAACTCGCTCGAGTTTGTCAAGTTTAAAGACCATATATGCATTTTGGCCTTTTTTTCCATAGTTAGTTAGTTGTAGTTAGTGGTCAAATTTTAAATTGATATTTGATAATATAGGTTTTAAATTAAGGCTGTGGTGAATGTGTTTATTTTTTCATGGATGTACTTTTTTTTTGTTTTACATTAATTAAAAAATAACATATTTATGGTATTTGATTTTTTTTTTATAAAAGATATATTTTAAAGATGTTAGATACCCAATGGGGCTACCAAACACCTCCCGATAAACTGAACTTGTGATTAGAGACAATATTAGGGAAACCCGAAGTTGTGTCCTTAAAAAATCCTTCAATGTTTAAACTAGTAGTGACATGAAAACTGTATAGGAGAGTATTTTGAGAGCATAGAACATACCAAATGGTCTCCACGGTGAGCCCTTATAAGCTTGATTGCATGTTTTTAAAGGGAGAAGCTCCCACTTTGTCAAACAAGAATCCCACAGCTCAAGGATTTCATTTCCTCTTGAACTCGATCAATAATAATGGTAATTAATACTGGTTGGACCTATGAGAATTCCTCTAACTAGCTAAATTTTATGAGAACGTATCTAATAGGATGCCAGAATGGTGAGCCTAAGCCCAATATGTATCAACAAGCCCCCCTTTAGTAAAATGGAGGAAAATAGGTGCCCTGCATTTTAAACTCACAAAACGATGTGTTGTTGGTTTAATGCCTGAGATATGTGGTCATCCATGGATGACTAAAAGACCTTGTATCATTAGAAAGACTTTAAAAGCTTGGTGTGTCTACTAGTTTAACCTTTCGCATTTTACTTCATCAATTCCCAAGTCTACATTTGTGCCCTTTTCAAATATCTTTCCAACATATATCTTCAATGATCTACACTAAAAAAGGTATGAGTAACCTATCCTCCTTAGTGATTCCTTGATTCTCATTCTATCTTGCCAAGAATGGGTTGTTGGCCTTTTTAGCTAGTAATTCCTTATTTGTTTCCTGGTGTGCTCATAAATGTTAAGCACTAAAGAGCAAGGTGACCGTTGAGATCAAGGCATCTAACGCCTTAAACCTTAACAAGTTGCAAAGCCTAAGGAGTGTTAGAGATAAGGTAGGTTGAAACCCGTTTTGGGCTCGAGTAAATGACTGTAAGGCTTTTTCCATGATTTGATCTCATATTGCCTTCAATTTCTTCAAATGATCCTCACCAAGATTTGTACAAACTACAAAATGACAAAAACCATGAAGCCCCTAAAAAAGGGAGTCGTAAAGATCAACCAAGTTAAGGCTCATAAACCCTTTATTCTTCACAATCCTATGAAGATTATCTTATTAGGACCCGTTAATCATGTGGTAAAGGTCAACAAAATGGTCCCAACCTCCTTGATGCAAAGGTGGTAGGCTTTCAAAAGATGCATGGAAGCATCATCAATCTGACCTTGTAATTTATTCTTTTTGGATGTCAAAGAGCTTTTCAAATATTCAACTCTTTATAAAGCTCAAATTGGTGGCTCTTCAGCTTCTTCTTAGAAAGAGAAAATTGTTATCGAATCTCTGTATCTCTAGCACACTTGTGAAGGGCAAGCAAATTAACAAAACTCTGAACAACAAAAAAGTTAACATGAGAAGTAATATGTAGTTTGTATAAAGAAAAGAATAAAAAGATGAGTAACTCAAAGTTATTTTGAAAAGGGCTAGCATGCAAGTCAATAATTGATAGGTAATTACGTTTGGCATCATCAATATGAAAAGATCTAACCATTTCAATAATAACAGCTAAATCTGTAGGGCTGACCCTCAAAGCGTGTTTTTTTTCTTTGGGACTTGGTGCAAGCCTTGGGAGTGCTTGCTGGGGTTGTAGGCATGGCCACTTTGATCGAATAAGGGGCCGCATGACGGATAGTAGGATACTACTGTAAAACCTTCAAAGCCGTTGCCCTCGGCAAAGCCCAATCCAAGAAATTCTCAACATCCATCTTCTTCCTATCCTCTTTTATAAGCTTTAAGACATATTGAGCCACTTTAAGCCTAATATGACATAAATTTAAGAACATCAAATGTTCATAACTCCATATCAACATCAATTTAATGGATAACCATACTAAACCTTAACTAATCCAAATTAAGTCAAACCAAACACCATCTAAAAGAGAAGTTGTTGCCAAGCCTATTTTTTTATTTTATAAGATTTGAAACCAAAATTAAGAGTAGGACTATAGGAGCTCCTTGCTTTTCCTTTTTACTCTATCATGTAGATTTTTTGGTATCATGCTACTATGATTTGACATATGCAAATTGGCCTCTATTACAACGGAAATGATTTCAATTTACAATTAATTCTTCTTAATTTATTATGTTTGTTGTCATCTCCAATAGCACGTAATGATTTGATTATTACAATATTTATATAATAACATTACCATGTTAATCCATTTAGTAATTAAAGTTTTAGTAAAAGATACTTCACTTCAATTAAAAGTAACTTGCTACTTTATTCAAGTGCGGTTAGCGCTTGGTACGGCGTCTCTTGGTTGAGGTGGAGGCCACGATTGTCCTTTCTACGTCGACGTATTTTCTTGCCTTGTCCCTCAATGTCTTCTTCCACCGCCATATACAAGTCATTTTCTTCCAAACCAGAACCTTGGCAAGTTGACTGAAGGAAAAGTTTATGAAATTTTCCACAAGAGTTTGGAGTCTGGACGGCTCTGGTCGATTTGTTTCAGCAATTAATACACACACACACGCGCAAATTTTTGGATTCTGTTAGCGATACAAGCATGTCAACGGATGGATTTATCATATACAGATTATGTATGGTATGAAATATAACACGGAAACATACGGTCATCGTCGACTCTAACCATGAGAGAGTTTACTGTTAGTTGAATATGGTGAAAATAAATAACAGCATAAAAAGAGAAGCTCATTAAAAAAGTTTGATTTGGACTTGACATCTTATTTAAAGAGAGTAGGAGCTTCTTCCAAGCAGTTTGGTCATGCTATTATCATTTGACATTTCCCAATCGGCTTTAATGCCATGAACTTGACAATTGACATTTCCAGCATCTCACATAAGGTGCCATGACAATTGGCTCTTGTTTGGTCCCACGTGTCAACTGGTCGGTTATCTCTAGAAAGGGGAAATACATGTAGATGATATATTAATCTATTAGTAATAATCACGAACCAAAAAGTAGTTGTAGTTAGTGGTCAAATTATTTGCAATTAGTTGTTTATTTTTGTCTTGGATGTACCTTTTTAGGTTATAATTAGTTAAAAGAAAACATCTTGAGATATTTAATTTTTTTATAAAAAAATACAGTATTTCTTTTATTTCTAAATAATTTTTTATCTATTTTATTTTACCTAGAAAAGCATGAAAAGTTTATAAATGAAGTGATGATCTGAAAGATATAGGATTAAATTTTGTATAACATTCAATTTTCACAAAAAAAAAAAAGCCGAAAAAGGAATGAAAATAACCATCTCTTTTGAAACCCTGTTGCATGTCATCTGAGTTTCAATTGTCATCTGAGTTTCAATTTTATCTTTCCGTTGACCTTATACCCTTATAATAATAATAATAATAATAATAATATTAATATGCCTGGCCATAGATATTATTTAGAGCACTGATTAAGTGGCTACCATATGTTGATGATGGTACACATTCGTACATAATTACTTTCTATATCACTCACAGATGATGGAGAAGTACGGAGTTGGGATGGTAAGAGGTCAGACAAGTCTAAACATCCTGCCCCAACTCAGGGGCAGCACCATGTATATGTCACTTCTGAATTTTGAAAAAAAAAAATATGTAACTGATAACTAATATTTTAGAAATTAAAATTGGTGTTCAAGGAGATTCTTCTCTCTGTTTTTAACATTGCGATAGTTCTCCTCTTTACTAAAAAAATTGTCTCATATGTTAATCTTCATACGGATTATTAAACACAAATTTCTCCCAAATCTCAATATACACTACATGCTCATCTCTCCGTTCTTTAGTAAATCTAAAATTCTAGAATTGCGATAAATCAATTTGTTGAATAAAAATTAGTAATATGTTATTGTATGAATTTTTTAATTTTAATTTTATATAATTTATGCTTATATATAATTGAAAATATTAGAAAAAGCTCTCTTCATGCATGAAATAGATATATATGGATGCTAAAAATAATCCTATAAAACATTGAAAATGATGTAATTAATAGTACAAATAATGATATTATTATGCAATGTTTTTAAACAAAGAAACTTCATCTTTGAAAGTTGTAAATGAAAAATTATTTATCAATAATACTTTTCATTGCCCTCATTGACATAATTTTCTAACTCCGCTCCTTCTTAAACTCGCCTCGATATGTAGAGGGGTGAGCTTGAGGTTGACGAACTTGCTATAATGAGGCTAATGTCCAACTTGATAGATTTTTACGTTCGGTTTGATAGTTCTCGATACTTTATTGAAGCCCTCAATTGACGGAGCTCGTTGCAAAAACAATAATGTTTAGTATTAGTTAATGGTATTAGTGGCTCTAATTCTAATGAACTAATAAACATATTTATATTAATATTATATAAGATTTGAACCTCAAAACTTGCTTCAATTCAAGCGGGAAGCATAGCTCTGTTTATTAATTGTAAAAAAGAGTTTAAACTTGAATAGTTCGATAAATACTTAAATCAGGTATAGGAAATTCTAATTTTTACATGTGCCGGCCATATAACGTAATAAATGGCGAGTGTATGACACCGTCGAGCACTAGCAGTGGTTTGATCGCCACTTAGGCCCATACATATTATATTATTAAATGTTAATTTGAGAGCAGCTCTAAGGTGAATTTGCTCGGCCCAAATATATCTGGGAAATAGGCCTAAAAATTCTCTATCATACACGTGACGAAGAAGTGGAGACAAGTTTTGTCTCCATCATCACCATTTTCCAAACATGTCTTATCATACATACGTATGTGTTTTCACAGCCGAAGTGAAATTTGTACATGGGCCCATGGAGTATATAGTCAGGTTTGCCCCTAAACATAGCAATTTTTATTGATTCAACCGAGAATGGAAGAATGCACGTGGTCATACTATTGGCCCACCAAACAGCCAGATTTCTTTTCTTTTCTCAACGAGCTTTCTGACACAATAGTTAATGGGAGGCTCCAGTGGTCATTCGATCCTTCTTGTTTTTTTGTTTGACTATTCTCCTCCATTAAAGCGAGCCTTAGTTTACAATTGGGTGAGAGCCTATTCGGCTGCCAAGTTAGAAGTCGGCAAGACCATGAACTCCGTCTTCGGTGGACGAGGCCGCTGAACTAGGACTAATGCGCTGAAACATTGGGGGGAGATTCACACAGCCAAACTGTCTGACGCAAACCGGGTGCCGGTACATCCATACTCGCATGGTAGAGACGACTGAGTACCCATGGCACTAAATTAGGCCGACACACCTTCAAAGATGAAGCCCTTAATGGACTGCAGCTGCAAGAAGAACGAAGAAGCTCTAATAGTTAAGCGAACAGAAGACGGTAAATATGGGCAACTTTTTAGGCATATTAGTTCCATGCCAACCTGGCGCTTTTCTACCCACCTAAAAACACATTAACACGTTCATGTTAATCATAGCAGATCATGCTTCAACGATTTCTCGCTAAAAAAAATTAAAAAGAAATAGATGCTTCAACACTTGACGTTAACCGTGAAAAGCGAGCACCCATGGGTGCAATTCCTTATATTGATAAGGTATGTTAACTCACTCACAAATATTCACCAAAAAAATTAAAGCAAGATTAATATCATGCAAAAATAATAATGATACTCAAAACAATTCATACTCAAAATACTTTATTTAAATTATAAAAATCAAAAGTATTGAAATTGAGGCATCCTTTGAATTAGGAAAAATAACCTTTAAGATCATCTTCATTTCATGAATATCAAAGTTTTATATCTTTGTGTCAGACATCAAAAACATGTGTCAAAACAAAATTGACATTTTTCAACTCAATCAAATTTTTTGCCTTAAAAGTTCTTAAGAGTATAATCATTTATGTGAACAGTTTGTTTAGATTAAGAGAGAAGGGACAAGAGGAAGAGAAAAATTAGCATGACTCCCTTGTTTGGATAGGAGGAAATAGAAGGAGGGAGAGAGAGTTATTATCTTTCTACTTCTCTCTTTTATACATTTTATTCACCCTCCAAATAGACTGTAAGTGAATTTCCTCAATTACATGTTCATACAATATAATAAAATATTCATAATATTTTATATGTATTTTACTATTGAAAATAGGTTTATGGTGTTTCAATTGGTACTCATTACTTTTCAAGTTTGATTTATATCCCTTCCATTAAAAAAGAAATTTACATGCTTTCAATGCAATTCTATTAAGTAAGAAAATTTTTGCCTCGTCACTAAATGAATTTTTTTTTTGTAAACATTTCATATCTCTTCTATGAGACTATGGAACTCTCACTTTAGGCTTGATTTCTAAAATAATATGTCTGCTACACATTTTAAGTCGGCATAAATTATTAGTCAAGTGTACATTCATTATCTAGATACATTATATTGTTGTGAGAAATTCAATCATTTTAATTGAATATGCACTTGGCTATAATACACCCATTATCTCCATAAAAAAACAATCAAGTGTAATCAACACCCATTTCAATTATCTTATTTTGAAATCAGACAGAATCAGGAACATCATAATAACCATTTACCATAGTGAAAAGCCTTTCAAAAAATAATCTCTCAAAGATTAATTTTCTATATCTACACTTGGTATTTTATTGAAATGGGACAATGTCATAAAACCTTTCTTCATCAAATGTAGGTTAATCTGTTCTTAATTGAATGTCTTAATTCAATTCCCAAATTGAATTTCATTTAATTAGTATTTAACTAATTAAATTCATAAATGAATATTTAATTCAAAATCAAATTATTTCAACTATTATTATGGACTTCCACTAGTTCCTATGTGTCTTATATACTTAGGAAACACATCTATCGTACAAAGCATATTAAAGAAGTGGAATCCAATATCATATAAATTAATCTAACCTACACAATTACACATATTGGTATATCTTACTCAAATGCATAATGGAAGCATAATTAAGAATTATCATATAATTTTTTAATTCTTGTAATCTATAGTTATACATAATCATATTATGCGTAAATTAAGTATTAGATATTATTAAAACCATCATATAATTTCCTACTATGTATCTTGAATCATATATTCATAATATTTATTGATTCAAAATTATTGTAATACTTACTTTCCCAAATTATATATCTAATATGCAATAATCGAGCAAAATCACAAATATATGTATTTTGTTATTAAAATAGTCCAAACTATTCTATGAAAATTTTATTTATTATGTGATTGTGATGTCAAATATATTTTTCCATACGAAATCATATTTCATCTAATATAAAAATATCATAATAAACAAAATTAAAATAACAAGTATAGTCTTAAAATCTTATTTCAACGTGGTGTGTCTAACTTTTATCAATTATCGTATAATTGTAAATAAAGATAATATTGAAACGTCATTTTAAATTTATAATTTGAATTCTCTCTAATTATGAAATAATTATAAAATATTCATCAAATGAATAAAATTTAAATAAATAAAACTTGAAAAACTTGTTGACAATATTGGAGGAAATAATTTGATATTTTGAATAATTCAAAATATATTTTATTTTCTTAATTATCAAATGATTGGAAAATACTTTTCAACCTTAGCACAAACATGCATAATAATTTATAACAACCATTCCACACAATTATCATGCATATAAACATATTTGCATAATATTTAAATCATAAAAAATCATGCAGATAACTATCATTGAATAAATAAAACATTTATCTGAAATTAATTTATTTCAAAAAGATAAATATCCAAATATTTCAGTTCCGAAATTATTAATTAATCTGTGAATTAAAAGAATTTAGAAGAATCAATTTATTTCAAAATGGGCTGCCGGAACCCAAACATTTTGAGCATGGGCCAAATTCAATTAAAAAAAACGCACCAGCCCCTTCTGCCCAATTAGCCGGATAGTTTTTTTTCGTTTGATGCTCGGCCGACCGCTAAGGCCCGCAGGTCAGAAACCTGGTTCGCGACCCGCCTGCGTCTTCCCTCTCTTCGTGACACCTCTCCTCTCGGCAGCAGCAGCATCCCTTCTCCAGTGCGAAACGCCGATGCCAGCAGCATCCGTAGGCCGCCAGTGCACAGGCACCGTCACCGAGGCGGGCTGCCACGTCTCCGGCCGGCTGGCATTCAAAAGCTCGCGACTCGCTCGATTTGACGGTGGTATACTCCGACGGCTTAAACGCCGACTAACGGCAATTGAAATGCAGGGGTTTTCCTCCTCAAAAGCCGTTGATCATCATAAAACCACTCTCACTGACCAATTTCTCGTTAACAACATCCAATTACTAAATTAGACTTAAGGTTCTTTAACTACTCTAAAAGCTAGATTTGGTTTCGAACATGAATTTGACCAGACGAGGTAATCTGCCCAACCATAGGGCTTTTGATCACCTCATACCCTACGGAACCAAGTCATCCACCAGTGACTTTCACTGACAATGGTGATCAAAGAGCTTCCGGAGCAATCTCGCCTCCATGAAAATTTTCAATTTCTTTGAATCAAACTCTATAATTCAAGTTCCAGACCTGTTTCAATGCTACATACCTTTTTCCCAAAAATCACCAGCAACACCAAAACTGATGAAGTAAAGTCCGTATAGGACACTTAAGTAGTTTAAGTTTGTTTCATTTGGTTCACGCATGCATGGATGTATGCAAACCATAAGTTGATTAGGTCTTCAAGATTGATTAGGTTTAGAATAACTATTTCTGTTAGGTTTCTTTTGTAATAAGCTATATTTAGCTCTCTTGATGAATAATACAAGTTATTCTTCTGTTTGCTTTGTGAGTTTTTAGTCTCTTTGTGCATCTTGATTGATCAAATACTCCTAACAAATTGGTATTAGAGCTTCTATTGGGCCTGATAAAGAAAAAGCAGTAGTCTTTTCAAGTGACTTGTGATCAAAGAAAGGGAGATGGCAAGTGTGAGTAATGGGCGCTTTGTCTAGCCAGCCATACCTCGCTTTGATGGTCAATATGATCATTGGAGCATATTAATGGAAAGTTTTTTGAGATCCAAAGAATATTGGATCTTGGTAGAAACGGGATACGTGCAACCAGTTGAATGAGTAATACTTATAAAAGCTCGATCAACAGAAGAAGCTTGATGAATTAAAGCTCAAAGACCTAAGGTGAAAAACTATCTATTTCAAGTTGAGACTATTTTAGAGAAGAACACATCCAAACAAATTTGGGATTTGACGAAGAGGAATATTAAAGGGAATGCAAAAGTAAAAACATCAATCCTTTAGGCACAAAGAAAGGAGTTTGAAACCCTTAAGATGAAACCATAAGAAACTGTCTTTGAATATTTTGCTATGGTAATGACAGTAGCCAATAAGATGTGGACCTATGGCGAATGAATGAGTGATGTGACTATGGTGGAGAAGATTCTTAGATCGTTGACCGATAAATTTGACTACATTGTCTGCTTTATTGAAGAATTGAAGGATATAGATACATTATGAATAGATGAACTACAAAGTTCATTAATTGTGCATGAGTACAAGTTTTAGAAGATAGATATTGAAGAGCAAGCTTAAAAGGTGACATATGAGAATAGGATTGGCGGAAAAGGACGAAGAAGAGGAAGCTTTAGAGGAAGAAGAAGAAGATGAGGTTATCAAGGGTCCAATAAGACTACTGTGAAGTGCTATAAGTGTCATAAACTTGGACACTTTTAGTATGAATGTCCTACATGCGAAAAAGAAGCAAACTACATAGAATTTGAAGACGAAGGGAAAGCAAACTACACAAAATTTGAAGACAAAAGGATGCTTCTAATGGCACATGTTGATATGACCGATGCTAGAAAAAAAGAAGCATGGTTTTTGGATTCAAGGTGTTCAAACCATATGAGTGGAAATCAATTCATATTCACGAACATAGATGAATGGTTTAGACATGCTATGAAACTTGGAAATAATACAAAAATGAATGTCACAGGAAAGGGAAGTATGAAGCTGTCTCTAGATGGTGTCAAGCACACTATTTCAGAAGTATATTATGTACCAGATTTGAAGAATAGTCTGCTGAGTATAAGGCTGCTACAAGAAAGGGGTTTGGCTATCATGATCAATAAAGGTAAACGTAAAATCTATCATCCAGAGAATGGCTTGATCATTGAAACAAACATGACAACCAACAGAATGTTTGTCTTAATGAACAAACCATAAATACAAGAAGATACCTATCTTCATACTAGATCTTAGAATTTAACTCAGCTTTGGCATTGAAGGTATAAACATCTTAGCTATAAGGGTCTTAAAACACTGCAAACCAAAGAGATGGTACGTGGATTGCCTCAACTTCCATTTTTAGAAATCTCATGCACAAATTGTCTAATAGGAAAACAGCATAGAAACCCTATTCCTAAAGAAAGCTCCTGGAGAACAACACAACAACTGGAGCTTATTCATACAGACATTTATAGACCTATCAACCCTACATCCAACAGTAAAAAAAGGTACTTTTTATGTTTCATTGATGACTAGTAGAAAAGCATGGGTCTACTTTCTAGTGGAAAAGTTAGATCCTCCATAAGCCTTCAAAAACTTGTAAAAGGCTTGTTAAGAAAGAAACTGGGATGTTCATTAAATGCTTGCGCACTGACAGAGGATGGGGATTTAATTATAAAGAATTTAAGAAATCTTGTGAAGAAAAAGGAATGAAAAGATAGTTGACTACAGGCTTTACCCTACAAAAAAAATGGGGTAACAGAAAGGAAAAAATAGGACTATAATGAACATGGTTCATTCTATGCTCTCAGATAAGAAAATGCCTAAGACGTTCTGGTCTGAAGCAGTAAATTGGGCAATCTATATTTTGAATAGATGCTCCATATTAGCTGTCAAGAATATGACTTCTCAGGAAGCTTGGAGTGAAGTCCAACCGTTAATAGAGCATTTTAGGATTTTTGGAAGCATAGGTCATGTTCATGTGCCAGATGCAAAGAGAATTAGGCCTGATGATAAAAGTTTTACTTGCATATTTTTTGGAGTTAATGCATAATCTAAAGGATATAGACTATATGATCCTTCAATAAAAAGAGTTATTATAAGTAAGGATAGGATTTTTTAAGAAGAAGGTTGATAGAATTAGGATGAAAATCATAAAAACACATTCTGATATAACTAGAATAGGATGATAATGAAATAATCAAGGTTTCTGATCACCATTTTCTCATCACTGTAATCCAAAGGAAAAAAAAAAACTAGACCTGTTCCTAAAGAATTAGACCCAGAAAAACCTCTAGCAGTAGCCAGTGACCAAGATCACAGGAGAAGAAGCATCGGTGAAGCATCACGCACTACCATCAGCCGTAACCTCGCTGGCGCGTGTTGTGCATGCGCCACCTTCCAGCGATGCCCAGTCATCTTCCCTGCCATGGCTGGGCTCGCAATCCTCTGAAGATACTGTTGACATGTTAATGTCTCGTTATCTCGATCATTTTGTTGATGCCTAATTGTCCACCCTGTGTTCAGCAACTTGGTGTTGTCACCTCTCCCTCGTCTATTAGTTAGAGCACTATGAGTGAGAAAGTTGAAGGACAGCCAGCCATCACCATTCAACAAATTACAAATCAGAAGTTGAATGGCTCTAATTATGTTGCTTGGGCAAAGGTGGTCACCGTATATCTCAAGGGGCTTGGGAGATACGAGCATCTTATAGAACCAACTCCTGATAGCAAATCGTCTGACTACACAAAGTAGGAGCAACATGATAACCAAATTATGACGAATCTTTAGAATGCCGTGGAGCCTACTATTGCAGACATGTGTCAACATGTGAATTCCGCAAAAGAGCTATGGGAGTATGTGAGGTTTTATTTTCTAGTAATATCACTTATACTTCTGATTTGCCAGTGGAATTGTTTAAGTGTGAGCAGGGGGAAAGGAACCATATAGAGTACTTTTCAGAAATCAAGAATTTATTTGTGGATTAGCAGCCCAGCCAATAACCACAGACAAGAACCAAAACTTAAAGGAAAGGGAAAAATTATTCGTCATGAGATACATGGCTGGCCTGAGATCAGAGTATGAACTGATTCAGGCTCAAATCTTGGGTGGCACTAGACTCCCAACATTGGCTGAAGTACACTCGCGTGTTTCTTGATCCTTGAAAGGACCAGTGCAAGAGGCTGGAGATAAATCTACTCTGGCTGTTCAGAGTGGAAGAAGAGGCCGCAGTAACTGTGGTGGACGTGGCAGAGGAGGCTAAAGGAGACACGATTATTGTGGCTAAGATGGGCATGGTTGTGACTATTGCTGGGATTTACACCCTGAACTGCACTAGACATCCTCTCAAGTTGCTAATGTTATGGAGGGCGCAGGGAACTCTACTTCAACAAGTGAAAGCAAGGTAATCTTTGATGAAGAGTATGCAGTTTTCCTTCAATATCAAGCAGCCAAACAAACAACTACACCTGTTGCATCGCTTGCTCACCTAGGTAATCATATTGCTTGTGTATCGTCCTTTGTTAAACCTTAGGTTATAGATTCAGGAGCAACTAACCACATTGCAAGTAACCCTTAACTCTTTGAGCAAATTTATCCTGTACCAGCCTCACACCAACTTACTATTGCTAATGGTTCCACCATTCTAATAAATGGTGTTGGAACGTCATTCCCTTATCTTTCGTTGACCTTACTAGCTACATTGTATATTCCAAAATTTCCTTTTAATTTAATGTCTGTTAGTAAACTAGCCAAATTTTTAAATTGTTTTGTCTCATTTTTCCTTGATCTGGTTGTTATTTAGGATTTGAAGACAAAGAAAACAATTGGTGGAGGACATGAATCTAGGGGCCAATACTATCTTGACAAGAGTTCAACTGCCTGCTCAGCTATTGCTTCACCCCTTGAAATCCATAGTCACCTTGGGCATCCGTCTATCCAAAAACTGAAGAAAATGATTCCTAATTTGATCCAAACTTTTCATCTAGACTGTGAGTTTTGTCAACTTGGGAAACACTATCGTACTGTTTTTCCATCTAGAGTCAATAATAGAGCACAAGGTTGTTTCTCGTTAGTCCACTCTGATGTCTGGGGTCCATCTCCAGTTTTCTCAAACTTGGTTTCCGGTACCTTTTTATTTTTGTTGATGATTGGTCAAGGATGACATGGGTTTTCCTAATGAAAGAATGTTCTGAGTTGTTTTCTATTTTTCAATCCTTTTGTTCTAAAATTAAAACTCAATTTGATCGTCCTGTCCACATTCTCAGAAGTGACAATGCCAAAGAATATTTTTCTGAATCTTTCGAGACTTACATAAAACATTGTGGAATGATTCACCAATCCTCTTATTCTCACACACCACAACAAAATGGCATTGCTGAAAGGAAAATCGGGCATATCATAGAGGTTGCTCGAACCTTACTAATTGACATGAAAGTACCCAAAGAATTTTGGAGTGATGCTGTCCTCACTGTTTGCCATCTTATTAATAGAATGCCTTTTACCACTCTAAAGGGTCAGATTCCTTACACACTTCTGTTTCGTAATACACAATTGTTTTCTCTTCCACCTCATATTTTTTCTTGTATTTGTTTTGCTCACTAGCTCCAATCTAGGGCTGACAAACTAGCTTCACGAGCTATCAAATGTGTTTTCCTTGGTTATTCAAGGTCTCAAAAATGCTATCGTTGTTATATTTGCTCACTGAAAAGATTTTTTTTCTGTGCAGATGTTACCTTCTTCGAAAACACTACATACTTTTCCAACCATCAAAATGCCATAACTTTTCATCAGTGTTTACCTTCCTTATTCGATTGTACTTTTACCCAACCACTTGAAACTGCTAACCCTTTTTATCTTAATCGGCTGTCTCAATCAGAGTTGCAGGTTTATTCTCGATAACCTCATCAGGCAGTAAATGATCATTTGGATGATCCCTTTCCACCAACGTTGGAATTGTCTCCAAATCCAGATGACAGTAACCTAGACTTACCTATTGCCTTACAGAAAGGTAAACGATCTTGCACTCAACACCCTATTTCTAATTTTGTTTCCTATAATCATTTATCCTCTTCATACCATTCTTTTCTATCAAGCCTGGATTCTATATCTATTCCTAAGAGTATAACAGAGGCTATGCAGCACCCTGGGTGGAAGCAAGCTATGCAAGAGGAAATAGATGCTTTATGGTCCAATGGGGCATGGGAACTTGTTGCACCACCTCCTGATGCTTCAATTGTTGGATGCCGATGGGTGTATACCGTTAAGACTCGTGCTGATGGGTCGATTGAACGAATCAAGGCTCGCCTTGTCGCAAAAGGCTATACACAAGTTTATGGTGTTGATTACTCTGAAACTTTCTCTCCCATTGCAAAGATGACATTGGTTCGTATCTTAATTTCCTTGGCAGCAACTTATTTTTGGCCTCTCCATCAACTTGATATTAAGAATGCATTCTTGCATGGTCATCTTGAAGAAAAAATATATATGGAGCAACCTTTAGGGTTTGTTGCTCAGGGCGAGACTGAGAAAATGTGCCTATTAAAAAAAAATTTGTACGGTCTGAAATAGTCCCTAAGAACATGGTTTGGACGATTTAGTTCAGCAGTCATAAAATTTGGTCTCAAGCAATGTGGAGTTGATCATTCGGTGTTCTATTAGCACACAAAATCTAGTAAAATTCTATTGATTGTTTATGTTGACGATATTGTCATTACCGATGATGATCAGAGTGGAATTCAGAGTTTGAAGGAATTTCTATAAAGGTAGTTCCAAACAAAAGATCTCAGTTTAATGAAGTACTTTTTAGGAATTAAAGTTGCAAGATCTAGAAATAGTATTTGCCTTTCCCAACACAAATATGTTTTAGATCTCTTAAAAGAAACTAGTTTACTAGGATGCAAACCAGTTGATTCTCCAATAGATCCTAACACCAAACTTGATGCTAATTATGAAAAACTTCTAGAAGATCCAAGGAGATACAGGAGGTTGATTGGGAAGCTGAACTATCTTATGGTTACAAGACCTGAAATCTCGTTTGTTACGAGTGTGGTGAGTCAGTTTATGCAATCTCTTCGCATTAACCATTGGGATGCAACTATTCGGATTCTGAGATACCACAAGTGCAGTCCTGGTAAAGGGCTCTTATAACAAAATCATGGAAACTGTTCAATTCAAGCCTATAGTGATGCCGATTGGGCTGGTTCAAAGACTGATAGTCGATCCACTACTGGTATTATGTTTTTTGTTGGTGGTAATTTGATTTCTTGGAAAAGTAAAAAGCAGACAGTAGTTTCTTGTTCAAGTGCCGAATCAGAGTATAGGGCAATGGCACACACAACCCATGAACTTGTTTGAGTGAAACATATGTTGCAAGAGCTTGGCTTTCAACAAATCCATGCTATGGAATTAATGTGTGATAATCAAGCAGCTATCTACATTGCCTTTAATCTAGTTTTTCATGAAAGGACCAAGCATATTGAAGTAGATTGTCACCTTGTTAGGGAAAAGTTGCAGGAAAACGAAATAAAGACAATTTATGTTAAGTCTAAAGATCAGTTGGCTGACTTCTTTAGCAAGTCATTAGCTGGAAATCGTGTAGCACAACTTTGTAATAAGCTTGGAGCTTATGATGTTTATGCTCTAGCTTGAAGAGGAGTGTTAGAGATTATAATTGATTGATTAGATGATTTTCAGGGATTATAATTGATTAGGAGTGATTATAAGGCAATTAGTTGTAATTGATGTTTACCTTGTATAAGTTATTTCATTCAATATAAAAGGATTAGGGACCTGTGAACAAATGTATGCTTTCAGAAAAATCTCTTATCTTCTTCTTCTCTCTTATAACCTTTCTTTCTAACAGTCTCAAATAGAGGAAAGCCATGGATGCTGAAATAGAATCCATAGAGAAAAACAATACTTGGACACTTACTGAGTTACTTGAAGGTGCTAAGAAAATAGAGTAAAATGGGTTTATACAACAAAATACAATGAGCATAGAGAAGTTGATAAGTTTAAGGCACAACTGGTTGCTAAAGGATATTCCTAAGAACATGAACTAGATTACATTGAAGTATATGCTCTAATAGCTAGAATATATAGTAAGAATGATCATTTGCCTTAGCAGCTCAAAGAAATTGAGAAATCTTTCAAATGGATGTAAAGTCGGCATTTCTTCGAGGGAACTTAAGTGAAAGTGTTTTTCTTGAGCAACCAAAATGTTATATAAAAAGAGGAAGTGAGCATCTGGTTTACAGGTTACACAAGGCTTTATATGGATTGAAACGGGCTTTTAGAATCCGGTTCAGCAAAATTGAGGCACACTTCCTAGATGAAAGTTTTTGAAGATGCAACAGTGAACAAACATTGTTCACCAAGAAAACGAAAGAAAGAAAGGTTCTATTTATGAACATATACATTGATGACTTGATCTAAACTAGTGATGATAAAGAGTTGATGATTGAATTTAAAAGTCAATGATGATAGAATTTGATATGACAGATTTAGGGAAAATGAGATTCTTCCTTGGCATTGAAATTTTTCAGAAACCTAATAGCATTTATATTTGTCAAAGGAAATATGTTGAAGAGGTGCTAAAGAGATTTGGGATGATGAAGAGAAACTCAGTAGTTAGTCCAATTATCCCAGGCTTAAAAATAATTAAAGATGCAGACGAAGTAGTTGTTGATGAAACTTATTTCAGCAAATTGTAGGAAGTTTCATGTATGTCATAAATCTTATTAGCAAATACATGGCAAAACCTTCTAAACTACATTTGCAAGTCGCTAAAAGAGCTATAAGGTAACTGAAAGGTACAGTAAATTATGGAATTCTTTATAAAAAAAAAAAGATATGAAAAGGTGAAAGCCTATACAGACAGTGACTATGCTGGAGATACATAAGATAGGAATAGCACCTCTGGTTATATGGTTATAATAAGCTTAGGAGCTATAGTCAGGCCTTCTAAAAAGTAGCCTATAGTTACTTTATCAACTATTGAAGTTGAGTTTGTGGCAGCAGCTGGCTGTGCTTCACAAGCTATATGGATGAAAATTATTTTGAAGGATCTAGGATATTCTTAAGATGACTACACTACAATAATGTGTGACAATAGCTCAACGATTAAGCTTTCAAAGAATCCTGTCATGCATGGTCGAAGTAAACACATTGATGTATGCTTTCATGGTTTAAGGGAGTTGGTTAAAGAGGGAGTTATTGAGCTAGTACACTGCAGAAGTCAGAACCAGGTGGTAGACATAGTTCTATAATATTAAATTAGCAATGTAATAAGGTCGGATCATATGAATAATTATACGGATACCTTGTTGTTTAGTATTCCACAAGTGTAGGATCTTCAAGTTTCACACATTTATATATTTTCCTTGTTTTGTTTTATCAATTTACAACTCACAAGACTCTTATTTATTTGCAAATATGAGAAAGAGATTAGGGCATAGGACTCATTTGAATCTCTTTATTATGTGAAATGAATCCCAAACTAATTTATTCTTTCTAAGTCAGTACTTCATTTTATACAATCTTGGAAAACTAACCAGAAGTTTAGACACTATCAAAAGTACCTATCTACTTTATATTATTTCATTCAACAATCAATATTTACATATGTTTTGAATTAGACCTACTAGTTCCTATTAAAACATTGTCATATGAAAACTCAAATACTAGTTCCAGATGAAATCGGATAAGGCACCCCGTTTGTTCTTCCACAATCATCGAGTCCCACTTACATTTTCCTAAAGGCCACCAACTACTGTCCAAGCTAGCCTAAGGCGTAACTCGCCTAGATCCACCTCCAATCATTTGAATTGAAAATAAATTTAAAGAATATTTCTCGTGACCTACCTTAAGAACTGAACCCTGCCAAACCTACCACCAAGGAAAAAGGTGGCCATTGCTTCAACTAGTTTTAGGGTTTGGGTTAAATAGTTTTCTATTTTGATCATTTTACTCTTTTGCAGATGGTCCACTTAGGTGTTTCTATATATATTGGTGAAAAGTAATATGTAAAAAAAATGAAATCATATGCATATAAAATAATATAGAGACCATTTTAATATCTCATGATTTACAAATCCCTGTTTTCTTTATACATTATATTCATACATTAACATGTTATTTTTTTTTTCATTTTTACCCCTTAAAGCTAAAATAAAAAAAATTTTGGGTTTTTTGTAGCAAGAGTTTGAATGTAGATTAGAAAAACAAAAAAAGAAAATATTTTTCTTTTTTGGTTTTATACAGTTTTTGAGTTGTGCAGAAAGAGTTTATATAAGGATAATAAGATAAATTAAATGTTAAAAAATTTCAAAAAAAAAAAGCAACCAATTCATTCTTTATGAGATAGTAAACAAAGGAATACTTGTCATCTTTTTTGAAATGAGTGAGTATGTTACAATATATACAATAATAAATAAATAGATTCATATATCTTTTTAAGAATATACTATCTGGTCCCATGGTATCTGTTACCCTTTGCCCGCATCCTAGGATAAGTTTTATTCTTTTTGTTCATATTTATATATCTTCTTTCAAATTTACCATTCTTCTAATAGTTTAAAGCACAAGAAAATACTTGATTTTGCAATTATGCTATTTAGTAGTAAAGGATATGAATAGAGAAGCATACTTAATATATGGAATAAAATAAGAATTTTATTACATAATTAATATCATAATATGTGTGGCATAAAATAAGAAATTTATCACCCAAACCATAGCAAAGATGCAAAATTCTGACTTTATCATCCTAAATGTAGGACTAATGTTACCATTCAGTGTATTTTTCCATTTGCTATCATAGGATGGATGTAAAAAACAGACTGGGAATTCATTCACCGCATCATTTCTCCCTAAATCATCATTACCTCATCCTTTTAAAATTTTGAAAAATCAATGATGCATCCATAGAATTGAATACACCATCCTACCTCAAGCCCAACACTTGAATCATGCCTTGCCGATGTCGTTACCTGCGCTTGACTTGGATTGAAAACTTATCAGAGATTGGTAAATATACATTTTCTTTAACAGAATATCCAATTTTTTTTCACTAGATGGTTGATTTGCTACTTTTCAAAACACTGGTGGCAATAGTATTGCACCAATTTTAATTTTTTAGTAGCAAAGTTATTCTAATGAAAACATGGGTGGAAATTTGCACTTTTGGTATATTTTGGATGGCAAATATACTATTGACCTAACAGCTAGAATTTTAAGACAAAAATTATGGGACAACCAGACGAGTATTTATGGTTTAATTGTAGTTATAATTAAGATGGTCGTGTGGGTATGTATAAAATCTATATGCCCTCTTGTAATTAAATTATTTCATGTATAAGATCAAATTTCCTGTGATTAGCTTATTGATGGAAATTTAGTGCATAATTAATGAACGCTTCCATTTTCAGGATATAAAATAAATATGAAATTAAGACATACTTGGTTATTACTGAAGAATCGAGTGATAGTCTCCTTGATGAAAGTTGTCTCTTTGAACATATTACAGAAGATGTGACTTGTTGTGACCATTCAGAATCAGATACTTAATTAACTTGAAAATACAAGTAATTAAATATGCTGGTTCACACTCAATACTCGACTGAATTTTTTTTAATGGTGACAAAGAAGTGTGTGGAGCGGAATAGAACATGTAGAATCTCTAGAAGTTGTGTTCACAATCCCTTTTTATACAATTCTATTGCCCTCTATTTATAGAGGGCAACAGAAACTTATGAAAGGTCATAACTTTTATAAAAAAAAAAAATACAACTCTTCATTAAAAGACTATATTAGTTCACAAAAAGGTGCACCAATCTATCCATAATTTCTTCCATTGAAACAAGACAATAACCACCTTTAGAAGAAATGTGTTGATTTAGCCATTGAGTCAAAACTCTTTTAAGAGTTATGTCTCCTCAAATCAATGTTATAATCACCTTCTAAAGGTTGTTAAATTCGCCTAAAATATGACCCTTCACTAAAAGCCATGTTATTTTACTAATAAGGGTAGTTATGGTGCACAACTACCTCCCCAAGGGTCATATATTGGGATAGACATGTTTTTCATCTAAAGGTCATATTTTTTTATAATATGAATAATTATAGAATGGTTATTAAACAATTATCTCTTGTGTCAAAATGTACATGTATACGTCACATAATTGCCACATGATATATTCTTATTAATTCTAAGGTGATGATGTATCATACATTTGTGCCACATAATCCTAACCATTAACTACCTCTAGTTAATGTTAAAAGCAGCAATGTGTAACACATCCCCTCATGGCCAGCCTAGGTAGACTATAAGAATGAGTCTCACACTAATTGTGATTAGCTAATTAATTATTGGCACCCTTATTAAAAACTTATTGCTACTAGTTGTTTAACCTAGAATGCAATTATACATGCAAGTGTTACTTTGACTTGAGCAAGTGAAATTCAATAAAACATTTACATAGCTGAGGTATTTTCTATAAACCCGACGTTCAAAGAGTCAAAGCACACCAAAACTATCATAGTATCATCGTAATAACTCCACATAACTAACCACGTGTGGACACTCAACAAAAGCAGGCTATGCCCAACACTTAAAAGCAACCCTAGAGTTTATCACACCATCCATACATATTGGAGGCTATTAGTGTATATATCATACACAATGGCTACCATTTACTGAGGTCCATCCATCTAGCTCCTATTTTAGATGCAAGTTCCGGTGGAAAGCCTCAAAAGTCCTCCATGTGTCTGACTAGCCTCTGCGGCCAAGAAGACTATAGCTTAACTAACAAGTAACCAAATAAACTAGAATATCAAGAATTCCCATAACAGAATACTTGCCTCAGCAACCCTCAGTGGTTATCTAGCTCAACAACATTAGTATCTGCACAACATAAGATTAAGGGAGTGAAAATCCATGATTATCAGTAAAAGATCTTCAACCTGCATAGAAAACACTAAGGGCAACACACACACACACACACACACACACACACACACACACACACACACACACACACACACATACACACACACACACACACGTATATGTAATCTATTGTGAGCTCATACAATATACGACTAAACCTATATGCATAGCATTTTAGTTCCTTGAGATTTATCTTCTATCTAGTCCTTAATTACAAGGCAAAACCTTGTTTACTAGCAAACATTTCTTGCTAACATAACTAGAAAAGTTCATCACTAGTTTCAACCTCCCTTTATGTTGTATAGGAATACTATAGTTAGACTGATAATTCCTAGGTCCCCATGAGTGTACTACGGTTTCTGCATCGACGCTTCATACCAGAAGGTACAACTAAGCTCCTGATAGTGCTAAACCTTCCATTTGGCCTAATGGTGTATCATTGTGGCCAATTAACTAGTTTTTTCGTAGGGTGAATTATAAGTGAAAATAGGCCGGGCCGAGCCCTAGCCCACCAAACTTGAGCTCGGTCCCTTTGTCATTCGGTACTACTCGGGCTCAAGCTCAAATTGCTTGAGCCCCAATTTTTTAGGCTCGAGCTCGGGCTTGAGGTAGGCTCGAGCTTAGCCTGAAAGCTCTTCAGGCTCAAATGACATATATAAATCTTTAGTACTATAATTACAACTTAGATGAAATATGAGGATTGAATCTATAATTTTCAATACAAATAACCAGAAAAGAAAAAATTAGAAAACTTATCTCAAACTTTCTGATCCTTTGCTATTCTACCCTAATTTTGTGAACTACACAACTTAGCCATCGTTTTCCTCACTTTGACTGCAGACCCACCGTAGTCCATCCTCAGCCACTTCTCGGGTCGATTTATGGGCCACTGTAATCCAACTCATGAGGAATTCAATCAAAAACCTAGATAAATCAAGAAATCAATGGCAGCGACTATTTGTGGTCTGAAGGAGGCGAAGATTTATGATCAAGTGGTAGCATGATTGGCGAGTTGGCTACTTGCTACCGACCTAGGTTTAGGTTTTAGGCTTCGGTGTGGGGCTATCATCTTTTACTCATGTTTGGAAGGCGATCATTGTGCACTTAAATCGCTAGAGCTCAACCTTGCAACCATAGTGGAGATCGTTGTCGACATAGGGCTTTCATCATCGTGCCGCCCATGTTGATCTTGGTGGTGGCCACTGGCTGGTGGGATGATGGTGACTGCCGGCTAAAGGTTAGTCAACTAAGCCTAAGGGTAAGGTTGCAAGGTACTTAGGCTTGGCTGGGAGTAGGTAGGGAGTATGGCTGTTACATCCTGCAAGCAGGTTAAGGGTCATATGAGAACTACTTAGCTCGAGCCCAATAGGGCCACGAGCCCATAGGGCCGAATACATAAAGGCTCGAGCTCGGACCCAAGTTTACTCAAGCCCATTTTTTGGCTCTGGCTCGAATAAAAAAAACCTAGCTCGAAAAGCCTCAATTTAAGCTCGAGCTTGAGCTACCCAAAAAAGGCCTGACCTTTTTTCATCCCTATGGTGAATCTTCCACCTATAAAACCTTGAGAAAACCCATTAATAATGAGGGAGTTTTGGAAGTCTCGAAGTGCCACTGAGCAACCACCACCCTTAGGCACCCTTAGCACTACTCTTACCCTTCCCTAGATCCTCCTATAAAAATTGAGTTTTGCTGGCAAACAAGCGTTGGAGCTGTAATGCCAAGTGGGATTGCAGTGCCACAGGCCATTCATTTTAGCGAACTAGTAAGGGAGCTGGGCGTTGTAGCCCTACTTAGCGCCATAGTACTAGGCTTTCATGCCTTGCACCTTCAAATGGCTTCTTAAGCCTTTTGGGAGGTTTCCTATGGCCCCAAGACAAGCTAAGTAAGCCACCACTGACCATAAACCTGCAAACCAACTTGCGAAGGCCATAAATGCACCATAACATCCATCCTATAATTCATTAATACATCACACAAGCCACAAATCCAAGCCTAGCCTATCGTGAACACTATTGCCCCAAATCAATGCCATTGACAAAACTACTCAATTTTAACAAGAAACAACACTCAAATACCATTAATTGAACATAAAACCTTAAATCCTTTACCTTAATTTCAAGCTACAAGTAAAGATTAAGCATTTCTTTACCAAGTTCAAGGCTTCACTAGGTTTTTCCTAGGTTCCAAGCAATCCAAGGCAAATGACACTAAATTAAAAAAAAAAAACTAACCAAAAACCATGCATTAAAAAGGCCAAACCAACAAGAAAACATTGAAGATTTGGGAGTACCTCATATACATATCAAGCCCAAGCAAGAAAACTATGAAAACAACCTTCCAATGCACAAAACTCATTTAAAATGAGCTAACCAATGCTTATACACCATTCAAGCCTTTAATTTTCATTAAGAAATCAAGGATTTGTGGAGATTTTGGTGTGAAATCAAGATAAGCAGAAGGCCTATTGGGTTTGATGGGGAGAAAAGTAAGAATAGTGTTCTAAGCCTTCTTCTCCAACAAGTTTAAAGAACCAAGCTTTTACCCCTCAAACTTTTTCAATTTTGACAAAACCCCATTTTTCCCTAAATAGAAAGTCTTGACCAAACCTTCAATACTTAGTCACAGTTTTTGTGTTAGGGTATTAAAACACATTTCTAACACTCGGGACATGGCCCGACATCTTTGTGTGCAAAATTACCATTTAGCCCCAACTTCATTTGATGCCATAAATGCCTTGGAACCTATTAAACCTTGACCAACTTACTTGACCTTGCTAAGTAAACTTAAAATGAGATATTAAACTAGGAGTTTATCAATTTACCTTCCTCAATAAAGCTTCCCATTAAGAAGGTCAAAATAATGTGAGTTGGTGTAACATCACTAACATAGGGTGTGACCATACTAACCAGTCGTAAAACAAGTATATCTTAGTGCGTCTATGAAATTTAGCAATCACTCTTACTAAATAAATTCATGCACTTATTATATCGATTCAGATGCAATTAAATTGGTCATTTTTTTTATTTTAGAGAATTTGTGCATTTCCTTATATCCCTATAAAGCCAAAATGAGAAGGGAGAAAAAGAAAGGTAAGAAGGAAAAAGGGAGATCATTAAAATTGCTGAGGACCTCATATTTGATGTGAGTTATTTGACCCTATAGGAAAAAGAGGTAGCTAGTTAGAGAGAAAGTTGCAGCAAACTTGTCTAAAAATTTCTGCTTGATCATATGGAACCCTAAATATATTAGACGTGTGATAAACTTCCATTTTTCATATTTATTTCTCTCACATTTACTATGTTTTAATATATTTTGAACCTTAAAGATATATTTTGAGTATGTTTGTAGTTTAGAGAATATCTGGACTCAACTGATTAAAAGTGGATTTAATTTACAATTTTACAAGTTTTAATGGTTTTGTTCTTTCAGGATTTTGGCAGATTGGCGATGTTCCAGTATGAAAACCATATCTTGAGCTAAAGAGATCAGAATTGAGTGATTCTTTATTTGTTGGAAAGCTAAAGTATAGAGCTACAAGTCATATATAGACCATAAAACCTAGTTCGCACGTTAATGGGGTTAAATTCATTTTCAAAGTCTCGATTTGCGCGTCATTGCTGGTTCAGAAGCAGTTTCAATATTTTGGTCATATCTTTGGTTGTAGATGTCCATTTTATGTGATTCAGGTGTCATTTAGAAGCTAAGAAAGAGATCTACAACTTTCATGCTCTAAGTTTTGAAAGATAATGACTACATCAAGGTTGAATTTCAGCTTGACATTGCTGCTGATGTTCTAGGGCATTTCTTGGCTCACAACTTTGGAATCAATTTTTATGTGAATTAATTCCAAAGGCCTCTAAATCATGTGGGCAAAATTTCCAACAGAAAGACTCCATTAACCTTGTCATATTAAGGCATTCTAGTTATTTTTAAACTTTTTTATTTTTGTTGGGTAATTTTAGAACAATATAGGAGGTTAGGGGGATTTTGTGAATTTTACCATACTAAGTTAATTTCATTAAGAAGGGACCAGCAGCTACCGGAGGTCCTCTAGATTGGCTGACACAACTCTCTTTTGTCTCTTATTCTTCTTTATTTTATTTTTAGAGATTTTTCATGGTCATGTCCGGCTAATTTATTTTATTTTTGGTTGTAAGAAACTAAAATTCTGAATTATTCAGCACTATGAGATCAAAGTTGTTTTTATTCAGTGAATTAATACTTTGAGCATTTGGTGTTCTTCTATTATCAATTTTATGATTGTTTCATTTATATATTAGGAGAACTACTAGTTGTTATTGGTTAGAAATCAATTCCGTAATTGTTTGATTTCTTTAATCTGTGGAGCAACTAAGGTTTATGAATTTGCTACGCCAGAAATTATTAGGTCTTAGAGAGAATATTCAACTAAATTTAATGCAATCGCTTGAATTTATGTTATTTAGTTTCATCGATCTCTCTAATTTTTAATGTAATTGTTAAATTAAATCGAAGCGTCTATCTTAGATTGTTTAGCAGTTAGAGTTAATTAGATCGCTTGTTTTCTAATTAACTATAACTAAGGAGAGATAGGAAAATAGCTCCAACGATGAATATTTAAACGATGAATATTCAAAAGCTTGATTAATTTATTTATGCATCGATGATCAGTTGTATGAATTTGGTGGTAGATATTAACTAATACTAAGATTTGCATTCTTGATTGTTTCATTGATTTCTTACTTGATAGGTTTCTTAATTTTTTTCTCTAATTATTTTTAATTTTATTGTTGATTGCAAACAATCCCCCCAAATATTTTATTTCAGTTTTCTATCAGGAAGTTTTCAATCGAAAATTTTCCTTGTGATTCAACCTAATTTTTACCGTTATAATATAAATTTATTTATTCTGAGTTGTTAATAAGACTGAAATTATTTTTCGTAATTTCGACGATCGACCAACGTTATACGTAATTTGTTGCAACAGTGACAGTAAAAGGTGCATCATTTACCATCCAGTCTAGGCTGATGGGATATATACCACTGCTCAGTATATTACACGGTAAAGAATACTTTTTCTAATTTTCTGCTATTATTCTCTTTTTATCTTACTTTTACCTTTATTTTCTATTAAAAAAAATCTCCTTTTACTAATAAGAAAATATTAGTTTTACTAAGAACACATTTGTAGGTACGTACCAAAACCAAAATTATCGAATGTGAGTTAAACAATGTGAGTTAAAAAGGGTGGAATGGGAAATTAATTTGCCAAAAAAGAGTTGTGAGAATCAGCCTTTATTTTTCTTCCCTCCTTTGTAAGTTTTCTTCAAATGGTCCTAGGCTTCGATTTTGCGAGTTTTTGGGTCTTTAGTTATGTGTCAAGTTTCTAGTTTAATATCCTTTATGGGTAGTGAAATTTTCCTAGATTTGGATTTTGTGTTCGGGTTCTTATTTGGGTATCCTTGTTGTTGGTTTTTTTGGATTTTGAGAAATTTTAAATTATCATATATATTTTTTAAGATGCTGTTTGTATCTCTTTTTTCTTTTAATAAAATTTTTTCATTGCCCATCAAAGAAAATATTTATTTGTGTAACTTTCACGTTCAGCTCAAGTTTTACCTTTTCTCATCTAATCTTGGTTCCAATTTCTGATTGATTGTCCTTTTTTTTTTCCCCCTTTCCTGAGAATTGCAAAATAATCAGAATAAGTTTTGTAAGTTCACTTTGTATTCTGCAAATCAACGGGCACAATTAATCTCAGGAGAAAAGACTGAAAGTATGAAAATCTTTTCACGTTCTTAAAGAAACTTGAACGTTTGTTAAATGTGAAATTTTTTTGTAAGATCATCTAAATGTGAGAAAGGATTGTTATTTTCTTTATTTTTTTTATCTGTGCAACTAAGGAAAATATTGATTTTTCTTTTAAAAAAACAATTATACCATAACAAACAAAGGTTTCAACTCAAATCACAGCTAGCACTCCATCCCGTCAGCGAAGTGGGGTGGTGAAAAGTAGGAGTGAGCATGGGTTGGGTAAATCTGAAACCCAAACCAAACTACCCTCATTTGGTTAGGTTGGGTTGGGTTGGGTAAAAATTGATCATGGTTCATAAGTTGGTTCCACATATAGATGGTTTTTGGGTTGATTCTGGTTCCATATGGAACCAACCTAACTGAACCCGAGATATATATATATAATTATATAATAAAAATTATAGTATTACTAATATATTCATACACACACACACACACACACACATATATTTCTTTGAAGTATTATGATGGTCATTTTGTGTTTTTATATTAAACTCTTAAACTGATATTCCAAATTGAAACAGTATGGAAATTGTGGGATCATTTACAAAATTTCTCTATATTCATTTAAATCACTTTGCTTCATAGACCCACCACTCTTAGGTCATTTTGCTTTCTATCTTTCATTACAAACTACTCTTTATGACACAATTATAATATTTTTTTTCATATATGAGTCATGCAAAATTAAAAATTCATGACATTAACATATTTTAGGTTTTGATACTGAAGAAGATGGTCTTAAAGGCTCAGTTTTTCATATTAAATGTCATACAAATATTGGAATTACTGAAAGGAAGTAAACTAGTTGAGATGAAAGATGCCCCACAAATAACTCTTTTGAACCATTTTTGTAAGAACAACATTTTAAACTATTTTGAATGTATCTAAGTACATATATTTAAATATTAATTTAATTGTATATTATGTTGAATATGTCATAAAATTGATTATGGATGTAAATTTATTGAATTTTGGTGTTGTTATAGGTATATGGTATAAACTGAAAAACATGAGAACCAGAACCAAGAAACCCAGAACCATGGTTCTGGTTTTATTCGGTTCTCGGGTTGGGTAGAAAAATTTTGAAACCAATGCCATTTCAGGTTAATTCGGTTCCATCATAAAACCGAACCAACCCGACTCATACTTAGCCCTAGTGAAAAGGACACTGATCACAGTCAAGGCCAAGAATTAAATTCTCCCCTCCCTTCCCGAATTCCATAATGCCTTAATATTGGATTTGATGGCCTCTCGGTCCCAAATAAGTAATCAACATTCCTCTTGTCTCTATACTTTATTATTAATGCTGATTTTGAATACAAAAAAAAATCACAACTCCCCTCTCCTCCTACCCTTTTTCAGTCATGCCTAGCTAGCTATTATTTTTTAAAATGTCATTTTATTATCTAAAAAAACAGTTAAAAAATTGAGTAATTTTATAATTCTAATAAAAAAAGTTCTCTTTTTAATTCACAGATAATGAAAAAAAATATAAAATAAGACAAGTCCTGTTTTTGGAAAGATATAGCCCACACGGAAATGCAAAAATTTGCTATATATATGAAATAAAAGCACAATACTGTCTGGGTTACAAGCTAAGAGGACATAGGCAAATATGGATTAGAAGATACATAATCCAACATGCATCTATATATTATTTCTTGCACGTAGTCCAGAAAAACATGTAACGAATCATATATATATCAAACAGTAGACAATAGTCATCATTTCCGCTCCTTGTTTAGATCAACAAGTAATCCTTTTGTAAGATTTTGTCCAAACAAGCAATTTCGTTATTCAACAAGCTCACTTCTGTTCATTCAAACCTAAACTCATTTTAGTTAGCTACTTTTCTTCCTTATTTGTTTTGTCAGGCAGCAATTCTTCCCGCAAAAGAAACCGAGATGCTTGATTTAGAGGAAAATTAAGCAAAAAGGACAAGGTAATTAATTCAAGGCAAATCACTGCTGTCCTCTTTTATTAGAACTAATATTCTAAGATTAAAGCTTGTTTTCGTTATGGAAGCAAGGGGTGTGAAGGAAAATGGTAATAGATAGCTACCTCTTATTAACTTGTAACCCTGCCGGTTTAGGTTTATAATTAGATTTTCAAATAATTAGACCAAAATAAGGGAGCAATGCAAGAGAGGGAGAGAGAGATTTCAGATAACTTGTTGAACTAGGGTTCCTTGTGGGATGGACAAACAACCTGATCAACATCAAAGGAAGCAGGTGTTAAGATTAATAAATAAAGATTCAGAGAGGAAGTTGATGTCAGGAGGGAACAGTTAAAATTTATTGTTTCCTGATAATTAGAAAAAATCGCAGTTGCAGTGTCAACTAAAAAACTGATTTGCTTATTCACTCCAGTTTCTACCCGATACAACTAAAAAAATAAAATAAAATCTACCCAATACATCTAAACTCGGACCAGTGGCGGAGCTACGCTTTGCTTGGGGGGGCAATGGGAATTTTGAAAAAATGTAAATATGGGGAGTAATTTGATGATTTTGTCAAAAGTTAAGGATTGTGTGTGCATTTTGCCCCCAAAATATTGTGGAAAATATAAAGATGGGGGGCAATAAGGTAGGCACTGAAGAAAGTAGGGACCCAGTGAGTAGTTATTCCTTTACATTAAGGGGATATTTAACATGGCCTAAATGCACTATTAGTCCCCAAACGTTTCCAACTCGTACGATTTGCTCCTTCAGCTTTGAATTAGTATGAATTAGTCCCAATTTACAGCTTTACCTAACCGCGACGTCGTCTCTCTCCTCCAAGCTCCGCCGACTCTCCTCCGGGCTTGCCCCCCCGAACCAAAAATCCTGGTTCTGCCACTGACTCGGACTTTCTACTCTTCCCATGCACCGTATCTACTTTTCTAACTCAACCATTTCCATTCATTCCATGCACAACATACATACATACATACATACATAGACACACACACACATACATGTATGCATACATGTGTATATATGCATACACATACATATATGCATACATGTATGTTTGTGTGTGTGTGTATAATTAGGATTTCTAACATGATGCAATTCTTTTTCTTTCTTAATTCCTTTTCTTTTCTCTTCCATTGGAAATTTAACCGATTCTATGTGTCCCATACACACACACACATATACATATACATATATACACTTTTCCGAAAGTCCGGATTCCATCTTAATAACTTTGGTTTCATTATCGAATATATATACTTTTACTAGTTAAGTTAAATACAATTAATTAAATTCAAGCTCCTGAAAAAAATAATTGTTCAATATTTGCTTTCTTTCGTGAAACTAATTAAAAGGGACATTGATTTTCAAATTTCTTCCTTTAATTTCTACTCTGTTTCTACACGCACAAATATCTTTTCCTAATCTGTTTTTAATAATCAGCAGCCAATCCTATTCAATTGCTTAATTTAGACACAAGACTCACATATAAAATTGACATACTTATATAGTATTTAATCATAAATTAATGAAGTCATTGTTGAAAGTACCGATTTTTTTAAAAAATAAATGAACCAATAAATTTGCTCCCACAAGGTAATTTGGAGCTACCAGTACTGATCACGCTGATAGTTCCACTACAAAAGTGCAACCACCGGGAAGAGCCATCGTAGCAAAATAATTGAAAATTTCTAACACACACACACACATATGAAAAACCAGTGAATAGAAAAAGATTTGTACCACGGACTTACGTCCAATACACGTGAATAGTATATATGTGGCCATTTTCATGGAACATATGCCCACTTCAATGGCTCCTGTTCAACCAAAGTTAAATTAGGTCCCGATGGACCCTTGAACTATCACAAGTTTGACATGTTAGCTCTTGAACTAAACTGAAGTTGATACTCTTTCTGTTTCACAAATGTTGTTCGACTTTTGTTTTTGGATTGTTCCAAATTACTTGCACAATTTCTACAACTTAAATGACAACTATGCCGCTGATTGACCTATTTTTATTCTAGATTTTCAGATTTTGTAATCTATTCCTCCACTCATTTCCTCATCGTCTTTTCCCATATGGATTCTCTTTCCAATCTTAGACAGATTGACACCTCTCACCCTCTCCTCTTCTTCCTCCAATGTGATTTCACCTCCCCGAGTGAAGCACATCATGTTGTAGACCATGGGCACCAAGAAGAGAGAGTCACCAGTATCATCAAGTCACACAAGGAGGAAGCCGTTGTGGCAACGGTTCAAGGTAGTGATGGATCAAAGAAGCTGATGAGCTGACAAATTGTGGTGGGGACGGAGGCTGGAGATGATAGATCGAGGTAGTGATGGAGGCGACAGGTTGAGGTAGTGACAGAGGCAGCAGATTGAGGCTGTGATGGAGGTGATGGGTCAAGGTAGTGAAGGAGGTGACAATCTGATTTGGAGAATGAGTAAGGGATCATTTTGTTTTCCAGGAATTGTGGAGGCAGCCAAGGAAGTGGAGAGAGGAGAAAGGGAAGTTCAAGAGTCGGTACAAGATAGTTTAAATTTAAACACAAAGGAGATTGTGGAAAGAATAAATGATTCTTGGGCTAATGGTGTGAGAAACAAAGAGAAGGTTCTGGGAAATATGAAGGAGTGACAAGATAACAATTCAAGGTTAGGAATCAATGGTACAAAGGAGATTGTGGAAAGAATAAATGATTCTTGGGCTAATGGTGTGAGAAACAAAGAGAAGGTTCTGGGAAATATGAAGGAGTGACAAGATAACAATTCAAGGTTAGGAATCAATGGTTCATGGCAGAAGAAGTAAGGAAATCAATTATGAAGAGAGGAATGGAGGAAGCCAGACAAATTTGAGAGGTTAGTCAAAAGGTTCTCAATTGAGAAAGAGAAAGGGTAGACATGGGTAGGAGTGTAAAAAAACACATAATTTATCATTTTTTAATTTCCATGTAAATCACAAATAGAAAAATCTTCATGGGACAAATGAAGTATTTCCTATATACATCCTAAACTTTCAAAATTATGCTTAACTGACCCTTGAATGACCATCCATGACCATGATAGTAATCATTGCCAGTAATGAGTGGGTTTTGTACAGCTTAGAATAAAAAAGGGTAAAATCCACTGGGGGTCACCTAACTTATTTTTTTGTCCTAAACGGGTACCTTACCTTCAAATTGTCCTACCGAGGTACCTTACCTCTTATCGCGTGTCCTATCTGGGTACTTTCCGTTGATTCCATCGTTAAGTCTCACGGAAATTGCTGACGTGGTATTAATTAATGCTACAATAAACGTAAAATAATAACTTTGGACCCTAAACTTTTCTAATAACTAATTCTAACCCTTAAACTTCCACCAAAATCATTTTAGCCACCGTCAACCTCTTCCATTGTCGCCCACCATCCCAGCCGCCCTCGACCTCTACGTCGTCCTCCCCGTTCTCCGCAGTCAACCACCACCCCTGCGTGTCCACTCAGGCCACCATCCTCCTCCCTCTCTCGGCCACGTCTGTCCAGAACTCGATCCTCCTCACTGCCGTTGCGGCCCACGCCGGCAATTCTACATCCTTCTTCGTCAAGACCGGTTTATTGATTCCTTCACGCTCAAAATCTACCCCCTGGAAAAACCTCATGATGTCAAAGCTCAATACCCTCATATCCTCTCCGTCGATATAAAAAACCGGATTCCCCGCCACAGTCGGCGTCGACAGAATGTAACAATTCCGATAAACCGGGACTAGAATGGGTGCATCATTATACAACTTCTTGACAATACCCAATGCGTCATTCGGGTCATTGGGTTTGGGTCCCCAGGAATCGGACCAGAAATTGTTGATGGAGACGTTGAAACAGAGGCTCTACCTTAGCAAGCGACTCTGCTTGGAACCCAGACAAGTCAAGTTTTGGTTCCAGAATCGTCGAACCCAGTTGAAGGTGTTTGAGTCTGCAGTCGTTTCTCTGACCTCTGGCATTTCTCCGATATTTTGAATGGTGACTAATTGTTCCGTGTTTGATCCGCGCAGATGCAATTGGAGAGGCACGAAAACTCACTCCTCCGCCGAGAGAATGATAAGCTCCGAGCCGAGAACATGTCGATCCGCGACGCCATGAGAAATCCAATTTGCACCAACTGCGGTAGTCCGGCGATTATAGGCGATGTCTCATTGGAAGAGCAACACCTGAGAATTGAGAACGCGCGCTTGAAGGATGAGCTAGATCGTGTTTGCGCGCTCGCCGGCAAGTTATTGGGCCGTCCCATTTCATCCCTGCCGCCTCCGATTTCGGATGTCGGCCTGGAACTGGTCGTCGGAAGCAACGGATACAGGGGTTTGAACACCTGTTTGCCACTCATCCAGGATTTCTCCGGTGTGATGAATAGTGTGCTACCGGTGGCCCTGCCACCCAACGGGCTGGATGAGTCGCTGGTGGCGGCGGCGGAAAGGTCGATGCTTCTGGAACTCGCTCTTGCGGCCATGGGGGAGCTGGTGAAGATGGCTCGGAGGATACTGCAGAGGACGGGGAGGACGACGTAGAGGTCGAGGGTGGCTGGGATGGTGGGCAACAGAGGAAGAGGTTGACGGTGGCTAAAATGATTTTGGTGGAAGTTTAAGGGTTAGAATTAGTTATTAGAAAAGTTTAGGGTCCAAAGTTATTATTTTACGTTTATTGTAGCATTAATTAATGCCACGTCAGCAATTTCCGTGAGACTTAACGATGGAATCAACGGAAAGTACCCAGATAGGACACGCGATAAGAGGTAAGGTACCTCGGTAGGACAATTTGAAGGTAAGGTACCCATTTAGGACAAAAAAATAAGATAGGTGACCCCCGGTGAATTTTACCCGAATAAAAAATAAAAACTCTGCCGTTTCAAAAGATAACTGCATAATATTGTTATTGAATTGTTCGTTCCTCGAAAATTTTGAATCCATGCACATTGATCAAATTGAAGGTATTGATCACAAATTATGGTTGGCTAGGGATTAAACTAACTCTTTAAGCTGCCGTAGACCACCCGTAAGCTAATTGGTCAGAATCTCTAAAGCTCAAAGGCTGTTTGGAAAACTGACTTTAATTAGCTCAGGCGCCAGAATTAGTCAGATTTGTGACACAATAATAAAAAAAATTTTAACGTGGGGTCTGGAGATCTTTGCTAATTTCATCAGATCTTTACCCTTTCAAATGACAATTACGCGTCTAAAGCTTCACTTGCGGCCTGATCCAGAGGCTCTGTAATATATATATATCTATATATATATATCCCACATCCCACATCTCCACGCACGGCCCATTAATTAATTAATTAAGTGAAATGACTAACTTAGATTAATTATGATTTCTTGTAAAGTGACACTCACCTTTCCAATTTTATAATAATCAGGGGAACAGTTGAAATCTTGTACAGGGCTCTACTCCTTATCAATTCGTGCATTATTTGTTGGCTTATGAAAACTGACACTTGATTTCTGCCTTTTAATATGCTCCATTCATACAACTCAATTTTAAGAAAAAATAAAATCTCATCCTTCGTGGGTTTAATTTATCTACTTGATGTCTTTTAAGTATAAAGTATCTACGATGGCTATATTCGGGAATAACGTTCGTAATTATTACTAAAAGTTAAAAAAATTATCTAATAATAATTTTTACATTATTTATATGGAGAAGTTATCTCAACCGGTCACAAATTATTTTAGCATCTGATGTACCATAAAACTTAAACGATATCCCCCCCCCCCCCCCCCCCCCCCCCCCCCCCCACAAAAAATAAAATAAAATAAAAGAATGAAAGAAACAGAAGACAAGACGAGTTCTTTCAAAACTTTTGGCCCGAAACTGTTGCATAACATGGGCTCTGTGTGTCTTTCAGGATGTGGGATGTTAAGAGGAAATTGATCAAGTCATAGCACAAAGAAATTTCAAGGGGCAGTAATCGGTTGTAATTTCATTTATATGTATACTTCACATGATTTCTATATATTTATCATATTTTTTGTTTATTGACTTTGACTATACCAATGACCCAATTAATACACATTTGTCACTATTTGAATATAAAAAAGTTTAAAAGTTAATTTTGCAAAAGATTGTTGGTTTTAAGATCTTCTATGTACATGTGTCCATGCATTTATTCATAGTTATATCTAGTTTCGTATAAGTTATGTGTACTGACATCTGCGAATAATATTTCAAATTTTAAATTTCTGTTATTTTAACTTTTGGTTTTATATATTCTGACTTGTTGATATAGATATTAAAATTATTGAACTTATGCATATAATTGAATATATACATAACATATCTTTAATCTCATTTGTACTATATGTTACATGTTTTAGACATCTCTATCACTTACTTTATATATCGGCTTTCATATATATCTGCCATCCGATATGTAAATATCTCAACTTTGACAAAAAGCAAAATTTGGTACGTTTACATTTGTTTTTATACTATAGTAGAGATTGGTAACATATCTTTGATCTCATTTATACACATGTCTCACATTATCTATACAGATCTCTATCATTTTATTTGTATATCGAGTTTGTACATATCAAATATTTGATTTGTATATATTTCTAATTTTAGGGGATACAGTATCTAATATGTTCACATCTACTTTATATTATAAATGATAGTATTGAAATATAAATGTACATAAATATATACATAAATATAAAAGATAACCCTGTCTCTCTATACACATACACTAATATGGTGGCTAATAAAGTCTCATTTTACTATAAATTACAAATAAAAATTTAGTTTTTGGTGCCAGATAGATAACGAGGAGATAAGAGAAAATTATGGAGCTTCCGGTACTACCACCGATCTTTATTCTTAACAACAAGCCAAGACGTAAGTACATAAGATAAGACAGCCGACGATTTTTATTAGGTAAATTACAATTTGTTCCCTGGTGAAATTACACTTTGCTCCTTTCTGTTTTAAAAAAATACATTTTTCTCCTATCTTTTTAATACAATCTAACAGTAATTTCTGAAATCTTAATTTAAACTATACAGTAGTCATCTTCAAATAATTTCAATCTATATGATATTTTTTTTATAATTAATTGACATTTAAAAGATACTTTTTTAAAAATCAAAAGAAATACAGAAAGAAAAAACTGATAATTTAAAATATTCATTTACTATAAAAAAATGTCATACAGATTGAAATTACTGGACGATGATTATCGTAATGACTAAATTAAGATTTCAGAAGTTACTGTCAGACTGTATTAAACAGGTAAGGGGTAAAGTGTATGTTTCTAAAACAGAATGAGATAAAGTGTAATTTCACCTGAACCTCAGGGGCAAATTGTAATTTTCCATTTTTATTTGACAACTTGAGACAAAGATACATGCTGACGGCGCCGTCGAGCGCCGCTACTTCCGACCGGAATTCTCGGTTTGGTCTACCGGAGGATTCTGACGAACATGGTTGTCCTCCTCACTTACCTGCTCTACGCTGCAGATCATGTAATGGGGAAGCATGATCGCCCGATTCTGTCTCCTCATCCTGTCGACCTCGATGGCCATCTCCTCCGCTGCGGCTTCGGCTTCCGCCGCTTCCCCCTTCATTTGGACCAGCCTGGCTCTCTGCTCTGCCACCTCCCCTGACATCCTTCTCAGCGTCGCCCGCATCGCTCCCATCTGCACTTGGCTACTCCTCGACCGGCGCTTCTTCCTGACCTCCTTCGTGCGTCGCGACTCTGCCACCTGCTTCCCGGCTGGAAATTAATCGAATGGGTTTCAGAATTTAGATTGAATTGTGCGAAATACTAGGGGAAGTAAAGAAGAGAGATAGGTACCGATACGGGATGGCGTCGTCGGCGATTTGCAGTGGCTGGGCTTTTTCAGTTTCCTCATCACCATTCTGTTTCGCCCTGGTTCTCTCTAGTCTCGTGCTTCTGCTTTTTAAAGGGCCGGCGGGGCCCCTTTCCCCTGGGTCCCGTATGCTCTAAATGCCTATATTCCACCGGCCAACGTAGAAGAACGGCCTTATTTATTCCGACTGGGGCCAAAATACCTCACCAGCCCTGAACCCAGTTGGCTAGGATATTTACCCCATTGTACTTCAACTTCGACTAACTCAGTCCCTCAACTTGTGTAAATGGGTCAATGAACCCTTTTGATTGACCATGAGGATCATGTGATGGGATAGAAGCACACGCCATTTGCCTAATTTCCTACCTCACTCCCACTCTCGAACGAATGAAAGTTCTTAACAAACTCAATGATTTTGCTATGAACAACATTGATCATGGTTAATTGGCAGAAGGTGATCTACACCAAGCAGGGGAAGTAGAAGTTGAAACCGATCTTAAGAGAGTAGGATCTAGTCACCTCAATGGGACCTAGACTAATGGTGAAATCTATGACTTTTGTGACCATGGTCGAGAACATTAGATTAAGGCTCAAGACTTTGCTACGGCAACCACAATTGCTAAAGGAGTGCCAAACCTGAGCTTCATATCAGATGATGATGTGCATGAGGATGAGGATAAGGATACTGATGTCTATGCCTTGAAGGTCAATCTAGAGCAAGAGGAAGAGAATAAGGTAGAGCTCTCTATGGAGAAAATTGTCCCGATTGGCCATATTAGCTTTCCCAATTTCCTCTTTAAATACACTAGTTTGAGCTCATCAAACTCATCCATTATATTAAATAAAATCCTAAGCTTTGTATAAAAGACCAACCAGTCATCCATCCCATTTGCCAATGTAGCATCATTGTCATAAATTGATTTGTGGAACTTGCCTACTTCTTTGAAATTTGGCAAGACATATTCATCTGTTCCCTTTGCTTTCATTCTTTGACTGAGGAGATCCAGCCATACCGAGAAGTAATAAGCTATGTGGAACCCACTCATTTTGAGGAAGATGATAACTTTTCTGTAACATTTCATCTAAAGTCAAGGTAAATAAGTAAATAACTAGGAAATTTGGGATAAATTTTGTAAGATCTCATTCTCTTGTTATATTGCATAAACAATTACACATTTACTCCTTATAGTTCATCAAAAGTTATAATCATAACCTTAAAGATTTATATATGGTATCAAACTGCAAATTTTGTCATTTCTCATTGTTTGATAGATAGAGGCAAATGGGTCTATGAAAAACCCTATCACATGACAGTTATGTGTCAATCAAATGGGTTGACTGAACCACGTAAGCAAGTTCTAGGGTTGACTTGGCCAGAGTTTAAGTTCATGGGGGTAATTGTCCTGGCCGGCTGAGTTCATGTACTTTGAAAGGGTAGTTGGCCTTTATTTTAGCTAATCATCATTGATCAATTTTCTTGATCGCTCGATTACCGATACACGGTGGCGCTGAACTTCCGGAGTGGACCCCACAATTTCTTTTTTGGAGTTTCGTTTTCATGTGGAGCCTACAGTGTAGTTGCACCCACGGTCCAAGTCCAACGTGGCATTTTAATTTTTACATACTAGTTATGCATTTTTAACTTTAGAGAAAATTACAAAAATCTCCCTACAGTTTGGTCTAACCTACATTCTGTCCCTTTATTTTAAAAAACCTACACTTTACCCCTATTTACTTTACAATGTTTGACAACAATTTCTAAAACTCTAATTTAAACTGTTTGATAGTAATGTTTCATTAATTTCAAGATTTTTTATTTTTTTTTACAGTCAATTGACCTTTAAAAAATACTGATATATATTTACAATGAGAAAAATACATTTATTGAAAGGAAAAATGATAATTTAAAATGTGTATTAACTATAAAAAATATTGAAGAGATTGAAATTACTAGAAGATGACTATCGTATAGTTTAAATACAGTTTCAAAAGTTATTGTCATATAGTGTAAAAAATATAAGGGACAAAGTGTAGATTTTTAAAAATAGAGAAGACAAACTGTTGGTTATTGTATACCTCAGGAGGTAATTGTAAGTTTCCCGTAACTTTAATATCAGGTGTTTAATACTTCGTCCCCTTCTCCGAAGCCCCTCGACCTAATACCATGATCGAATTCATTTACAATAAAATTAATGTATTATTGCGTATTATTTTTATATATATGTAATTATTTTTTGGGCTAGGTGTATATAGTAATTATTTTAATTTCTTAAACCTCTTAAACTTATTATGTGAAAAAAAATAATTTTAAAATTTTTTTACAAAATGAAAGTATTTTTATTGATTTTTATGTTGGATAAAATTTAGAAATCAATAAAAACTACTTAATTTTATAAAAATAATATTTTAAAATTAATTTTCAAACTTATTAAAATGTAACTTAGTAATAAAATTTGTTAATTTGGACAAATGATCACTATTTATAAGAATAATACATGATAATACATTAAGTTTAGTTTAGAAATAATTACCATATATTTTTATATTATTATCTAAGAAAATGCTGCATATAAAAATTAAGACTTTTAATCGTGGGATGTTATATAGGTATATTTTATTTTTTTAGTATTAGCTTTGTACAATTCAAGCATAAAACTAATTTCATTTTAGGATAAAATGAAAATGTTGTTCTTGCACCGTAAAAATATTAGAAAATTCAGAAATATCAAAATATAAAATTTAGAATAAATTTTAATTTCACCAGTGGCACGAAAAGAAATTATTCTTCATTATATAATTAGTAAATATTCAAAAGTAAAATAGGCAGGAAATAGGAAACACCTATATTAAAAATAAATTGGGATAAGTTGTTGGTTTACCCACTCTCTATTGAACGTTTCATACCATACTAATGCAACCGTTTCAGTCACGTCATTCTCAAGATAAAATAGCTTAGCATTCTCATTGTGGTTCTACAGATACTTGTAGTCTTATACTGTCGTAAAAGGAAGCTTTAACTCACTCATTTTTCTTTACCTAATACTCTAATAGCAATGTTTTTGGAGAAAATCACAATATTTGCTTATATGATAAGCAAGAGGGGGATGCATGTATGTAGCGCTTTGTCTCCAATGGCTAGCTTAAAAAATAAATAAATAAGTAAATGAAAGCGACTTTGTGCATATAAAAGCTTGCTAGGAGAAAACGTTTGCAAATAAATATCATGAATTAAACCAAAACGTTAAATGGCCATTAAACCTTAATTCTTTTCATATTTTTTTTATAAATAAACTCCGACAGAAAATATTAAAATTGGAAGACGATATATAAAAGTATGAAAGTGAAGAAAAACTAGTTCAAAACGTGTCACTAGTTATTTGACGGAGGGATTATTATTTTTTAAGCATTGACTATTTAAATGGCGAACTAAATAGTCCAAAATATATGGTGCAGTGCCTTTGAAATTAGATGGAATGAAAGTGGCTATATTGGTTTGTCGGAAATTATTTTTAAGTAATAAAAAATCTTTATTTTAGTAATTTTTTTGAAAGACAACACTTTAAGATTTCTAAAAACACTTTTGATAACTTTTTCAAACAAAAGTATATGCTTTGTAATTTTTTCTTGTCTACTATACAAAAATGTGAAAAATCTATAACAGTTATTCATATCAAAAAAATTTATCAAAATATAATTTTGGGAAAATGGATATATTAAATTTTACAATAAGATGAAAAAATAAGAAGTATTTATTTTAAATCATGACGAATGAACCTTAATTTATGTCCGCCTAATATTGCAAAATATACTATATAACTAGCTACCTCATAAAGACAAAGGAAAAGGAAATACTATATACCAAGAGTAGGAAATACTATATAACAGAGCGACCATTAGTTCCGTTTCTGTTACGACATGCAGGCAAACACTCTCGCAGGAAACTTAGATGAATGTATGACTCAAATTAAATTGGAAACAATTTTTATGGTTAGTAGTAAAATTTTAAATAATTTATTTAATATTCAAGATGAATTTATTAAAAATTAAAATTAAAAATTATCACTAAATAATTTTTTCAAAACTTTAATATTAATATATACTATCTTCCCATTATCGTAACAGTTCCTTCCTAGGCTTCTTTGGTATACAGCTAAAGCACTACCGGCAGTCAAGAAAAAGACGGCTTGTTTTGAACTTTGACCCGAAAATAAGATCGGCGTCATCATCCTACTCGCTCGACGTCAAATTAAACAAAATAAAAGTCCAAGCAAACGTTTTTTCTTTGGCCCAAAAGAAAAATCCAAGCAAAGGTCGATCCGACGTGTTTCATCAACACATTACAATTTTAATCACGAAAACGTCATTACTTGTCATAGTTAAAAAAATGTTGAAAACCTCTTGTCACGTCTAGTTACAAAAATTTTTTCTTTATTCTTCTTTTTCAAATTTTATTCTATTAAAGTGTGAGTTTATAACTTGCTTCATGATCAAGAAAGCATGCATTATTTTCTAAAGTTAGAATCATTTAATCGAAATGAAAACATCTAAACTAACATTTTTCATCTTAAGGTTTTTGGGCAACACATTTATAGAAAATGGGGTTTTCGGGCCTCAAATGAGTTAATAGAAGGGATGTATGTGTTACTGCAAATCATGAGACAAATTCTCACTTGCTTGATCACTGCCAAACATTCAACCACTCTAACAATACAAAAAATTTGCTAAAATTTTAAAAATAATATTTATACAAAATCGTATGGACGGGTTGAAATTTGAGAAGTAGGGCATTATTTATTTTAATAATACATCACACAAAGTCACAAATCCAAGCTTTGCCCACCGTAAACATATCTGCCCTCAATTAATGCCATTGACAAAACTACTTCATTTTAACAAGCAACAATACTCAAATACCATCAATTGAACATAAAACCTTAAATCCTTTACCTTAATTTCAAGCTACAAGCAAAGATCAAGCCATTCTCCACTAAGTTCAAGGCTCCATTAGGGTTTTCCTAGGTTCTAAGCAATCCAAGGCAAATGGTACTAAATTAAAAAAACTAACCAAAACTCATGCATTAAAAGGCCAAACAAATAAGAAAACATCAAGGATTTGTGAGTATCTCACGTACATATCAAGCCCAAGCAAGAAAAATGTGAAAACAACATACTTGAAATGAGCTACCCAATACTCATACACCCCTGGAGCCTTCAATTTTCACTAAGAAATCAAGGACTTGTGGAGATTTTGGTATGAAATCACGAGGAGTAGGAGGCCTATCAGGGTTTGATGAGGAGAAGAGTAAGAATAGTGTTCTACACCCTCGTCTCCAACAAGTTTAAAGAGCCAAGCCCTTACCCCTCAAACATTTTCAATTTTGACAAAACCCTCTTTTCCCTAAATAGTAACTCTTTGTCAAACCTTCAACACTTGGTCAAAGTTTTTGTGTTAAACATGGGTTAAGGTTTAAAAATACATTTCTAACATTCGGGATGTGAACTGACATCTTTGTATGCATAATTACCATTTTCCCCAACCTCATTTGATGTCATAAATGCCTTGGAACCTATTAAACCTTGATCAACTTACTTGACATTGCTAAGTAAACTTAAAATAAGGTATTAAACTGGGAGTTTATCAAGTTATCTTCCTCAGTGGAGCTTCCCGTTAGGAGGGCCATAACGATGTGAGTAAGTGTGATAGTACTAACATATGGTGTGACCATATTAACCAGTAATAAAACAAGCATATCTTAGTGTGTCTATGAAATTTAGCATTCACTCATGCTAAATAAATTCCAACACTTATTATATCAATTCAAATGCAATTAAATTGATCATTTTTTTTTGTTTTTCTTTCAAAGAATTTGCGCATTTCATTATACCCCTACAAAGCCAAAATGAGAAGGGAGAAAAATAGAGTTAAGAAGGAAAAAAGGAGATCATTAAGATTGATGAGGACTTCATATTTGATGTGAGTCATTTGACCCTAGAGGAAGAGGAGGTAGCTGGTTAGAGAGGAAGTTACAGCAAACTTGTCTAAAAATTTCTGCCTAATATTATGGAACCTAAATATATCAGACGTTATATATAATTCATTGCAACTGTGACAGTAGAAGATGCATCATTTACCATCCAATCTAGGCTGATGGGTTATTTACCACGGTTTGGTATATTGTATGGCAAAGAATACTTTTTTCTAATTTCTGCTGTTCTTCTTCTTCTTCTTTTTTTTTTTTTTATCTTAGTTTTATCTTTATTTTCTATTAATAAAAATCTCCTTTTGCTAAGAAGAAAATATTAGTTTTACTAAGATCACAGTTATAGGTATGTACCAAAACCAAAATTATCGAATGCAAGTTAAAAATTGTGAGTTAAAAAGGCTCGAATGGAGAATTAATTTTCAAAAAAGAGCTGTGAGAATCGCCTTTATTTATCTTCCCTCCTTTGTAAGTTTTCTTCAAATGGTCCTGGTTTCAATTCTGTGGGTTTTGGGGGCTTCAGTTATGTGTCAGGTTTTTAGTTTAATATCCTTTTATGGGCTTGGGTAGTGAAATTTTTCTGGATTTGAGTTTTGTGTTTGGGTTCTTATTTGGGTCTTTTTGATGTTGGGTTCTTTGAGTTTTGAGGAATTTTAAATCATTATCTTTTTCTTTAAGATGATGATTCTATTTTTTTTTTAATAAATTTTTTTCGTTGCCCATAAAAAAATATTTGTTTGTGTAACTTTCATGTGCGGCTCAACTTTTACCTTTTTTCATCTAATCTTGGTTCCAATTTCTGTTTGATTGTCCTTGTTTCCCTTTCCTGAGAATTACAAAATAATCAGAATAAGTTTTGTAAGTTCACTTTGTATTCTGCAAATCAACGGGCACAATTAATCTCAGGGGAAAAGACTGAAAGTATGGAAATCCTATATGCTCCCAGTTTGGTTTTGTTTGTTCAGAATTAAGTTGTCTTTTCACATTCTTAAAGAAACATGAACGTTTCTTAAATTTGAATTTTTTTTGTAAGATCATCTAAATGTGAGAAAGGATTGTTATTTTCTTTATTCTTTTATCTGTGCAACTAAAGACAATATAGACTTTTTGGAAAAAAAAAATTATATCATAACCAACAAAGTTTTCAACTCAATTCATAGCTCTTTATCCCACCAGCCTAGTTCGGGTGGTGAAAGGGACGCTAATCCTCAGTCAAGGCCAAGGATTAAATCCACCAAACCCTCAGTCAAGGCCAAGGATTAAATCCACCAAACCCCCCCCCCCCCCCCCCCCCAAATTCCATAATACCTTAATACAGGTTCGATTGCCTCTCAGTCCCAAATAAGTAATCAACATTCCTCCTGTCTCTATACTTTATTATTAATGCTAATTCTGCATACAAAAAAACAAAAATCACAACTCCCTTCTCCTCCTACCCTTTTTCAGTCATACCTAGCTAGCTATTATTTTTTAAAATGTCATTTTATTATCTATTAAAAGAAAAAGAAACCGAGATACTTGATTTAGAGGAAAACTAAGACAAAAAGAAAAAGGTAAGTCCATTCTTTAACTGCACATAGGAGCGACTTCTAATTTATACTCCTTCATCATCAAATATTAACACTTTTTGACTTTTTAAACTTAAATTTAACTTGGTTCTATTGAGAATGTTTGAAAGGCAATAGTATTGCAATTTATAATTGTACCTATCATATACATATAAAATTGACATATTTACCTAGTATTTAACCATAAAATAATGAAATGATTGTTAAAAGTACCAATTTTTTTTAAAATATATATGAACCATGAAATTTGTCCCTACTAGATATAATGTCTGAAGCCACCATCGATAACGTTGATAGTTCCACTACAAAAGTGCAACGGGAAGAGCCATCATAGCAAAATAATTGATAATTTCTAAAATATATAAAAGGAAAAACAAGTGAATAAAAAAAATTGTATTGCATGACTTACGTCCAATACACGTGAATAGTATATACTAGATATAAAAACGATAACAACCTCAAGTAGGCTTATCTCAACTCTATTCTGAAAACAATCAGCCAAGAAACTCTCAGGATTATCTAGCAAAATGGAAAAACCCTGAATGATTTTTCATTCGGGTGGCTTCATCAGACACTCATGGCAGCATTACAGAAGCTATGCAACACCCATACATTTTTCAAGGAGTTCAATCAATCATAAAGACTATTTGATAAAGTTTGTAAGAGATCATAACTCTTTATTAAGTGCAACGATAAGAATACTTGTGATTGTACTCTAAAGAAGAAACATCACAAAAGAAAGGTTTATTCTCCAGATAAACCTTGAAGGTTTAGAAGAAGGAGAAAGGGATTTTTTTTGGTACATGAAAAATACTAGAAAATTCAAAAAGTGCTTTATGTGCCGCCAACGATGTCACTTTGCCAAGAATTGTCCTTAGAATAACTCTAAGTCAAAATCAAAGATGGCTCTTACCATCTCTCAGGTCATTGGTGTAGATTTATCCCAAGATGACATGGAATCCCTATTTTCTAAAATAGATGAAGAAACTTCTACATTGTTCACTATTGAAGCATATTCTTCAATTTTTGAAAATGATTCAGATAATGCTTCAATTTATACTATGCAAATTCCACCAATGGATTCATTTCTCTTTGCTGCCCAAATAATTCCTTAAGCAAAGGTCAACATCTTGACAGACAAATATGCAAAACCTATCTTGGTTATTGCATTATTTGATATTGGAGCTACCAACATCGTTATCAATCCATCACTTCTTCCAGACAAAATGTGGTTACCTTGTAATGAATGATTCAGAACAGTAAATGGAGCATTTTATGTCAACAAAATCAGAAAACTGATTCAGATCTATTTTTCTCCAGCAAAGTATGTAGTTACTATTGTTTATGGTTATGACCATGGTAGAGACATGATCATCAATTTTGACATCATCAAATAATTATCAATTTAATGGTGGACTGATAAGGGTCTTAAACTGTAAAAGTTCTTCCTTCCATGGGCTACGATGCCAAAACTCTATTCCTGTGAATGTGAAGCACTATTAGTAAATCAACTCCAATCAGAAAGTGACCCAATTTATGGTTTAGTTATGAAGATGATCATTGATTAGTCTTGTGCTGAGTCACATGCAGAGTTTGAAAACAAGCATCTTTTACTACTTTGGAAAAATTCAAAGTTTTTTATTGAGCTTCCATTTAAGAAGAACAAGGATGTTAATTCGACTAAGACTACCTGTTTGGGTATGACCCCAGATGAAAAGAGAATGGCAATCCAAAAGCTTCAAAACGTAAAGACCTATAGACCCATTGAGCCCACGACTTTATCATGGGCTTGTTAGGCCTTCTACATCAATAAACATTTAGAATAAAAAAGAAAAAAAATCTAGGCTTGTTATTGACTACAAGCCACTTAATGAATTTCTGGTAGATATAAAGTTCCCCCTACCACAAAAAAAATACTCTTTTCACCATTCTGACGAATGCCAAGATCTTCTCCAAGTTTGATCTCAAATTAGGATTTTGGCAACTATCCATAAATCCCCTTGACAAATATAAGACTGCATTCTACATCCCTGATTTTCATAATCAGTGGACAGTCTTACTATTTGGCCTAAAGACAGCACCCTCATTATTCCAAAAGGCCATGATACAGATATTCGAGCCAATCCTGCCTTTAGCTCTTATATATATTGATGACATTCTTTTATTTTCACTATATACAGTTTCACACTTAAAGTTATTAAATCAATTTACCCAGATTGTCAAAGAACATGGTGTCATGCTTCACAAAGTAAGATGAAGGTTGGACAAACCACCATTAAGTTCCTTGGTGTGCAAATCATGGATATTAAATATCACCTGCAACCACATGTAGCCACCAAGATTCAAGATTTTCTGATGATAATCTTACAAGGAAGCAAGTTCAGAAAATTCTTGGACTTGTCAACTACATTCAAAAGTTTATCCCAAAGATGGCAACCATTTTCCATCATTTACATGTGTTCTTACGCAAAGACGAACCACCCTGGTCCTCCTCGCAAAAGAATGCAATTATCAAGCTTAAAAAAGTGGTTCAAACTTTGCCACCTTTCAAGATTCCTGACAAAGGAAAAAAGATACTCTAGATTGATGCATATGATGAATATTGGGGAACGGTCATCCTTGAAGAACTCAATAGAGTTAGACATGTGTGTGGTTACAACAGTGGAGAATTCAAACAGTTAGAAAAAATACTATCACTTTACCTACAAGTTAGCCGTTAAAAGAGGAATAAAAAAGTTCCAGTTTCATGTTATCAGCTATCATTTTTTTGTAGAGATGGACATATCAACATTCCTAAAGATGATGAACTTAAAGCAAAAACAGTTACCCAATGCACTGTTACTCTGCTGGCAACAATGGTTTGTACGATTTAGCTTTCACGTAAAGCATATAAAGGGCACCAACAACACCCTTGCAGACATACTGAGCAAACCACCAAAGTCTTTCAAGAAACCTCCCAAACCTCCCAAGCCAAAGTACTTCAATGACTTCTTCTTCCTCCTCATTTTATCCCCCTGTTTTTTATAAGGAAAAAAACCTACGTTGTGATGTTGAACGCTACGAGCATTAATTTTTCATGTTCATCCAGTGTCATCAAGTATTTCATTATCATGTTTCTCTTATTGAGAAATATGGGCTTGAGAACTACCCAATCAAACCAATGGGGATTCATCCAAAATACCCATTTGCTCATCTATTCTTCATTCTAGATGTCTTCCACTTCCCTCTCTTAGCCCTTTGCTTCTTATGGTATCTCTGCTCTATTCATACCATAGGAATTATTTTCAATATCCCTCAACTCCACCAACTCCTTACTTTTTATAGAAATTTTCATTCTGATTTCTAGTTTTCTGAGCTTTACACTTTCCTCTCCGAGTTTGATCCTATCTGTAATTGGATAAAAAATCTTCACCAATCTTATAAAGCTCTTAACTTTGCTATCTCTACTTCCCGTATCCGTTACTAGTTAAATAACATCTCTCCTTTAAACTCCTCTCTCTTGTATGGAGCCGCTCATGTTATTTACTTTTTTCTCCGCCCTATTACTTTCTCTAAAACTTTTATCGATTTAAGGTTTTTACCTTCTCCTATTTACCACCATTTTAGAGATTTGGATTTCAACTTAGCTTGTGTATCATGGCATCATCCTACTGAATTTTGTGCATTCTTAAAGGAAGCTTATCGCTATAATCACACAATGTTCTCAATGGAAGTATGGCCTCATGACATTCCTGAATGGCCATCTTACCCTGTTGATTATTAGAAAATGATCTCCGAGCCCTCCAATGTTTCAAAGATCATCAAAGGCTCAAAAAGACTTAAGAAAATAAAGAATGAGGAAAAACAGCATAAAGGACTCTTAATTTAATACCTTGTCCTGCTCCAACTCCTTCCTCACCAGCAACACTGCTAGAATACCCGCCGTTATCTCAACAACGAAATGAGTACATCATGCCTGATTGTAATTGTGTTTTCATCTATTTTCATTGGTGAGAACTTAATACCAATGATCCTAATGATCCTGATCCTGATGATCCTTACTTTTGGAAAAAAAATGCCAGGATGAAAACAGGACCCCATCTAACTACAACTCTAAAGACGAACACGTCAATCTCCACCTCGGCAATTCTCCATAATTGTCCAAGCCGGCCAGACGTGGTAGTCATTATCAAAATAATGTGTCTGCAATATTGTTTGTTGTTCTTAATGGTAAAATAAGTGGCCTGTCACTTTTCTGCTTTTATGATTGGTATGTGAAATATGCTTTTACATCATCTTGTTTGTTTGTTTGCTCAGGCTTGTTTGCTCAGGCTCCTGCCTATATAAGATAGCCTCATTCCCGTTTATAGTTATCTTTTCTAAATCTTTTTCTTAATCTAAATAAATATGTCTATCATCTCTCTCTAAATTCTTTCTGGTAAGAAGGTAAGGCAGAGGTTTTTAATCCTCCAACTTTTTCTGATATTCAGAGTTGCCACTATATGGATCCTCTCTGAATCAAGATCTTCAAGTTTATGATTATTAAGCTTAAAGACAAATGGTGACTTATGAGTTGCCAGTCTGTGTGAATCTTCTCTTAGTCTTCATTTGCCTTCAATCTTAATTCTTAAAAACATCGGCTTCGATCCCCGATGGTTTTGCCCAGATAGTTCAATGGTGTTTTTCCAAAAAGCCTTTTAAGTCTGAAAAGGTGTGGTTATATCCTGGAGAACGCATCTGTTAACCTAGTTGCTTGGGGGCTTCATTGAGATTTAAAAAAAGGCTAAGACTTTGGGTTTTTGTGTGTTTTCAAACTATATCATCTTCAGGAGTTGCTTGTAGCTTTCCAGTACCCGTTTTTCGGATATTCTTTTGGGTTTTATATATTAGGCTAGAAACTTGGCACCTTTCACTAGAGGCTTCCCTGACGTGGAAGGCAATGAGAACAACTAGGATGAACAACGTCGCCGTACAAACCCTCTCTTGAAGCTTTGTTTTCAAAATAAAAACCACCAGGCTACCTTGGAACCCATTTAGAAAAGTTAAAAAAAAAAAGAACTAAAATAGAAAAGTACAAGGTTTTGGTGACCCGCACGTTATTACAGAGACTTAATTCGATAAATTTTACAATAAAATAAATTTTTATTATAAGTAATTATAAAATTTTCACCCATAAATTCAGATTAATTAACTAAAATTTTGCTTTATTTTAATTTTGAGTTGGGTTCTTTTTACATTATATTCTTATCATTAAAATGATTAGTTATGATCAAAACATAATACTGTGAAACAAAAAATTGTGTGTGCTTTGAATCTATACATATTTTCTTTGTATTAAAAAAAATTTTACTAAAATTTTTCATCTCCTATTAATTCAAACTTGATTTTTTAACATCAATAAAAAAATTTATCTAGAAAATATTTTAAATTTCAACAATTATTGACAAAATTATTTTAGCAAACTATAGACCATAAAGTAAATAATTGATGTAGCGAAATCCAACCATCAATAATGAAAAAATGACCAAAACATAAAACTGTATTTAACTTATGTCAATCAATTAATGGTTTCATTTCAGAAAATAGGCAAATTATACTGATTAAAGTTTCATTTCAGAAAGCAATAATAAAGAAAAATTAGTTAAAAAAATAGTTCAAAAAAATAATAAAGAAAGATAATAAAAAAAATTGGACTAAGATAAAAACTGGAAAAATTTTATGTATTAAAGGTTTAATAATTGATTTAATAAAATTAAAAATGATTTAACTAAAAAATAAATAAACTGTGGTGACTAATGTTTTAGTTTAAAACATAGTGCATAAAACAACAAAAAAAAATTTTAGGGATCAAAGAGCAAATAAAAGATTTAATTAAGTAATTATAAAATTCAATGACCAAAATGTAACACGGACGTAACTCGAGGCCTAAACTGGAATAATTAGAAAATTAGGGACTGAAACTGTCTTTTACCGAAATAAACCTGAAACAGAGTTAAAACAGGGAAATTACCTTGGCCCTTACAAATGTGAACGCCTTGCTAAAAGAGGATCAAATTAATAAAAGAGCAAATCACATCCGAAAAGGGCAAAAAAAAATGCCAAAAAATGCCAAAAAAAAAAGATATACTGTTCATCTACTGTAGATGAACAATAAAATCCATTCCTTCTTTAAAAAATAGTATAATGTGGCCATTTTCATGGAACAGATGCCAACTTCAACAGCTCCTATTCAACCAAAGTCCCGATGGACCTTTGAATTATCACAAGTTTGACATGTTGGCTCTTGAATTGAACTGAAGTTGATACTTCCTCCATGTACAAATGTTGCTCCACTTTTCTTTTTGGACTGTTCTAATTTACTTGCATTATTTTCTTATTTGGAAAATTTTAACAACCTAAATACTAATTATGCCCCCTATTGACCTCTCCTTCTTCTAGATTTTCTGATTTTGTACTTTGTTTCTCCACCCATTTCTTCCTTGTCTTTTTACCATATGGATTCTCTTTCTAGTCTTAGACAGATTAACACCTCTCGTCCTCTATTCTTCTTCCTCCAATGCGATTTCACCTTCCTGAGCAAGGCACATCGATGTTGTAGACCATGGGCACGAAGAGGAAGGAGCTGCAGACACCGCGGAGTCATGCAAGGAGGAAGTTATTGGGGCAACGGTTCAAGCCAATGATGGATCGAGGAAGCTGATGAGTTAATAGATTGAGGTAGGGACAGAAGCCGGAGACAACAGATCGAGGCAATGATGGAAGTGATAGTCAAGGTAGTGACAGAGACAACTGATCGAGGCAGTGACGGAGGCAATGGGTCGAGGTAGTGAAGGAGATGATGATCCAATTTGGAGAATGGGTAAATGGAAGATTTTGTTTTCCAAGAATTGTGGAGGCAGTCAAGGAAACAAAGAAAGTAGAGGTGGAAGTTCAAGAATTGGTGTACGATAGTTTAAATCCAAATAAAAAGGAGATAGTGGAAAGACTAAATGATAATTGGTCTAATGGTGTGAGAAACAAAGAAAAGGTTCTGGGAAATATGAAGGAGCGCCAGGATAACGATTCAAGACTAAGAACTAAAGGCTCATCACAGAAGAAGAAAGGAAATCAATTGTGAAGATAGGAATGGAGGAAGCTAGATGAATTTGAGAGGCTAGTCAAAAGGTTCTCAACGAGGAAAGATAAAAGGAAGACATGGGTAAAAGTGAAAAAAAAATAGATGATTTTTCATTTCTTAAACTCCGCGCATAAGTGATCATGGTATATTTAGTCCTCTGACCTAGGCCATCAATGTTCCCTACATGTGATTCACATACTTTGATACTTCCCTTTATTGCTCGTAACTGTGTGAACTTGAATGAGATCATTGGGTATGTCACATATCATGCGGAGGGATTTGTATGATCAAGATGAGATTTGTCCCTCCTATGTAACGGGAGGAGTGATATTTTTGGGCCTGTTGATAGAATGGGACTTAGAAAATGCATGGCCATGCTTGGGTGAGTTGATATACGATATCAATGTCATCAATTTAAGTTAGTCTACTCGGTAATCAAGAAACCAAAGATTGGGCTATACGAGGGTGACATATTCCATGTCTCGTGTCTAGTCTTGATATATTGGACAAATGGACAATTGCATATATGGGTAATGATCATAAAGGTTTAGTCAAATCACTAACAATCTTGTCACTTGAGTAGCAATGATGTGTTGCTAAACACCGCTCATTACTTATGATCATAAATAGATGATTTATTATTTCTTAAACTCCGTACAAATCATAAAAAGGAGCAATTTTCATGGGATGAAGGAAGTATTTCCCATACACCTTCTAAACTTTCAAAATTATGCCTAACTGACCCTAGGATGACCATCTATGACCACGATAGTAGTCATTGCTAGTAACGAGTGGGTCTTTTACAGCTTAAAATATAAAATAAAATCTCTGTCGTTTCAAAAGATTCCTGCATGCTATTGTTATTGACTTGTTTGTTCCTCCAAATTTTTGAATGTATGCATATTTATCAAATTGAAGGTATTGATGACAAATTATTATGGTTGGCTAGAAATAAAATTAACTCCTTGAGTTGCCGTTAGGCCACCCGTGAGCTAATCAGTAGAATCTCTAAAGCATAAAGGCTGTTTGGAAACTGACTTTAATTAGCTCAAGAGCCAGAATTAGTCAGATTTATGACAGTTCAAGAACCAATTGGGGAATTAAGCCATTGAGGTATTCAAAGCCCACCAACTCTAAATTGAAAGGTTAAAGAAATAGACAAAATAAGAACAATAAAAAATATTTTAACGTGGGGTCTGGAGATCTATGCTAATTTCATCATATCATTACCATTTCAAATGGCAATTACCCGTCCAAGGTATATATATGTGTGTGTGTGCGCGCGCGCGCACACACACGCACATGACAGAAATATTAAATTTGTTACTAATATTTTAGGTATGGAGCAGATTTATCATTATAGTTTTTTTGCCCAATATCCCACTACTGTTTTTAAATATGCCTAATATGCCACTTCCGGTTAGAAAAATAACGGAAAATGGTAAAAATAGCAGGTTTTGAAATATTGGGGTTATTATACATCTTTTAAAAAATATTAGGGCTTTTAATATTTTTATCAAAAGAGGGTATGATCTCTGTCATTAGCACTTTAGCCTTGTTGCTGTCTCCGTCACCGGACCACAAACTCCGTCACTGCCTTCCCCCTATCTCTACTATCTAATGTACTCGTTAGCATTCTTGAGAGAGACAGAGAGTTTAATTACAAAGTCATGGAAGTTTGTTAAAACTTACATTATCACTCTAAAATTTTAAAACTTGTTATTTTTAACATTTTTTGTTGGCTTTTTTAACATTTTCCGTTAGATTTTTAACAGCTAGTGCATATCCGCTCTTAGTTTGAAACTTCAATGACATATCCGGCCCATTTTAAAATATTAGTAGAAAATTGAGCAAAAAAAACTATAATGGCATATCCGTTTCTAACCCAAAATTTTAATGGCAAATTTAATATTTTTGCCAATACTGCATCCAGTTGGTCTCCACGCTCGGTTCATTAATTAATTAATTAAGTGAAATGACTAAATTAGATTAATTATGATTTCTTGTAATGTGACACTCACGACTCGCCTTTCCAATTTTATAAAAATCTGAAGAACAGTTGAAATCTTGTGCAGGGCTCTACTCCTTAACATTAATTTGTTTGTATTGCTCGGTCTGCTTACCACAGCACCATCTGGTTTTTCCTGCCCAAGAAAATGAGATGAGGAAATAATTTAATTAACTAATGAATTGATCTATATATATTCATTAAGGATTAATTGAATATGTGTACGTCATCAGCTGGTACATATTCCAGCTTCTGGCTGGTTTTTTTTCAATAATACTATCATCTTTTCCGATCAAAAAAAGAAAAAATTGAATATGTGTTCGAATATCATCATGCACACTTATTTTATAGTATTTGATTGGAAACTCGTCGGGTTCTCTTTTATGTACGTGTGGATGTAGAAATATCAATGTTAAGCAGTAAACTAGTTCAATTTGTTGGCTTGGCTTGTTATAAGGAGTGACATCAGATTAACAGCTAATTAAGGACAGACAGTGAAAGCTAATGAAAAATGACACTTGATTTCTGCCTTTTAATATGCTCCATTCATTCAACTTAATTTTAAGAATAATTAAATCTCAGCCTTCGTGGGTTCAATGTTTTTTAAGTACAAAGTACCCATGATGGCTTTATTTAGGAATAACGTTAGTAATTATTATTTAATAATAGTTTTTACATTATTTATATGGAGAAATTATCTCATCCCGTCACAAATTTTTTTAACATCTGACACTAAACTCAAACGATATTTCCTAAACAAAAAATATATAAATAAAGAAAAACTGAAGACAAGGATGAATTCTTTCAAAACTATTGTTCCAAAACTGTTGCAAAACATGGACACTGTGGGTGTCTCCCAGGATGTGGGATGTTAGAGGAAATTGATGAGATATAGCTCAAAGAAATTTTAACGGGAAAGTATATCAGTAATAGGTTCACTACTAAAAAAATAGATTTTTTCAACGGCCTAGTTTTTAATAGTCAAGTCGTTGGGAATTTCTAACACAAAAAGCAATTGGAAATAGGAAGATCATTTTCCAACAGGCAGGCCATTGGAAATTTTGAAGATAGTAGTTTCCAACAGCCTAGCCATTGGAAATATTAAAACGCGAAGGCTATTGAAAAATTTCTAACGTGCAGCTGTTATTTTCAACGTGAAAGCCGTTGAAAATTTCCAATGGCCAAATTTTTCAACGGCTAAATTTATTTATTTATATATTTATATATATATATATATATATGTATAATATAGATTTATATTTTAATTAATATTTCATATCATAATATATATTTATATATATATATATATATATATATATATAAATATAATACTATATATATAATAATAATAATAATAATAATAATAATAATAATAAATATTTGTGTGTGTATGTGTGTACACATATATCATATATATGATATATAAATATGTATATGATATAATAATTCCAAATATCATATAACTTTAAAATTTTGGAAAGTAAATTACTATTTTAATAAAAGCAATTTTATTTATATATATTTATATTTTTGTAATATTTATTATATATATGATATTTATCATATACAAATATATAAACATATTTGGGTGTGTGTGTACGCGCGTGCAATATATTTATGATAATAAGAACAATAATTATATAACACATAATGATATCATTAATATATTTAATAATATATAATATATCATATATCATAATGTATAATAATATATTTAATATATATCAACTAATAATAATATATATCATATATAAAACCCATATAAAAGTGTCAAACTAACCCAACTCATTGAGCCCAACAAATTGGCCCAAAACTAACCCAGACCTAATAACCCTAACTATATATACTTCTCTTCCCACTTTTCGTCTCTTACCCTCTGCGTCTTTTCACCTTTCGCCTATCTGCCCTATCACCTATATGCTCTTCCTTTTGCTCTCTTCACTTTTGCCTTTCTACTCTATCTGTTCTCTGCCTTTCTACTCTTCCCTCTGCTCTTTTTGCCTTTCGCCTCTTTGCTTTCTCTGCTCGTCGTTTGCTCACCTTTTTCCCCTTCACCGCTATGCTTCGTCGCTCTCCCTGCTCGGCCCTACTCATTATCTCTGTTCTTCGTCTCTGCTCGCCGTTTGCTTCGTCTCTCTTTCCTTACTGGTCGTTCGCCTTGGCTCGCTTCTTGCACCAGATTTGCCCGTGCTCCGCCTTGGCTTTGATACGCTCGCCGACCATATGCTTGTTCTTCGCTACACTAGATCCGCTCCAGATCCATTCGTTTTAAATTTTTGTACATTGTTTTAAAGTTTTGCGGATCTGATTATTATTTGTGGTTTTGTTTTATTTTTTTGTGTGTTTTTTATGTTATATTTGTGAGATTTATTTTAGTATGATTTTTCATAGTTTATGCAATTTTTATAATTTTTTAATTTCTATAGTTTTGTAATTTTGTGGCTTTTGCCCTCTTGCTTTTGATTTTTTTTTTATTCACTAGGAAACAAAAAACAGCAAAGGCCTCAAAGGGGCTCAAAGTTTACATCAAATGAGTTTTGAATGACATAAACAGAAGAGGGATATATTGTCCAATTTTCACTCTTCTATAAGCTCACCCACTTAGCTATGCATAATGCACATATATTAGCGTTTGCAGAGATCCCCTTGATGGAACAAAAAGAAAAAGAGCATTGCAGAGCTTTAATGTCAGAGAGTAAAGAGCCTATCCTCCAGTTTTCATGATCCTTTAGATTGGCAATTGTTCTTTTATATATATTTTATTTTATTTTCTTATAAAAAGTTTACAACAACCTAGTCGTTGGAAATTTCCAATGGCTTGAGCCATTAGCATATTTTCCAACAGCCAGATCATTGAAAAACCTCTTATGCTGGCCAAGTAACTACGTGAAGTTTGGCCGTTGGAAATTTATAACGCCTTATTTTTTAATGGCTAACCGTTGGAAATAGTAACGGAAAAAAAAATGAACTGTTAATTTTTTTTTTCCATTGCATGTTTTGCCAACAACACTATTTCCAACGACTTCAAGTTGGAAAACTCAATTTTCCAAAGTGAAGCCGTTGGAAAAAGCTCATTTTTTAGCAGTGGTTGTAATTTCATTTATACATATACTTCACATGATTTCTACATATTCATCGTATTTTTTGTACATTGAGTCTGAACATACTTGTGATCTAATTAACACACATCTGACTATTTGAATACAAAAAGATAAAAAGTTAATTTTACAAAAGATTGCTGCTTTTAAGATCTTACAGGTTCATGTGTCCATGCATTTGTTCGTAGTTATATCTAGTTTCATATAAGTCATGTGTATTGACATCTGTAATTTAAATTTCAAATTTTAATTTTGTGTTATTTTAATTTTAGGTTTTATATATTCTAACTTGTTGGCGTAAATATTAAAATGATTAAACTTATGCATATAATTGAATATATCTATAACATATCTCTAATCTCATTTATATTATATGTCACAAATTATAGACATATCTATCAATTATTTTAATATATCGACTTTCATATGGATCATATATATCTATCACCTGATTTGCATATATCTCCAACTTTGGCAAAAAGTGAGATTTGATGCGTTCATACTTTTTTTTTTTACCATTAAATACATTAGTAGCATATCTTTGATCTCATTTGTATACATCTCTCATATTATCTATACAAATCTCTCACTTTGTTTGTACATTGAGTTTGTACATATCTGATATTTGATTTGTACATATCTCCAATTTTAGGAGATATAGCATTTGATATCTTCATACTTATTTCATATTATGAATGATAGTGTTGAAATATAAATATACATAAATATAAAGGAGAAGGAGCATATTTCATTAACCTTCTCCCTCAGCACACACACTAATATGGTGGGTAACAAAGCCCCATTTTACCATAAATTACAAATAAAAAGTTCGTTTTTGGTACATGATAGATAATGAAGAGAAAAGAGAAAATTATACAGCTTCCAGTACTACCACCGATCTTAATTCTTAACCACAAGCCAGGACGTAAGTACATAAGAAAAAGACAGCCGACGATTTTTATTTGACACTTGAGACAAAGGTACATGCTGACGTCGCCGTCGAGAGCCGCTACTTCCTACAGGAATTGTCGGTGTGGTCCACGGGAGGATTGTGACCACTGACCAACAAGGTTGTCCTCCTCACTTGCCTGCTCCTACGCTGCAGATCATGTAATGGAGAAGCTTCATCGCTCGATTCTGTCTCCTCATCCTGGCGACCTCGACGGCCATTTCCTCCGCTGCGGCTTCGGCTTCCGCTGCTTCCACCTTCATTTGGACCAGCTTGGCTCTCTGCTCTGCCACCTCCCCTAACATCCTCCTCAGCGTCGCCCGCATCGCTCGCACCTGCGCTTGGCTAATCCTCGACCGGCGCTTCTTCCTGACCTCCTTCGTGCGCCGCGAGTCCGGCACCTGCTTCCCTGCTGGAAATCAATCGAATGGGTTTCAGAATTTAGATTGAATTGTGCGAAATACTAAGGGAATTAAAGAAGAAAGATATGTTGCTGATACCGGAAGGCATCGCGGGCGCCTTGTATTGGCTGGGCTTCTTCAGTTTCCTCATCACTACTGTGTTTCTCCCGGATTATCTCTGGTCTCGCGCTTCGGCCTTTTTTAAAGGGCCGGCTGGGCCCCTTTCGTGTAGGTCCCGTATGCAGTATGCTCCAGATACCTACTCTATTTTACCGGCCGACGGAGACGAACGGCATTATTCATTTCAATTGGGGCCAAAATACCTCTTTGGCCCTGAACACGGTTGACTAGAATATTTGCCCCCCTGTACTTCAACTTGGACTAACTCAGTCCCTGAACTTGTGTAAATGAGTCAATCACCCTTTTGATTAACTATGAACATCACATGATAGGATGGAAGCACATGCCATTTGCCTAATTTCCTACCTCACTCTCGCTCTCACTTTCACTCTCAAACGAATGGAAGTTGTTTAACGAACTCAATGATTCTATCTTGAACACACTGGTAAAAGGTGATCTATGCCAAGTGAGGGAAGTAGAACCTGAACACTAATCCTGAGAGAATAGGATCCAGTCACCTCAATGGAACCTAGACCAATTAATGCTGAAATATGCACCTTTGTGACTTTGATCAAGAGCACTAGATTAAGGCTTAGGACACTGCTACAACAACAATAATTGCTAAAGGAATGCTGAACCTGAACCTTATATCTGATGATGATGTGGATGAGGATGAGGATGAAGATAACAATGTCTATGCCTCAAAGGTGAATCCCAAAGCCGAAGGAAGAGAAGAAGGTGAAGCTCTCTATGGAGGAAATTGGCCCGATTGGCCATATTGGCTTTCCCAATCCCCTCTTTAAATACACTAATATGAGCTCATCAAACACATCCATTGAATTAAATAAAATCTCATAGAATTTTGTATGTTATGGCAAATCCTTTATCTAAAAGGCCAATAGTCATCCATCCCATCCGGCAATAGCATCATTATAGTAAATTGGTTCTTGTGGAACTTGCCTGCTCCTTTGAAATTTGGTAAGACAAATTCATCTGTTCCCTTTGCTTCCATTCTTCGACTGAAGAGATCCAGTTATACTGTGAAGTAACATGCCATGTGGAACCCACTCATCATGAGGAAGATGATAGTTTTTTTGCAACATTTCCAAAACAAAGGTAAAATATTGAATATTCAGGAAGTTTGGGGTAGTTTTTGTAATATTACCTTCCTTGTTACATTGCATAAAACAATTACACATTTACTCCTTATAGTTCATCAAAAGTTATAATCATAACCCTAAATATTTGTATGGGTATCAAACAGCGAGTTTTTGTCATTTCTCATTGTTTAACAGATAGAGGCAAATGGATCTCTAAAAAACTTTATCACATGACAGGTACAGGGCACTTGAAAGGGTTGACTGAATCACTTAATCAAGTTTAGGGGTTGCATTGGCTAGAGTTCAGGTTCATGAGGTAATTGTCTTGATCGGCCGAGGTCAGTACTTTGAAAGGGTAATTAGCCTTTATTTGGATGGTAAGAATAGCCGGTTTAGTTAATCATCATTGGTCAATTTTCTTGATCGCACGATTACCGCTTCACGGTGGTCGCAAACGCCCAAAGTGGACCCCACAATGCTTTTTGCGGAGTTTCATTTTCATGTGGAGCCCTGCATTGTAGTTGCGTCACGGTCCAACGTGGCATCTTTTTACGTTCTAGTTGTACTTTTTTTAATTTTAATCTGAGGTGTCTAATACTTCGTTTTCGTTCCCTTCTCTGGAAAAAAAAAATAAAATTAATGTATTATTGCTTATTATTTTTATATATAGTAATTATTTTTTGGGCCAGGTATACGTAGTAATTATTTTAATTTCTTAAACAATTACAACTTACGATGTCCAAAAAAAAATTTAATACTTTTTTTCATAAAATGCAAGTATTTTTATTGATTTTTTTTATGTTGGATAAATTTTAGAAATCAATAAAAAAATTCTTATCTTTATAAAAATAATATTTTAAAATTAATTTTCAAACTTCATAAAATGTAAGTAATAAAAATTGATAATCTGGACAAATGATCACTATTTATAAGAACAATACAAAATAATAAATTAAGTTTCGTTTAGAACTTATTATTATATATTTTATATTATCTAAAAATACTGTATATAAAAATTAAGAATGTTAACCGTGGGATGTTATATAGGCATGTTATATTTTTGGCAAAAATATCAAATTTGCCACTAAAGTTTTGGGTTAGAAGCGGATATGCCATTATTGTTTTTTTCCCCCCAAGCTCCCACTAATGCTTTAAAATGTACTGAATATGCCACTGAAGTTTTAAATTAAGAGTGGATATACCACTGGCCATTAAAAATCTAATGAAAAATATTAAAAAGACAATGAAAAATGTTAAAAATAACAAGTTTTGAAATTTTATGGTGATACTGCAAGTTCTAACAAACTTCAAAGACTTTTTATAATTAAACTCTCTCTTCTTCAAGAATGCCAGCGAGGATATTAGACAATAGAAGGGAGGGCAACAATAAGGTTGGGGCACTGGTGATGGAGACAACAACAGGGCTTAAGCCCTGATGGTAGAGATCAGACCCACTTTTGGCAAAATTCTCTAATGTCCTGATATTTTTTGAAAGATGCATAATAACCCTAAAATTTCAAAACCTATTATTTTTATCAATTTTTTGTTATTTTTCTAATTGGCAGTGATTCAATTCATTTTAAAACATTAGTGGGAGATTGTGCAAAAAAAAAAAAACTATACTGGCATATCTACTTTCTACCCAAAACATTTGTGACAAATTTGATATTTTACGAAAAAATGAAAATGTTGATCCTGCACTATAAAAATATTAGTAGAAAATTCACAAATATGAAAATATAAAAATTTAGAACAAATACGGTTTCATCGGTGGCATGAAAAGAAATTATTCTTTATTGTAAAATTATCAAATACTGGATAGTAAAATAGGTAGAAAATATGAATCTCATATATTAAGAATAAATTGAGATTAGCAATGAGTTTACTCACTCTCTTTTAAATATTTTATGTCACACCAGCAGCGATTTCAATCACACCATCTGCAAGATAAATAGCCTAGCATTCTCATTATAGTTCTACACATATTTGTATTGTGGTAAAATAAAGCTCTGCTCACACATTTTTTAGCTAATATTCTAATAGTAATCTTTTTGGAGAAAATCACAATACTTACTTATATAGATAAGCAAGAGAGGGATGCATGTATATAGCCCTTTGTCTTTAATTATATAACGGCTACCTTCAGGAAAATAAATGAAAGAGATGTTGTGCATATAAAAGCTTGCTAGGAGAAAGCGTTTAAAAATAAATATTAAGAATTAAACCAAAACGGTAAATGGCTACTAAACCTTAATTGCTTTTATATTTTTTATTGAAATAAATAAATTCCGACAAAAAATATTAAAATTGGAAGAAGATACATAAAAGGTTGAAAGTGAAGAAACATTAGTTCAAAAAGTGTCACTAGTTATTTGACGGATGGATTATTATTTTATAAGCATTGACTACTTTAAATGTCCAACTAAATATTCCAAAACATACGGTGCAGTGCCTTTTAAATTAGATGGAATGAAAGTGGCTAAATTGGTTCATCGGAAATTATTTTTAAGCAATAAAACATCTTTATTTTAATAATATTTTGAAAGACAACACTATAAGATTTCTAAAAACACTTTTAACTACTTTTTCAAACAAAAGCATATGCTTCGTAATTTTTTCTTGTCTACTATAGAAAAATGTGAAATATCTATAACAGTTATTCATATCAACAAAATTTATCAAAAGATAATTTTGGGCAAATGGATATATTAAATTTTACAATAAGATGAAAAAATAAGAAGTATTTATTTTAAATCATGACCAATGAACCTTAATTTAAGTCCACCTAATATTGCAAAACATACTATATACCTACCATATAAAGACGAAGGAAAAGGAAATACTATAATAAAAGGCCGACAATTAGTTCCGTTTCTGTTACGACATGTAAGCAAACACTTGCTGGAAACTCAGATGCGTGTATGACTCAAATTACATTGTGATGTATACCCTGTTTAGGAGTAATTTTTGTGATTAATATTAAAACTTTAAATAATTAATTTAATAGTAAAAATGAAACCGTTGAAATTAAAAATTAAAACTTATCATTAAATATTTTTTTTAAAATTCTAATACTAATCATAATACTTATATCAAACAGTGTCATTCTAATGTAATATCTTCCCACTACCAAAACAGTTCCAAATTTTCCGACGAGGCTTTGAACCGAAATAGGGTCGGCGTCATCCAGCTCGCTCGACGTCAAATTAATCAACTTAAATGTCGACTTCAATCCTAGCAAACGTCGATCCGACATGTTTCATCAACCCATTACAATATTAATCACGAAAAATCATTACTTGTCATAATTAAGAAAATGTTGAAAGCCTATTGTCACTTTTAGTTATAAAAAAGTTTCTCTTTATTCTTCTTTTTCAAATTTTATTCCATTAATGTGTGAGTTTACAACTTGCTTTCATGATCAAGAAATTAAAGCACGCATTATTTTCTAAATATCGGAAATTTTAGCAATTTTCCCATGAAATTACGGTTTGTTGGGTCACCTAAGGTTATATTTATACAAAACAAAGGCACGATCTCGTATGAACGGGTTGAAATTTGAGGAGAAAGGGAATTATTTATTTCCCAGCGGCTCAAACAAGGCACGATCTCCCATTGGCTCCTCTTGCTCGGTTTTTTCTAGAGAGAGCTGACTCAGATCAGATCGGACCGTGACATTTACATTGAACCTGTCCGCGCCCCGCGGCCATTCTTTTTCTCGGCAAAATTGAGCCGTCCGTAAGTAAGCGCATGTGTCGTACGGTTTGTAAAACAATGCACGTGACTTCTAGAATTATTTTGTTGTAAGCTTGTCTTCCTGTATCTAAACTTCCATCAAATACCGAATTAGAAAAAATATAAATTTTAAAATGGAGCACAATTCTGTAAGGAAATTACAGAAAAAAAAATTAACTTAATGAACGCAGAATTTCTTATAGAAATGAATTATTTACTAATTTTTAAAATTCCTTATTATTGTTCTGATTATTCAAATTTTCACATTTATTCTCATTATAAGAGTTTGTATGTAAAAATTCTAAGTTCACCAATAAGACACCGAATAAATGTCCGCAGACAAAATGAAAATTTTCCAATGAATGGTTATTTTAGATATATTAATCGCTGTGTTCTTTATTTTTAATGATAGTTGTAATTCGGGGCATATTTAGGACAAACGATGCAATTTAGAATTTTTCTTTACAAACGATGCAATTTGTCGCAGATGAACTCTCAGCTCTCAAACACTAAAAAGTAAGCCACTTTTCTATAAGTGAAATGCGGCTAGTCCATATTTAATCATACCTACATTTGGTCAGGGCCTTCTACAGTTTCCGTAGCAGTTAGGCCAAAGAAGACAAAAAATGAAATAAAAGTAAAAAACTAAGAATTTACCTGTAACTGGTTTGGATGGTTGTGGGGTTAGAGGATAGATAATAAAATAATGAATATGACATAAATGAATTATAAAAATAAAAAAAAGTAACAATTGTAGTATTATTTTATTAAATAATTCATTAACATATTTGTCAAATGTTATTTGAAATGTTTGTTAAATAAATGAAATCAATGGAATACAAGATAAAGAGGAGAAAGAGAATAACTCAATTAACATAATTAATACAAAAAGTTGTTGAAAGCAAGAAAAAGATTGGGGAGTTAATGTAAGGAATGTGAGTCAATGTACTAGTAGTAAATATATTTATTTGTGAAAGTAAATGCAAGTAATGGTATATGGTGTGGTAGAACAAGGTTAGTAATGTTTAGAAGGGTTTAGGTTTTCTATAATGTTATAATTTGTTCTTATGGTATTTATCAACATAGAAAGAAGAATATACAATTTTAATCCCATTGGCATGCAATTATTTTCTAAAAATTTAGGGGAGGATTGTTTAAAAGAGCAATAGATGGAACGCTCTTTTCAAGACATCATCACTTTTTCCAAAGCCAGATCGCTTTTTATGAAAACTAAATCGGCTTTTTATTTGACAAAGTCATGTATTAATAACATGAGTCTTTGTGGTTTTGAAAGTTACAAAAACGACGAACAATATGAGATGAACATTTGAACAAAAACAATAACATGGATGAACAAGCATTCGAAAAGAAAAAAGAGCAAAGAGCTTTTGTACATAGGGAAAACATGTACACATGGTTAAAAAGTGCCTATTTGGTAGAAAAATATTTGGATGGAAGATAAGCGTTTTAGTGTTTTAAAAAATGTTTTAAAAAAATAAAGCAATTAATGATTAAGGAAAGGTGATTATGTATATACCAAGGTGTTTATAAGTACAGGAAAAATGATTTACATTATTGCTAAAGTTCCCAAATTCATGTCATAAAAAGCCACGGAAAGCAAATCACTGCGTCTGCACACAAAAAAGCCAAAAGCTAGCTAACCCTTCAATATTGTACAATGATAAAATTATTGCTATAAACGGTTTTGCTCAAGCTATAATGGTTTCCAGATAACCAAATTATGCTTCATACTGTCTCTTACTTGGACGTTCACCAAGTAGAGCGATTAATTTGGTTGGAGGTTCATTTCATATGTTTGTTGATAAATGTTAATTTTATGTTCAAACATGTTGACTTTTTGTAAACTTTTACCACCATTTTCTATCTCACCTCTCAACATATTTGACCGATTCTTGCTTTGATCTTTCATTTTGTAGGTTGGAGAAGTAGATCGTAGCATTGAAATGGCACCGAGACGAGTGAAAATGAAAAACGGGCATGCGAAAGTCAAGCAGATTTATAACTGTGAAGTCAAGGCCCCAGGAGTGAGGCCTAAACACCACAGTTCAAAAGGTGGCTGTCTGAAAAACGTACCCTGGAGGCTTATGCGTTAGCTGAGGCCTAGGCCCCAGGCACTTGTGAGCCTGGAGGTCTAGGCGCCAAAGCACCCCCCCTCATGAGGCCTAAGCACTAGGTACCCTCGAGCCTGGAGGCCTAAGCACCAGAACACCCCCCTCCTGAGGCCTAGGCGCCAGACACCCGGGAAACTGTTCCCCTACCTCAAATTTGAACTCAAGCTTACTATTGGCCAATAATTTCTATCCAAATGGGTTGGTGAGGTGAAAAGGACACCTCCAAGAGTAGAAAAACCTAGAACCTAGGAAAAGAAGTATTTCTTCATCTTCATCTTCTTATCCTAGAACTAGTTTTTGCATAACCACCATTGTTAACATTCTTGGTTTTTCTTGATCACCAATGGAGCTAGCTTGGAGTGCTTAAGGGGGCTTGCTTGAAGACCGTGGAGACAAGTTCTTCTAGTCATCTTGAGTTTATTCTTTCATCTTCCTCGTAGTTTCTCATGGATGATATAATGTTTATTTTTATGATTATGTTTTATTTAGTTATGGAGTAGTTTCCTTTAACACTTTCTATGGATGTAGCTACTTGGGTTGATTATGTTGGATGAATTCAGGTTATGTGATGTTAGTTTTCTACTAAATGTATGTTTATTCTTCTCTTAAGCTTAATGTTGTGTTAGCTAGTTGATGACCACAATTAGTTGCACTATAAATTGCCTCTAAACTCTTGAAAAAAATTAGAAGCTATTGGACCTATGAGAAAAATTTAATGGCTATAGGCTTGTTGGGAAATTAGTCTAAGTTATTAGGTAAAGGTAAATTGAGCTCTAATGCCTCTTTTTAAACTTGTAATCGGATGGAAATCCTTATTAAGCTTATATTAGAGAGATTAATTCTTTTACTTGAAAAAGTAAGAATTCACTTGAACAACTTTACCAACATGCATTGGAAACTAACTCACCAACTTGAATTCACCACTTAATCGAAACAAGTAGTGAGCCCATAGGAAGTGTACTTTAGTGATTTGTTAAAAACCCCATATTTTCATAGCATTCCTAGCATCTTTGTTTAGTGGTATCCCAATTAGGCTAGCTTAACTTAGACTCATTAATTTACTTGTTTTAGCCTTTTATTTGATATTATTGGTTTAGCTAAAATAGTTTTAAGATAGTGGTACTTGACAGGTGAATCAATCAATCTTCATAGGAACGATACTCACTAACCCCATCTACATGTCCACCGTGCACTTGTGGGTTAGGGATTAAAAATCAACAAGAAGTTTTTTGGCACCATTGTCGGGGATTGATTGTATTGATTTGTTCAATATTATTGCTAGAAAATTGACTCTAGACTAGACCTTTATTTCTTTACTTATTTGTTGCCCTTGTTCTTGGATATTTCTTTTATAGGTACCATTAGTGTATGACCTGTTCTCAACACTCAACTTTGTTGTCGTTTATTCCAAAGATCGAAAGACATTTTAGAGAGCTTAGAATAACATCCACTACTAAAAAAACCTGTTTTCCCAACTGCCATTTCCAACTGCTAGCCATTGGAAATTTTATGTTTCCAATGGCTGGCAGTTGGAAATGAGGCAGTTGGAAATCCTTTCGTTGGAAATTTTACTTCCAACAGCCCAGGTTTTAGTAGTTGGAATTTCCAACTGTCAGCCGTTGGAAAATAAGCAGTTGGAGAATTTTCAACGGCTGTAGTGATTTATTTTTTTTTTTTTGTGATCCAACTGTCTCAGCCGTTGGAAAATATGGAAATTTTCCAACTGCTCAAGCAGTTGGAAAATTTCCAACAGCTGAGGCAGTTGGAAAAGCAGTTGGAGAATTTTCATATTTTCCAACTGCCTCAGCCGTTGGAAATGAGGATGTGAAGTTGGAAAATAATAATAATTATTATTATTATTGGATTTATTATTATTAGTCTTATTGGATTTATTATGCGAATAATAATAATATTAACAATAAAACCTCCATAATTACTATTTTCTTTATAACAATAATTATTATTATAATTATTATTACTTTTATTGGATTAATTATTAGTATAATTACTATAATAATAATAATTATTATTACATTTACTAGTACTACTAACTATACTATTGTTAATATTATTATAATAATAATAATTATAATAATAATAATTATTACAATTATTATTAGTTACTCTTATTGGATTTATTATTACTGTAATAATAATTATCATTATTATTATTATTACTATTACTTTAGTACTACTCTTACGATAATATTTATTCTTTCACTAATATATATACTATTATTATTATTATTATTATTATTATTATTATTATTATTATTATTATTATTATTATTAGATTTATTATTACTCGTAGTTTATTAATCAATTTAAATAATAATAATAATGATAATATTTATTATTAATCTTACTGTGACTTTACTACAACTCTTACAATAATAATTATTCTTTGAAGTATTATATATTATTACTATTATTATTATTATTGACATATATTATTATTCAAGGGCAAACTTAATTAAATACACTTACTTAAATAGAAATATTTTGTACATTTATATTAATTCCAATTATGAAAACATTGTAAGAATGATTCAAATTAAACATTATACACACTAACAATATGTATTACCTAAACAATTGACAATCAACAAAAGATTTCATATTTTTAAAAATACTAACTGCTTTCAGATCACTAACTAATTTTAAATATCACTAATTAAATATTACTTTTAAATATACTAACTAATTTTACACATAAATATACTACCTAAGCAATTTACTTAAAACTAATTATTAACTATTTTTAATTATACTAACTAATTTCACACATAAATATACTTCCTAAACAATTTACTTAAAACTAATTATTTTTTATTTTTTAATTAATCCCGAAATTAATAAAAAAAGTAAGAAAATGGAAAAAAATGTTAAATTATAATGGGTAACCCAAATACTTCACATCCAACCATCAACAACTACAAATCACATACTAATCACATATTTCAAACCAAAATACCATGAAATAATCCGGATTTTAACTAATTTTTTGGAAAAAAAATTAAAAATTCGTATTAAACAAACTTACCTCAAATCCGACAGATTACTTGCTTCAAATGCCTCGAAATAGCTTCAAATCAGCTACAATAAGAAAAATCAAAACCCATTAGTCAACAAACAACAGCAAAGAACGCAAAACCGCCAAAAAAAATTGAAGAAAAATAAAAAAAAATCCAAACTAACCTACAGATCAAGAAAAATGAGACCAGATCCACGTCAAAATAAGCTCCAGGAAGTTGATTAACCCCTCAATCGAACAAACGAAGGTGCTGTGTGTGCGTGTGGGAGGAAGAAAAATTACAGAGACGAGAGAGACGAAACTGGAGAAGAAACGCAGGAAGAAGACGACACGCCTGGTGGGGGGGAATTTAAATTCACAATTTCCAACGGCTAAGGCCATTGGAAAAAAATTTCCAAAACGCACCGTTTAATTAAATGAATTTCCAACTGTTCAGACCGTTGGAGGATGTGTGATAAATTTCCAACGGGTAAGGCCGTTGGAACAATTTAACCCTCAATTCAACAAAACTCTCATTTCCAACGGCTAAAGCCGTTGGAAAAATTATCCGATTTTAAAAAACAAATTAACTCCTTTCCAACGGTTATAGCCGTTGGAAATTAGAGTATATAAATATTAATGCAAAATGTCCCATTATTTTCCCCATTTTCCAACGGCTTTAGCCGTTGGAAACATTATATAGAACAAAACACATTAAATATAACTTACTACCTATTTTCCAACGGCTATAGTCATTGGAAATATTATATATATAATTTGCAAATAAATCCCGTCATTTTTACATTTAGCCATTGGAAATATTATGAATATATCAAACAAATTAATTGTAACTCATATGCAGATTTTCCAACGGCTACAGCTGTTGAAACTAAAATATATATATAATTAGGGAAAAATACCATTATTTCTCAGTTTTTCCAACGGCTGCAGCCGTTGGAAATATTATATAAATTTAATGTCTTAAGATTCCAACTGCTAGGCCATTGGAAAAATTTTTATGTTCCTTCCAATGGTTTTGGCAGTTGGAAATTGTTGGAAAAAGTTTTATGTTCCTTCCAATGGTTTTGGCAGTTGTTGGAAATTTCCAACTGCTTAGCCATTGGAAATAAGGCAGTTGGAAAATGTGGATTTTTTAGTAATGATCACACTTGAGGGAATCAAGCTCCAATTCTATATCCATGGAAGGTGGAGGTGATAATCTCAATGGTAATGGGTATAATGGTGGCAATTGAGGGATGGACCAACAAGATGGAGTTTATAAAAAAAATCCACAAAGGCCTATTAGGAAGTACATCTGACCCTTGGTGACAGAGAGTTATTCGAGTATTGTGTGTAGGGTTTTAGGAGCCAAACAAGTGCAGCGGAATTTAACTGAAACCCTCCAGGATCCAAGTGAAACGGGGTAAACCAGGTGTTCGAAAATTTTCATACCTAATTCCGTTGAGATATTTTGCTCAACTGTAGAGTTAAATCACAAAAACCTGAACAGTGGACGTGTTCAAGCTTTCTATGGTATCCACACGAGCTTCTCGGAATCACCATGCTTCCATCACATCCTGGCAGATGTGTTTCTCTTATGCTCGCAATGTTAGCTTGCGTCTTCCAAGGAATTGCAAGAGAAGAGTGCGGTTGTCCTATTTTTGGAGGCTAGGAAAAAAGCTGCGAATTTATCACTAAAAGTTGTATTTATAGTGAGACTTAACTTCTAGGCCTAATGGGTTTCAAAGCCCTAATCCAATCAAGCTTTAATTTCGGGCTTAATAATGGCTCAACTTTTGGGCCCATTATTAACACGAAATTATTATGAAACCATAACCCAAATATTTAGCTCATGCACTCTAATAATCCAAATAGCTCCATGTGTGTGACCCAATAGGCTCTTGCCATGTTGGCAATGATCATAAATCACATTTATGATAATAAGCAATGAGAGATGTCTATCAACACGTCATTGCTACCCAAGTGACAAGATTATTGATGATTTGACTAAACCTTTGTGATTATTACTCATATATGCCGTTGTCCTTTTATCCAAGATATCAAGACTAGACACGAGACATGGAATGTGTCACTCTCGTATGCCAAATCTTTGGTTTCTTGATTATCGAGTAGACAAACTTAAATTGATGACATTGATATCGATATCAACTCATCCGAGCATGGCCATGCATTTTCTAAGTTTCACTCTATCAAGGGGCCTAAATATATCACTTCCGTTACATAGGAGGGACAAATTCCATCTTGATCATACAAATCCCTCCCCATGACATGTGACATACCCAATGACCTCATTCAAGTTCTCTCAGTTACGAGCAACAAAGGGAAGTATTAAAGTATGTTACTCATATGTAGGGAACCTTGATGACCTTAGGTCAAAGGACTACATATACCATGATCACTATGAGAATCACTTATGACACTCATATAACGATCAATGTAGCGTTCTTATGGTGGGTCGGTTTAGTACACAAGTTCTCCAACTTGTACCCATATGTAGACTAGATATCTTATATTAGTCTCCATATATGCTATGTATTATTGTAACCCGTTTCATAATAATACTAGACTACAATAATTGCTGGATTAATGCCTTAATAAAATATCATGACTCAATGTGCAAAAATACAATCATCTCATGATTAGCTTTGGGCACAACACTAACATTGTGAGGCCACCGATTCAAGCCAACAACTTTGAGTTGAAGCCGGCCTTGATTTCTTTCATCCAACAAAACCAATTTGGAGGCTTGGCTTTGGTGGATCCTAACACTCACATAGCGGACTTCTTGGAAGCTTATGACACATTCAAGGTTAATGGAGTCTCCACCGATGCTATTAGACTTCAATTGTTTCCTTTCTCACTCCGGGACAAGGCTAAAAGGTGGTATCAATCACTTCAACTGGGGAGCATTGCTACTGGGAATGAAATGACCGAGAAATTTTTGAGCAAGTTCTTTCCCCCATCCAAGGCCGCCCACTTAAGAGCTTTAATTGTGACATTCAAGCAACATGAGATAGAGTCTATTTCGGATGCGTGGGAGAGATTTAAGGAGTTCCTTAGGAAGTTCCCACAACATGGATTCTTAGATTGGCAACAAATACAACTTTTCTATGAAGGCTTGGTACCCACCTCAAGATTTATGATTGATGTTTCGGCCAGTGGATCCTTAATGTTAAAGACCGCCGGTGATGCCTTCCAAATTCTTGAGCAGTTGGCACTAAATGGAGAGCAATGACTGGGAGAAAAAGTTCAACCAAGAAGAGGGGTATTTGAAGTTGATCAATTGACTGCCTTGTCGGCACAAATGGCTTCTCTCATGAATCAAGTGTCCAAGTTGATCAACAAAAAGAAGCCAACTATTGAGCAAGTTGCCACCTCTACCTTTAACACATATGGTGGACATATGGATATGGAGCTTGAAGAAGCAAATTTCATGGGCAACCAGAATTTTGGGTTTATAGGCAACCAAATGGAAAATCAGTATAACCCAAGTTGGAGGAACCATGAAAATTTCTCTTATGACAACACAAGGAATGTGCAACAACCACCACCACCACCTCCCGGTTTTAACCAAGTCTCAATGGAGAAGAAGCCCTCTATGGAAGAAATTATGTTGCAATTCATGAAAGAGACAAGAGATAGAATGGAGAAGAATGAAGCCAAGACGGCTAGCTTGAGTGCTAACTTTGCTTGTATGGAGGCAAATGTGAGTGCAAGCATCAAGAACATGGAGAATCAAATTGGACAATTGGCTTTGGCGGTGAAGAAATCTCAAAAAGGGAAATTTCTTAGTGACACAGAAATGAATCCAAGAGAACATTGTCAAGCCATCACACTTAGAGGAGGCAAGCAACTTAAATATCCATACAAGAATAGACCTTCTTAAGTCACTCCTATGGTTGCGAATAAAGAGCAAATGGAAGAGGAACAAATGGTGGAAATGCTTCAAGAGCAACCATCCAAGGTTCAACAAGCTACACCCAACCCACATTTGGCATTCTGACAAAGATTTCAAAAGAAAAAGGTTGAGGAGCAATATGAAAAATTCTTGAAGACTTTCAAGAAGCTTCACATAAATATTTCTCTCTTGGAAGCATTAACTCAAATGCCCAACTATGCCAAGTTCTTGAAGGGCATCATTGCAAAGAAGAGAAACTTTGAAGATTATGAGACCATCAAGCTTAGTGAAGAGTGTAATGTGGTTCTCCGAAGAAAGCTTCCTCAAAAGCTCAAAGACCCGAAAAATTTCGTAGTACTTTGTTCTATTAGCCCATCCTCTCATAATATGGCATTGTCTGATCTTGGTACAAGCATTAATCTTATACGATTGTCATTATTTAGGAAATTAGAGTTGAGTGAAGTTAAGCGATCCATATATGTCTTCAATTTGCCGATCGATCATTGACATATCTAAGAGGAGTGGTGGAAGATGTGCTTGTGAAGGTTGGAAAATTTGTTTTTCCAATGGATTTTGTGGTACTTGATATGGAGGAGGACCAGGACATTCCTTTAATCCTTGGAAGACATTTCTTGGTTACCGATAAGGCATTGATTGATGTTGAGCAAGGCAAGTAACATTGAGGGTTAATGAAGAGAGCATGGACTTCAATACCTCCAAGTTATTAAAGCTCCGGATGAGATTAGTGCTTGTTTCCTCTTTGATGTGGTGGATACTTGCATTGGTGAAGTGAAGAAAGAATTTCTATATGATGATTCACTCTTGATGACTTTGTTGAGTTATGATGATGTTAATGGGAATGATGTTGATGATACGTCTATTGCTTTGAATGCATTAGTGGATGATAGGACTTTGGTGAATACATGTGAGAATTTATGCTTGCTTGATGTGAATGAAAAAGGTGCACCAAAGTTGGATTTGAAAGTGTTGCCTAGTGATTTGAAATATGTGCTCTTGGGTCCTAGTAATTCTTATCCGGTAATTATCTCTTCATGCTTGTCTTTGTTGGAAGAAGAAAAGTTGTTAAGGGTACTAAAGGAGCACAAAGATGCACTTGCATGGTCTATAAGTGATATCAAGGGTATTAGCCCTTCTATTTACATGCATAAGATTAGAATGGAAGACACATACACACCCTCAGTTGAACACCAAAGAAGGTTAAATCCCGCAATGAAAGAAGTTGTAAGGGCAGAGATTTTGAAACTCTTGAATGCCAGTATAATTTATCCCATCTCCAATAATGAATGAGTTAGCCCCATTCAAGTAGTACCTAAGAAATGAGGGATAACCATAGTGACGGATCAAAACTTGGATATCATTGTCACTAGAACCATCACCGGTTGGAGGGTGTGTATGGACTACCGAAAGCTCAATAAGGCCACAAGAAAAGACCATTTCCCTTTACCTTTCATTGATCAAATGTTGGATAGGTTGGTCGGTCATGAATTCTATTGTTTTCTTGATGGGTATTCTGGGTACAACCAAATAGCCATTGTACCGGAGGACTAAGAAAAAACAACTGTCACTTGTCCTTATCGCACTTATGCATTTAGAAGGATGCCATTTGGGTTGTGCAATGCACCGGCCATATTTCAAAGGTGCATAATGGCCATCTTTGCCGATATGGTAGAAAAGATTATGGAGGTATTCATGGATGAATTTTTGGTTTTTGGCTCTTCCTTATTGTTTAGGAAATTTAGTGAAGGTATTGAAAAGATGTGAAGAAACCAACCTTGCTCTTAATTGGGAGAATTGCCACTTTATGGTAAAATTCAGTATTGTTCTTGGACACAAGATTTCTTCTAAGGGTATTGAGGTAGACAAAGCAAAAATTGTGGCTATAGAAAAATTGCCTCCACCAAAGAATGTGAAAGGTGTGAGAAGCTTCCTTGGACATGCAAGTTTTTATAGAAGATTCATTAAATATTTCTCCAAGATTGTGAAGCCTCTTTGTTCCTTATTGCAGAAGGATACCGAATTTGAGTTCTATAATTATTGCTTGGAAACATTTGAGTTTATTAAAAAAAAAGCTTGTTGAAGCACCCATTCTTGTTTTACCAGATTGGAGTCAACCATTTGAGATTATGTGTGATGCAAATGATTTTGCGTTGGGAGCGGTACTTAGCCAAAGAAGATAGAAGATTTTTCGGGCCATTTACTATTCAAGCAAGACTTTGGACCTGACACAATAAAACTACACCACCACGTAGAAGGAGATGTTAGCAGTGGTTTTCTTTTGATAAATTCTGGCAATACATCCTTGGCACAAAAGTGATAGTGTTCACCGACCATGTGGCTATTTGGTATCTCTTCACCAAGAAGGACTCTAAACCAAGGTTGATTTGGTGGATTTTGCTTCTACAAGAGTTTGATGTAGAGATTATAAACAAGAAAGGAAGCGAGAATGTAGTGGCAAATCACCTTTCAAGACTTAAGGTGGAGAAGGAGCAACATTTATTACCCATCAAAGAGTCATTCCTGGATGAACAACTTCTAGAGGTAAAAACGAGCGCTCACTAGTTTGCCGATTATGTGAATTATTTAGTGTGTGGAGTATTATCTCCGGAGTTGAGTTCCCAATAAAAGAAGAAGTTCTTAGTAGATGTGAAATACTATTTGTGGGATGATCCTTTGTTATTCAAGACGTGTGCCAACCAAGTCATTAGGATGTGTGTTCCTAAGGAGGAAGTGCCGGATATCATTCACCATTACCATTCATCTCTTTATGGTGGGCATTTTGGGCCAACAAGAACCGCCGCTAAGGTACTCTAATCGGGTTTTTATTGGCCTTATATTTTCAAAGATTGCTATGCTTTTGTGAAGACTTATGATAATTGTCAATGAGTGGGAAATATCTCTAAAAGACATGAGTTGCCACTTACAAATATTTTGGAGATTGAGATATTTGATGTGTGGGGTATCGACTTCATGGGACCGTTCCCACCTTACTTTGGTTGCTCCCATATATTATTGGCGGTGGATTACATATCTAAATGGGTTGAAGCTATTGCTACACCTACAAATGATGCCAAGATAGTAGTTAAATTCCTCCAAAAGAACATATTCTCCCACTTTGGTACTCCAAGGGCCATAATGAGTGATGGTGGTTCTCATTTTTACAACAAGATCTTTGTACAATTGATGGCGAAGTATGGTGTAAGACACAAGATGGATCTTCCTTATCACCGACAATCAAATGGCCAAGCAGAGGTGTCTAACCAAGAAGTAAAGTAAATTCCTAAGAAGATGGTCAATGGCACAAGAAAGGATTCGGCAAAGAAGTTGGATGACGCTCTTTGGGCTTATCAGACCGCCTACAAGACACTGATCAGAATGTCTCCTTATAGGATTTGTTTGGCAAGCCTTGCCACTTACCGGTGGAGCTTGAACATCATGCATACTAGGCAATCAAGAAACTCAATTTTGATTTGAAGAAATCCGATGAAAAGTGACTTCTCCAATTGAATGAGCTTGATGAGTTTCGTCGGGAAGTGTATGAGAGTGCCAAGTTGTACAAGGAGAAGACAAAGATATGGCATGACAAGCTCATTATGAGGAAAGAATTTGTTCCAAGTCAAAAGGTGCTTTTATTCAATTCAGGGCTCAAGTTATTTCCGGGCAAATTAAAATCAAGATGATCTGTCCCATTTGTGGTAGAAAAGGTCTCACCTTATAGAGCTATTAAGTTGAAGACAGATGATGGAAGAGCATTTCAAGTGAATGGGCAAAGATTGAAGCACTATTATGGAGAAGAGCCTCAAATTTCTGATAAGCTTCGCTTAGCGGATCCAACCACTTGATGTACCACAAAAAGGGAAGTCGTCTAGCTAAAGACGTTAATTTAGCCCTTTTCAAGAGGCACCCCGATGTTTCATTTGCATTTAGATAGTGTTTTATTAATTTAAGAGTTGTTGCATTTTTATCTTGAATAATAGGAGGCAATTGTGTGATTTTTATAGATAGAAAGAAGAGTGAAATAAGCAATACTTTGAAAATTTTTCGTGCATGAATTTTAGGAAAAAGTAAACTTGAGGGTAAGATTGAACAAAATATAAAAATTGAAGACCAAAAGGAAGAGTTTGTGCGCGAGCGTGGGCACCAGGATGTAAAAAACTACACAGGGGAAAAAGTTTGCTGGGCGCTATGGCGCCAAGGACACCACTCCCGGTGCCTAGGCACCAAACGCACGATGCCACTTTAAACCCCTTTATCCCCTAATTCCCTACACACACAAAACACTCATCCTTTCCAAACCTTTTCACCTTCGAACCCTAGTCTTTGTGTGCACTCCATGGCTCAATTTTCTTGTCATTTTCTGCACAAACAAGGATCAAGTAAGTGATTTTCATCATTCTCCCTTCAATTTTCTTACTTAAAATTCTTGAGATCATGTGGATTGGTGTATGTACGAATTTGGGCAAAAGTGGCGGTTTATGTTGATTTTGTGTGGATTCTTGCTTGTTTTTGGATTGTTGTTGATTGGGGAGTGATTTTATGCTTAAAAACAACAATTTAGCACCAAAATTATGACTTGAAAACCCCACCCATGAAGACCCACGAAATTTCAATGGTGAATCTTGTTTGATGCATGCTCTTGATAATTTGGTTGTTATAGTTGCTTACTTCTACCTTATAATGAATGGGTCTAACAAGAATTGTGAGTAATTTGTGCTACATTGTAAGAATTTGAGTTTGCAAGTTTTCCGGAAACTCAAGAACATGAATTTGGGTTTTTTCACCATATGGGTATTGGGAGCATAATGTAGCTTCACGGGTGGATTCTTTGCATCAATTTTTTGCTTCTATTGCATCTATGTGTTGCATAGTATATGATTGAACCTTCCATTTACACCTGGATGCTTGTTTGATTGGTGAAAAATCATGGAACTTTTGCCATGCCATCATGACTTGTTTTGTTCATAACATGTTCATGGACTTACCTCTTCACATATGAGCTTAATTAGCTACACATATTAGTTCAAGTTGCATCTAGGTAGTGCATAGATAATGGTTTAAGCTCCCATATTTGATTATATGCACATTTGTTAGTGTCAGTAACTTCGTGAAGTTGGTATGCCATATCTTGCAACAAGGTCATGATAAGCTTTTTTGCCTAAATAAATTCATGCCTTGAGGTGTATAATTTGTCCAAAGTGATTGTTTGTGGATGTGTGTAATGGTTTAGAATTTTATTTTGGAGGGTGGAAATATTTAATTAACTATATGCGCCTTTCATTTTAATTATGAGAATTATATATATATGTTGCTGCTTAGTGTAGAAACAATAACACCAAGAATTTTCAAGGGGAGGAGGGCCGACAAAGGAAAAGGCAAGAGGGCACAAGAAGAGCATGCCCAAGAGCCAGCCATAGAGTACCCCCGCTTTGTCAACAAGAAGACCGAGGAATTATTTAAGGGCTTTGTGAAAAGGAAGTTCACCATCGAAAGAGGATTTGATCTTGGGGTGTCGGAGAATGCCGAAATCTTAGCGGTGGTGGAGTGGAGAGCTTGGAGGACATGGTGCATTACACCAAGCACCATGGTCTCCTAAACACTTGTGGCAAAGTTCTACGCCAACTTGAGCGCCACCCAACCCAAATGTCATTTGGCTAAGACGGTGATGGTTCGAGGAAAGATCGTGAATATTGAACCAAGTGACCTCAACAACCACCTTAGGATCAATCCCGAGATCAAAAACCCTCCTTATGATGGTGGTTTTGATTGGATGATGAGTACGATATGTGGGTGGGTTGTGCCTTGGATTCATAGCAAGGACAACCCTGAGCGGAAGATTCGTTTTACCGCATCATTTCTCAAGCCGGAAATGAAGGTATGGCATTACTTCATCAACTCTCGGCTCATACCAACCATTAATCTGTCTCATGTGACTCCGGACCAAGGTCAATTCCTCTTTTGCAATGCCTCCAACTACCAAGTTGATGTAGGAGCGCACATAGCACAAAACATAAGTAAGATGACAAGAACAAAGAGAGGTAACCTCCCATTCCCACAATTGATCATGGAGCTTTTGGCAGAGGTCGGAGTTAATTACCCGGAGGGCTCACTCATCTTTGCTCCTACACCCACGGACATTTCATTGAGCAAGCTACATGGTTATGAGTTGGTAGGGGGTGAAGAGGCTGAAGACCACCAGGAAGAAGGTGAATAGGCCCATGACCCACTAAGCCCGGAGGGAAAGGCACCACTTCAGGAGGAACCACTCATTGATCCTGCCCATGCTTTTAATGAAGCCCTTACCATCGCCCTCAACAAGGTCCATCTTGCTATTAGCGGGCTTTGGTATGAAGTGATTTCACGTGTTGATTACTTGAAGGTGCGATTCACCTATTTTGTTATGAGGCTTATGAAGGATACTCACTTTTGGCCAGGTGCGCAGAGATGATTTTGGCCCAAGTCAAGTGGGGGGCCATGCAACAAAACCCAGATATTCCTCCTGACTATCCACCTTTCCCACAAATCCCGTCTCATCTCCACCCTTCCGCCCACTTGTGGTATACACCTCACCCACTAACCATCCTCCCCCTTTTACCCTCACATCTCTCAGTCTGCCCCACAGGACACATCCACCATTCCTCCTTCTCATCCACTGCCCAGAGAGTCGTTCGGCACACCTGGCATGCATGAGGATTAGTTGGAGGCGTGAACATCCACCTCCCCAGGTACAATTCTTCAAGCTCTTTCTCTAGCTTTTCCTTTCCTTTCACATTGAGGTTAATGTTTGGCTTAAGTTTGGGGGGATTGCGTGTGGATGAGTACTTGCTTAATTCTTTGCATGATAGTTGCTTGGTTCATTTTGTTGTTTCCCTTACATGGCATTTAGCTTAGTTAATTGCACATTTTAATTCATAGCAAGAGCATTAAAGTTTTTATGTATAAACATGTAGTTGCATTTAGGTTGCGTACATTTAGGGAACCAATGCATACTCATTATTATTATTGGAGGAATTTATTTACAAGTTCAACTTAATTGTAAATTTTGTTAAGTAAAGAAAGATTTTCACTTGTCATTAATGGTAGAAACCATACCCGGTGAGTCTTTGGGTCTTGTGTGACATACTTGCATTATAAATGATTTCATTCACTGGAGTGGTGTTTGTTTTGCTTGTTTTGCTTATGGATTCCTTAATTTGCTTTTGGACTTCTTCATATCCGAATTGACGCATGCAAATAAAGGATGGAAATAACAACTTAGGGCTAACTACATACCTAAATGGCTAACCCTTCATTATAATCCTTAGTTGACCCCTACCTTTAAGCCATGTTTGTTGTTTAACTCACATAATTGAGCCATATCCCAATTATTTGTCCTCTCCTGTCCTTGAAGTAAGTTGAGCATTGCATATATGGGCTTGGGAAGGGTAAAAATTTGTGAGTTATGTGAGTGAGCAATAAACAAGTTTGGGAAAAAAATGTTGGGTTATGAACTTATGGTTGAGTTTATGTAGCTATAGTTTGAGTATATTTTGGATAAATCATGCACATTTGTTTGAACTTTAAAGATTGGGTGATTTTCTAGTTAAAAAAAAAAACTATCTTTCCCTCATGAAAAAGGCAAAACGAGTCAACATGAAAAAGCTTTCGTAAAAAAAGAGAGAAAATAAAAGAAGAATAAATAAAAAAGGGAAAGGTAGAAGTACTTCATTAATTTGAAATGAGTTCACTCATATGTTTTGTCAAAATTGTGCATATGGGGGCTACTTGAATTATTGCTTGGAAGTCAAGAAAAACATTTTTCTTAAATTGGAATACCTTGGGTGGGACTTTAGATTTGATTATTAGGATTGTCCATGGTGTTTATGCTTGACTTACTTCTTTTAGCCCCAGCTCAAAATGCCTCTATCCGATTCTCATCCATGCTAAACCTGACCACAATACAACCTTATATCTATGTCATTGACTTGAATTTGCATGCATACTCCTTAAGAACAATTCATGGGTAGTTTGGGTCATTTTGCAAATATATGGATGAAGTGGCATTATAAGCCTTAGATACACTAGGCAACCACAGATTAGGGAGTGAAACACTTAGTGAGCGATTACCTATCATTAATGACAAGGTTCTTCTTTCATTACTTACCTTAATTTCTATTGAGTTGAGCTTGTACTTTGAATGACTTTATGATATGATATTGAGTATATGTTGTTAGCTTATATGATTTGTTTGTTTTATGTTTTTAGGTTAATAAATGCTAAGGACTAGCATTTGGGGAGTTTGATAAATGTTAATTTTGAGGTCAAACATGTTGACTTTTTGTCAACTTTGACCCCCCATTTTCTACCTCACCAAGTAACATTTTTGGCCGATTCTTGCTTTGATTTTTCATTTTGTAGATTGGAGATGCGGACCGTAGTATTAAAATGACACCGGGACAAGCAGAACGAAAAAAGGGCATGTGAAAGTCAAGTGGATTTATAGCTGTGAGGCCTAGGCGCCAAAGTTCAAAAGGTGGCTCCCTGAAAAACGCACCCTAGAGGCCTAAGTGGCAGTTGAGGCATAAGTCCCATGCACCTGCGAGCCTGGATGCCTAGGAGCCAAAGCACCCTCTCCTGAGGCCTAGGCACCATGAACCCTCAAGCCTGAGGCCTAGACGCCAGACACCCAGGAAAGTGGCCCCCTGCCTCAAATTTGAACTCAAGCTTACTATTCGCGAAGAATTTCTATCCAAATAGGTTGGTGAGGTGAAAATGACACCTCCAAGAGTAGAAAAATCTGGAACCTAGCACAAGCACTATTTCTTCATCTTCATCTTCTCATCCTAGAACTAGTTTTTGCATAACCACCACTGTTAACATTCTTGGTTTTTCTTGATCACCATTGGAGCTAGCTTGGAGTGCTCAAGGGGGCTTGCTTGAAGACCTTGGAGACAAGTTCTTCTAGTCATCTTGGGTTTATTCTTTCATCTTCCTCGTAGTTTCTCATGGATGATATAATGTTTATTTTCATGATTATGTTTTATTTAGTTATGGAGTAGTTTCCTTTAACACTTTCTATGGATGTAGCTACTTGGGTTGATTATGTTGGATGAATTCAGGTTATGTGATGTTAGTTTTCTACTAAATGTATGTTTATTCTTTTCTTCAGCTTAATGTTGTGTTAGCTAGTTGATGACCACAATTAGTTGTACTATAAATTGGCTCTAAACTCTTGAAAAAAATTAGAAGCTATTGGAACTATGAGAAAAATTTAATGGCTATAGGCTTGTTGGGAAATTAGTCTAAGTTATTAGGTAAAGGTAAATTGAGCTCTAACGCTTCTTTTTAAACTTGTAATCGGATGGAAATCTTTATTAAGCTTAGATTAGAGAGATTAATTCTTTTACTTGGAAAAGTAAGAATTCACTTGAACAACTTTACCAACATGCATTGGAAACTAACTCACCAACTTGAATTCACCATTTAATTGAAACAAGTGGTGAACCCATAAGAAGTGTACTTTAGTGATTTGTCAAAAACCCAATATTTTCATTGCATTCCTAGCATCTTAGTTTAATGGCATTCCAATTAGGTTAGCTTAACTTAGACTCATTAATTTGCTTGTTTAGCTTTTTATTTGACATTATTGGTTTAGCTAAAGTAATCTTAAGGTAGTGGTACTTGGCAAGTGAATCAATCAATCTTCGTGGGAACGATACTCACTCACCCCATCTACACGTCCACCGTGCACCTGCGGGTTAGGAATTAAAAATCAACAACATTTGTGTGCTACCCACAAAACTAAAAAGTCCCAGTTGATGCATGACAAATATATGACTTAAAGAGGACTCATTTTACCTTGCATCTCATCCAATTGAGCAAAAAATAGAGCAGCAAAAAATAAACTTTAAAAGGAATAAACACAAACAGTTGGTGGACAACTAATCAAAGCACAACCAAAAGTTTATCACCTCTACATAAAAATGCAATTGTCTGCTTCTCAAACAAACTACACAATACGAGCTTATTCATCAATTTCAAATCTCCAAGTCTGGTATTGGTCGGAAAAGAGTAAATTTTCAAGAATTGAAAGAATAATGGAAGAAGAGTTTCGGTTCAACAAAATTAATCTCGGATTCCTACAGTAACAATCTTCTTCTTTATTGAGGCAATGTTAGTGAGGTCAGAGATAGAAGTCTTTGGTTCCATAAGAACACAAGGGACATTTGGAGGTTGGTGGAAAAATGATTGTGGAAAGCTAGGGTCGGCAGTTGTCCCACAGAAGTAACAACAAAAGCAATATCATTGAAAAAAAAGAGTTCAATTTGGTGAAAAGCTTTTTCACAAAAAAAAAAATGATAGGTATAATGGGGAAAACGTTAAGGGTGGTTACAGGGTGTATGAAAGCATCAAGAGTGAAGAAAAAAGTGACAAATTGATACCACAATCCATTTTTTTTGTAAAAGAACAGTTTCAGTACCAAACTTTTTAGTTTTTTTCAAATTAGTCCTAAAACTTATTAAGGCCTCATAGTGACCATTGAATATAAGCCAGTAAAAAAAGGGTTCATATTCAGGGGGTCAGTGGTTCACAATTGGAGATTATGTAGTTCACAACCAGACCCCTAGATGTGAAGCAATGGTTCACAATTAGGCTTTGTTGTGAATCAACGGTTCACTATCAGGGGTATGTAGTTCACAATCAGGCCTCTAAATGTGAACCAGCGATTCACAATTAGACCCTGATTTTAAACCAGCGGTTCATGATCAGGCCCCTGAATGTGAACCAGCAATTCATTATCAAGGTATGTGGTTTACAATCAGGCCCTTGAGTGTAAACCGGTGATTTACAATTAGGCTCTGATTATGAACCAGCGGTTCACTATCAGGGGTATATGGTTCACAATTAGGCCCCTAAATGTGAACCAGTAGTTCACTATCAGGGGTGCGTCATTCACAATCAAGCCCCTGATTGTGAACCAACGGTTCACAATTAGGCACTAATTGTGAACTAACAGTTAATTATAAGGCCATTAAATGTGAATCAGTGGTTTATTATCAAGGGTATATGCTTGACAATCAGACCCCTAACTATAAATCAGAGGTTCAAAATTAAGCCTTGATTGTGAACCAATGGTTCACTATCAGGGGTATGTGGTTCACAGTTAGTCCCCTGAATGTGAACTAGTTGCTCACAATTAGGCCTAGATTATGAGCCAGTGGTTCACTATGAGAGGTATGTGGTTTATAATCTAGCACCTAAATGTGAACCAGCAGTTCATAGTGAGGCCCAAATTATGAACCAACGGATCATTATCAAAGGTATGTGGTTCACAATAAATTGTGAACCACTAATTCACATTTAGGGGGCTGATGTGAACCAATGGTTCACTATCAGGGGTATGTGGTTCATAATTCATCCTCTAAATTGTAAATTGGCGGTTCATAATCAAAGGTGTGTAGCACTACAAAATATATACAAAATCTTGACTGAAAGTTCAGTCACGTTTCAGTTGAAATATTAGCTAAAAGCGACTGCTTTGCTACTATAGATGCCAGTCACATTTTTTCAAGTCATAATTTTATCGCAATTGAATCTTGACTACAAAAAGCAGTTGAAACTTTTGGTCAAAAATCAGTCGAGAATATTGTAGGTTGCGACTGACTCATTCAATCGCTATAATAAGATTTTTATTTTTCAAACAAAAAACATTACTATGTAATATAATTATTGTTTAATTAATATTATTTAATTTAACTTGTTATTTAATTGATAATTTCATTAAATTGCTATGAATATTATCTTATTTTGAATATTAATAATAACCTTAAAAAAATGATAAAATTAGAATTTAAATACAACACATTTACATTAACATAAAAGTCAACATACATACCAAAATATAAAATTAAAAAAAATTCAAAAATTAAACCCAAAAAACAATTCAAAAACTTCAATACAATACTTTAAAATTTTCAAAAATCATAATTTTAAAACTCAGATCAAAAGAAGACCGGCATGGATAAGGCGGAGGAGGCCGAGGAGACTGAGGCGGAGAAGGAGAGGCCAACAAGACAGAGGTGGACAGTGGTGAGGTCGAGGAGGAGACCAAGGCGGACGATAGTGAGGCAAGAAATGGCAGAAACAGACGGCAATGTTGGCAGAGATGAAGAATGGCGGACCAGCAAGGTGAATGGATGGCTATGCGGTAGGCATGGTGGACTGGCCGACGGAAATGAAAGATGAGAGTGAGAGACAAAAGTGAGATGAGAGCAAAAGGGTTGAAAGAGATGAAGGATGGAGATGAGAGTGGAAGATGAATGAGAGTGTTAGGTTTGAGATGGGTGAGACAACCGGGTCAAGAAGAAGAAAAGTAGAAAAAAAGTAATTGGAACGATTGAACTCCAACTGCAACCTGACTGAACCTTTTTTATTCCAACTGCTTAGTGACTTTTATATAGTACCAATATAAATATATGTATATAAGAATATAATTATATATATGGAACAATCACGAATATGTGTGTGTGTGTACATACATGAATATAATTACATATGTGTTACAATCATAAATATATATAAGTTCAGGAAATTTTCTCCATATATATAATTTCAAAAATTAAAATTAATAAAGAAATCATATCACATAAGTTCAAGAAATTAAAATTAAACCCTAAACTCTAACCCTAATTACCATTAATCATAAACTTGAAACTCTAAATACAAACCCTAATTAAACCCTAAATCCTAATTATACCCCAAATTCTAAATACAAACCCTAATTAAACCTTAAACCGAAAACCTAACTACCATTAATCCTAAATCCTAAATACAAACCCCATTAACTAAACCCTAAACCCTAACCTTAACCACTATTAATCCTAAACTCTCCTAAATACAAACAGTAATTAAACCCCAAACCCTAATTATACCATAAAATCTAAATATAAACCCTAATAAAAACCTAAACCCTAAACCTAACTACCATTAACCCTAAACCACAAATACAAACCCTATTAATTATACCCTAAACCCTAACCCTAACTACCATTAATCCTAACCCATAAACCCTAAACACAAACCTAATTAAACCCTAAACCCTAAATACAAACCCTAATTAAAACTTAAGCCCTAATTCAATCTTAAATCCTAAACCAAACTACCATTAACCCTAAATCCTAACCCTAACTAAACCCTAAATCCTAAACCTAACTACCATTAACCCTAAACCCTAAACCCTAAACCCTAACCCTAACTACCATTAATATTAAACTATAAACCCTAAATACAAATCTTGATTAAACCCTAAACCCTAAATACAAACCCCAATTAAAACCTAAATCCTAATTAAACCCTAAATCCTAAACCTAACTACCATTAACCCTAAACCCTAAATGCAAACCCTATTAATTAAACCCTGAACCCTAAAACTAAGTACCATTAACCCTACAACCCTAACCCCTAAATACAAGGCCTAATTAAACCCTAAACCCAAAGCAAACCCTAAACCCAAACTACAAACCCTAATAAACACTATACCCTAATTAAACCCAAAACCCTAAACGCAAACCCTAATTAAACCCTAAACGCTAAACCTAATTTATACCATTAACCTTAAACCCTAAACCCTAAACTTAATCTATGCCATTAACCATAAATGCAAATCTCATACCCTAAATTTCAATACCCTAATACTTAATTAAATACCCTTAAGCCATCCTAGTTTTATATATATCCCTAAGCCCTAAATCATAAAAAAGCTCTAAATTAATCCTAAAATAAATCCTAAAACCCTAATATTAAATTGATTCAATTAATACCCCTAACCTTATACTAATTTCAAACCTTAAACCTTAAAAAAAATCTCAAACTCAAAATCTATGTCTAACACCCTTAATCCTTTAAAAACCCTAAATCCTAATTATATATCCCTAAACCCTAAAAAAAAAATCCAAACCCTAAAACAAAAAAAAAACAAACCTTAAACCTTAAAAAAAATCTCAAACTCAAAATCTATGTCTAACACCCTTAATCCTTTAAAAACCCTAAATCCTAATTATATATCCCTAAACCCTAAAAAAAAAATCCAAACCCTAAAACAAAAAAAAAAAGTGAATAAAAATATATCTTAAACTCTAAAAAAACCCAAACCCTAAAAATCCAAAACTTCAAAATCAATTAGCCACTGAAAAAGCGGCTAAGGCAAATTTGACAGCTAAAAAAGCGACTGAAGGGCGACCGAAGTAAAATTCTTTAAAGTTTTTGACACTTCAGTGACTAACATTTCAGTGACTAAAGCCTTCGGTTGCTTATCAGTCACAATACAAAGTAAACCTTTTTACTTCCGACTAATTAGCAACTGAAACACCTAGTGACTGGCTTTCAGTTGCTATTTTCGGTCGCAATTTTGCATCCATTTTGTAGTGTAGTTCACAGTTAGGGAGTTTGTAGTTCACATTTACTATTCTTATTGCTTTTCTCCATCTTTAAAATTCGGACCCAATTAGAAAATATATAAGTTTTAGGACCAATTTGGTAAAACTAGAAAATTTTTAGGACTGAATGTGTATTTTCCAACCAATGATCACATTAATGCTTTCTAAATCATCTAAACGCTTTTGTTCTATTATAAATGCTATTTACATCCATTGTATTGCTTTTCTCATCCATGATATCGCTTTTCTACATAGATTCTCTGAGAACTCCAAGCGCTACTTATAATCTTCCATTCCCTACCGTTTTATGTCCATGGTTTTCAATTGTTTGTGAAACAAATTAGAGAGAAAATAGAAAGAAGAAAAACCCAAAAGATAAGGAAGACCATTGCGATTGCTGGCGAAAAAATATTGATCGATGGTCACAAATCAAGAAGAAAAAGAAAAGGGAGAACGATTCTGATGTGGAAGAAATTAAGAAGGAAAAGGACAATGTTGAGCAGAAACAAAATTTTTCTATTTTTCCTACTTATCATCCAGGTAAACCAGTTACTCTCCTCCCTCATTGCTATTTTTATTTTGTCATATTCGGTATCTTGTGCTACGGCAACTTGCCACAGCGATATTCTAGAAAGCACTCATTTTGTCCTAAATAGTCAAACAGGCAAACAAGAAGCAAAGCCAACATAACCATGAAACAATAAACACAAAAAAAGAATCATGAAAAACAAAACGACGAATCCAGTAGCCTATTTAGAGACATTTGTGCAAGCATTTTCCTTTATTCTTATATCTATTGGTGTCACAATCAATGTAGTTACAATTCCTGGGGCTCCTGGTTGCCCTTTTAACCCCTCAGCTTGCCAATAAACCATATAGGTTTTAGTAGACAAAAAATTGGTCTTAATCCTGGTTTCTTTCAATAGCCGAAGCTTAATCCCCACCTACCATTGATCAGCCAACAATTCCCCCTTAGGAAAGCCATAATCATTCAAATCCTACATAATCTATATAAAGGGAAACTTATAATATCCCATGATTTAGTTTAATCTACATTTTGTTCTTTTCATTATTGAAAACCTACATTTTGCCCTTGCTTCTTTCACATTCTCTGATAGCTACTTTTGAAATTCTAATTTAAATTGTATGATAATTATCTTCTAAACATTTTAATCCTTTCAAAAAAAATTTACAGTTAATAGACATATAAAATTATCAATTTTTCATCTTTGTAAATGCATTTTCCTTTCTAAAAAATACAAATTAGCATTTTATAAATGTTAGTTAACTATGAAAAATCTCAAAAAATTTGAAATTATCGGGACCTAACTAACATACAATTTAATTAGGGTTATAGAAGTTATTGTCTGATAGTATAAATGATGCAAGGGTTAAATTGTAGGTTAGGTCAAATCATAGAGGGGTTTCTGTAATTTGCTTTATTATCAAATTTGATCCCCATTTTAAGCCAAACCTGACTTGGTTACTAAACTCAAGTTGGCTTTATTTCATTGTTGCCCTTTACATCACCAACTTGTGTTGTTGGTGATCAAAGGGGCAAAGTGTTTCGATTAAGGCATGTTCGGTTTTAGTAGTTTAAGGGCGAGCAATCCAAGTTAACTTAATTATAAAGGAGGAAATGTTTAAGTAAAGTTAAAGGACCAAAATAGATTTAGACCTTTTTATTGATTAAAATGTTTTTTTTCTACATGCTTTAAAATGTTTTTTTTTTCTAGGACGAATCATTCTCAACATATAGGTCAATTCATTTGCATTGATTTTAGTGTATTATTTTGCATTATTCACTTCTTAAAATCTCTCAACGCTAGACATCAACCCCCTCTCTTTACTAGTTCCTCAAATGACAGACTTCATTAGTAAAGTTTTTCTCTTTGCTTTATTTGTATGGTTCTCCCATCTCCCTGCCTCCCTCTTTTCTCTCTTAGTTTTCTTGTTTCATCGTGGGCAAATTCAAAGTTTGAGAGATTGTTCATCACTTGAAGATTTCGTTCATCCGATTTCAGTTATCCTGAATGTTTTGGCTTTGGCTATACTTATGCATGAGAACTTCGACTTTTGTTAGACATCGTGACTAAGTAGAGGAGTTACAGATTGAAAATGCAGGAATGGGAGTTCTATCAGATGAGATTGACCGATATGCTTTCTCATACTGAATCAAATGTTAGTTTTTTTTTTATGTTTTGTTTGTATGTTTATTAGTGCAAGCATATGCTACGTTTATGTCTCTTATTTTTTAAGGTTTTTTTTTTGTCAGCTTATATGGGTAACTGCCAGATATGCTCATGTATTCACTACAAATTTTTTTATGTAATATAGTATCATAAAGACGTTATGAATGACATTGAATTAAGTTTATTATCTGCGCAAAGTTTAGTGTTATACTTTATTGGTAGGGATAATCATTTGATTATTTCGATTTTAATTGAAACTAAATTGTCCAAAAAAGTCATTTTTGGTCGCAGGCATTAAGAACTGGGTACATTGAATTAGGATAGAAAACTAAAATAATCAAAAATAAAGAAAAATCATTTTTTGGGCTGTAATTTGGTTAACTGAATTTCATATATTTGCATCTAAAATTCATTCTCTCTTTTTTTATTTTGTCAATTTTGGGTCTAATTGTCCTAATCCATATATAAAAAAAGTTTAGGATTTGAGCATAATCTATGTATAAATAAAATTTTGGGCTTCTATTGTTTCCCTTTCTCTTTTTTCAATCAAGGCTCATTACATAAAATAACTACATAGGCCAGATATTTCAATTATTTCCATCGCCGAATTTGTGAAAACACACTTAAAATTGAACTAAAAGCTTGCGGCCCACGGGGATTCAAGTAGCTTTGAAAGCTTGATATTAGAAAGGCATGTGCCGAACTTCATTGGAATTTTGTTAAAAATGTCCGTAAAACTATGAATAACCCCCGATCATTGGGCCAATATGATAACGCAATATGTGTCCATAGTTTCATATTCTATCTTAGTTAATATAATGAAGGCTCGAAAGGGTGAATTAGTCTGCCAAAGGGGATTCATTAGGGGTGATCCACTGTCACCACAACTTTTTATACTATATGTAGAGGCTTTATCTAGTTAATTGATCTATTAACAATAAGTAAAGAAGATTTATGCCCTTGAGGCTAGGATTTCTTGTCCCGGTGTTAATCATTTATTTTTTGCCAATGACCGCTTCATGTTTTTTCTTCTCAGACTTAGAGATAGTGCACAATTTGAAGAATATGCTTTCTTTATATCAGGTAGAGTTTTGAGGAGGAAGTATATTTTTACAAGTCCGAATGGATCAATCGAAATGTTCCACAAAGATCTATTCATCTGTTTAGAAGTATACTGCCTATTTTGGTTAATATTACTATCACAAATCCCTTTTGAGTGTGATCCCACAGGAATAAATTCCTATGACTTTCTCAGTGCTAGGGTGGAAGTGAAGTTATCTTCTTGAAAAAAGGAAGCTCCTCAATTAGATTGGTAGGCTCACCTTAATCAGGCTTCCTTGGCATCATTGTTGGCAGGTATGATGTTAATATTTTTTATTTCGATGACTATTAATTAGTGATCATATTACTGAATCTCTAATTAGATTCTTATGGTATGGATTAGACCAACACAATGGTATTCATTTCCATGACCAATTCTTGTTACCCAGCCCCTTCTAAAAAGCACGGGTGGCCTTAGTATTAGAGATTTATTGTTATTTGATAAGGCGCCGCTAGCTTTTACATTCTGACAACTCACACAAAAGGACTCAAACTATTTAGTTATTCAAGTTATTCAGGCAAAATATAGAAGGAATGACTCTCTAGAAAGCTGAATACTGTTTAAGCCCAACATTTATTTGGTAAAGTCTCTTGATAATTAGTTGAAATATGCTTCTTCCTCTACTTAAATTGGTAGTCGGTGATAGAAAATATATCAACATTTGTACAAACTACTGGATTCTAAGAATTTGCCCATTTCATCTACGAACCTCCATTGTTGTTCCACTTGCTCCTTCTATAGTTCAATATATAGGTTGGAGAGTTAATGGTGCCAAATATGTTTACTTGGAATTATCTTCAGTTGTCTTCCTTGTTCTCCTCATAAATTTGTTTGGTGATTAGTAGTATAGACCTTGCTGCATCGTCATCTACTGCACCTAGAAATGACTATCTAGTGTGGTAGAGACGCTCTAATAACTCTTATACCACCAAAAGGGGTTTACATTGGCCCAAATAAATTAGATGCAAGCATGCATGTGTAATTTGGGTTTGTAAGATGTGTCCCATCTTTTCCTTTCCTCCATTGCCCGAATTCTACACCAGTGTGGGAAACTTCTTCAACTATTCAACCACCCCGGCAAGATCAATTTCTTCGATAACAGGTTATTGTGCATTAGTCCATTTTAGGGGTATTTGCTAGGCAGCCACATAATTGGCTTATAAATCACTTAGATTGCTTGGTAGCCACATTTTGGGGTATTTCCATGGCTCGAAACATATAGTCTTTCGGCATACCATGGTCTTTCCCTCCCAAATAATACTAGCACCAAGGAACAAACTCCCAATCCCCAAATGAAATTGAAACAGGATATGTGCGCTCCTCTAGCTTTGCTTGTGGCTGCAAAAATGCTCGCAAATGGCGTTAGAACAAATGAAGTCACGCAACTCCCACACATGGTCAAGGGGTTGATTGATCTATTTTCACAAGTTTAGGAACTGAGTTAGACCGAGTTAAAATTCAGTGAGCTAATTGTCCTAGTTATTGGAGTTAGAGGGGTTACCTATATTTCGGCCATGTGTCTAGCTGATGTATTAGCTTGTGGTGGGATTCATTCGCCTACCATTTCTGATTGATTTCCTTGTTTTTATTTACACCGGGAATATCAATAAAAATTAGGGCACAAAAATGAACGAAATTTTCTCCATTGACAACTACATAAAATTTGACTACTAAAAAATGAGTATTTTCCAACAACATTTTTCAATGGCTTTGCGTTGGAAAAATTATTTTTTCGATACAAAGCCGTTGGAAACAGGGTCATTGGAAAAGTATGCGTTGGAAAAATATTTCCAACGGCTCTTTTTTTTTGCCATTGGTATTTTCAATGGTTAGCCATTGAAAATTGAGCCATTACAAATTTCAAACGGCCAAGGTTGTGGTATGGGTTACGAAGTTTTCCAACAGCTTGAGCCATTGGGAACAATACCAATGGCTAAGGCCGTTGGAAACTTTGTAGAAGAAAATAAAAAAAATATAATTTATATATTTTATAATATGACTAAAAACTTTAAAATAATTATATCTTATACTTACATAACAAAATATTCAAAGGCAGGAGGTAAAAAAACTATAAAATTACAAAAATATGAAAATGAAAAAAATATAAAAATTACATAAGTTATAAAAAATCAGAAAAATCATTCTAAACTAGATCTCACAAATATCACATAGAACAAAAAAAAATACAAGAAAAGTAAAGAATAATAATCAGATCCGATTCTAGAGGAGTATCGGCGGATGGAAGTCAAGGTGGAGCACCGGCGGATTTGGCGCGAGGTGAGCTAAGGCGGAAGATCGGGCAACAGACGGCGAGCCTAGGCAGTCGGTCGGCGACAAAGAGCGAGAGCGAGTAAAGAGAGAGAGCGAGAGTGAGCAGCAGAGAGAACGGTGAGGCGAGGAGCAAAAGGATGGGATAGATGAGGGGGAGAAAGATTGTGAGTGGCAGAGGCAGTGGAAGAGATTGTAAGCAGCAGAGGACTTGACAAGAGCTAGGTTAAGTTAAGATGTATATATAGGGGTTATATGGGCTGGGCTTTAATATTTGGGCTGGGTTATAATATATATGGGTTAAGTTATATTATAGTATAAAATATATGTTACATACATTATAATATATAAAACATTGTAGTATAATATACTCCCTCCGTCCCGTTTATTTTGCTCCAATTAGGTTTGCGCGTAGTTTAAGAAATTCTACTGTTTTTCACGCGTTTTCCAACTTTGCCCTTCCAACTCGCGTCTCTGTCCTTCTAGCACCTGCCATCTCCGGCGATGGTTCGGGCTCATCTTTCCCTTTGCCTCGATCGTCGTTGTCCTTCCACCCGCCGCTTCATGGTCGTCCTTCCCTCGGCCTAAATTGTGGTCGTTGTTGATTGCTCTCCGATTGTTGTTCGATCGGTCAATCGTCACTCGATTGTCGCACAGTCGCTGCTCGATCACTCGCCGATTGTTGCTCGATCAGTTAATCGCTCAATCGTCGCTTCATCACCGCATGGTCGTCGATCGCCGCTCAGATGATGCTCAATCACCGCTCGGTTGCTGCTCGGAAGCCACTCGATCACCTCTCAGTTGCCGTTCAATCAGTGCTCGGTTGTCACTCGATCGCCGCTCCGCTCGGACAGATGAAGAGCAGAAATTAGAGAAAGAGAGATTGAGAATAGGTCTGTTGGGAGGAGAGAGAGAGAGAGAGATGAATTAAATTAAGGGTATAATAGTAAGTAAAGTGTAAAAAAATTACTTAAAAGGGAAATGGTGCAAGAGTTTTGGGACTACCCAAAAAAGAAAATGTAGCAAAATTTTTGGGACGGAGGGAGTATATGATAGATTAATATATGTAATATTATATGTTAATATATATCATATATATGATACCTTAACATATTCATACATACATACATACATACATATATATATATATATATATATTATCATATATAGTAATAATAATAATAATAATAATAATATATGTATGGCATATACATTATATATCATATACTATGTATAAATATAATAATAATGTGTAAGATATATATACGTATTAATATATATGTATTATGGAAAATATATATAAATATCAATATCAATTCAACATAAATATGCACATATATAAATGTGTGTGTATCTGATATATCAAAATATTTCCAACGGCCTTGGCAGTTGGAACAATAAAAACATTTTAATTTACATATTTTCCAATGGCCTAGGCAATTGGAAAAATAAAAATAGTTTCCAATGGCCTAGGTAGTTAGAAAAATAAAAAAGTTTCCACCGGCTTAGGTAGTTGGAAAAATAAAAAAAATTTCCAACGGCCTAGGCAATTGGAAAAATAAAAAATAGTTTCCAGCGGCCTATGTGGAAAGAATAAATACTGAGATGCACAGTTAACTTACATATTCCAACTGTCGAAACCGTTGGAAAAATAAAAGTGTTTTCCAACGGTTGAAGCCGTTGGAAACAATAATTTTCTAAGATGCATAATTTAACTTATTATTTTCCAACGGTTTAGGTTGTTGGAAAAGTGCCCGTTGGAAATTTTTTAACACTTTCAACGGCCAAGCAGTTGGAGAATTTTTTTCAGAATGATTAATTTTTTTCCACAATTTCCAACAGCCTAGCACATTGGAAAATAGGCCGTTGGCAAAAGGAGTTTTTTTAGTAGTGTTTTAAGGATTAAAAAAAAGCAAAGTGCCCTTGATTCACTATCTAAATTAGTCAGAAGTTTACACAAACAAAGTTGGGTGCTCTGTGTTTAGGGGTGAGCATTATGTTATTTCGGTTTGAAACTTATCCAAATATAATGATCTGATTGATTTTCGATTTTTATAAAGTGTATCTGAATTATCCAAATTACATGTTAAAACCGATTTGAACCGTCTAATTATATTTTAGTTTATTCGGTTTAGTTTATTTGGTTACCTTTCTAAAATCTAGACATATAGCAAATGGAAAAAATAAGATACATATTAAAATTTTTACCTCTCATACCCAAAATTAAAGAAAGATATATATAACATATTATCCAAAATTAGTAGGAAATAATTTTATATATGTAAGGTCAGTATGAATAATGGTAAAAATTAGTAGGAAATAAGTTTATATATGTAAGGCCATTATGGATAATAGTAAAATATTTATTACTATTTGGTTTATTTGATTTTAAGTGTATGATTTAATAACCAATCCGATAATCAAATATAAAATTCGATTTTGATCCGAACTGACCAAACCAAAAAAAAAAACAAACCATTTTATTAGAATATAATCGACCTATATGTGTTAAACAATATTTTACATGATGGTGATCTTGAAACTACAAAAAAAAAAATTCCTAGTATTACAGAATGACCAACCCGATTTGTAAATGTTATCCATGAGTATGAAAAATAGTTTACATAGAGGAGTCCTCAATTAGTCAATTCATACTAGAAATCCTTGGCTTATATATCAAATTACCATTTCACGGACTAGAGACCTCAATTTACATATGAGGTTCTAAATAATCATTCTACATATCCAATTAAGTTTCTTTTCATAAAAATTCAGAATACAATACAATACATCATAAATTTAGAAAGGGGGAAAAGGACAATTTAATAAGATAATGAGTTTTTCTATATCTAAAGTCTGTAGAGGCTCAAACCCTGCCCTATCAAAATAGGTGTAATCCTATTGGTCTTTAAAGTGGAGATTTGTACAATTTTTAAAAACTCTTCATTACTTAAACTCTTGATTATGATCAAATTTGGTATGTAAAATGGCCCATCTGTCGTATTGAAGACCCAACATATTCAACTCGAAGTCCATGGTCACGTAAGAAATAACCTTGTTTTCTAGTAAAACCAAACCAATTCAAAATACAAATATTTTTATATTTTACAAAAATTATACCTATCCTAAGAACCGATAATTAAATAGAATTAGAATTATGGGTCAGATTTTTTTTATCTTTATTTTTTGATTTTTCAGTTCTTATCATATAGATATAACAATCAATAACTTTTTAATTTAATAAATTGCATCCACCCTAGTTTAAGAAGTATTCAACATGTAAGGGAATCTAGGATCACTTAATTAATCGAGGATTATAGTGATATCACTTTTAGTTGCAATTGACTAATTAAAACTCATAATTTTTTTATAACTTTCATTAAACTAATTCATTACCCTCGAATATGAAAATGTATACGTAGTTTCAGCTCTTAAATAAGTGAATTAACAAATCAAAATACTTAAAAACTTAGTATCCTAATCCATAAAATTCTTTAACTAAAATCATACAACAAATAAACAAGTATCTTAGACTTCAAGCATCAATTCTATGTAGATCACTTAGCTCTTAATGTACACCTAAAAACAACCATTATGTATAATACACATTTATAAGTCTTTACTCATTAGAGATTACTAGAGAATTAACTTAGCACATTTAAATACCTAATCTCTAGGGCATCTAAGATCACAATACTTAGCTCCTTCTTTAGCTCACTTGCCCCCAGAGTAGAGGATCGCCTTAGTTTCCTTGTGCCCTTTTTAGCCTACTTATTGTGAGACCATAAAACCACTTAGTTAGCATATAATAATAACTAACTAAAAATTTAAAATCAGTCTAGATTCCATGAACTTATACATGCAACAAAATCATAACTTAACACCTCTTCACTTGGTGTTAAGTCCAACAATAAACATATCTGCACAATATAAATGTAAGAGAATGAGGATATGATGATTCTTAGTAAGAGATTTCTTGCTAACTTCTTAACCTGCAAGAAAAACCTTAAGACCCAACTTATACTTAAGTATATACAACTTAAAGTGAGCTTTTACATTCTGATATCTTAATTAATGGTAACTAGAAAGGGTTTTATTGTGAGAACTTAACCCCAACCTAGTCCCACTTCTTTCTTTGTTTCTCTTATCATATGATATAGAAGTGTCACTTAATTTTAGTGGCTCATCTTTCCAAGTGCAACAGCTTAGTTAGGATACTCTTGAGGTTCAGACCTCTCTTAGACACTTAATACACATACACTTACTTAACGCCTCTTCATCTTACATATGCTTTAGGCCCTTTTCTTGTCCACTTCTTAACTCAATTTACTCCTTTATGATGTATTTCTAACTCAGATAATGTATCTAACCCTTAGTTTGGGGTGTCCAAGCCTTAAAAATAGCCTTAGGAACCCCTTCATGAGTTCCCTTGCACTTGGCTCCCATAACCCAACTTAATGCTCTTCTTGGGTCAAACTAATATATACTCCAGCAACAAAGCAAAATACATCAAATATAACTTAAGATAACTTAAATTCCTTATGTTAGATTATTTCATATTTACAAGCATGATGCCCTTAGCTTTAGCCTTAGTTTTGAGTCACCCTTAAGATCCTTCTTAGTAGCTTAAAATTTAAAACCTATATTGATCATTTATAGCGCAAATTAAGTTAACTAAAATCTTCAAAACAACCCCTAGTTCACACATAAATAGCCTAGGAATTTTTTCCAAAAATTTTACCTACCTTGTGTGTTCCTTTTGGTTCAATTAGCAAGCATTGACCAAAACTTGTTCTCCTACTTTCTAGTAATTTTATACTAGTTCATAAGAAATAAAAGCACCATAATAAACTACCAAGACCCCTGGAACAAGAAATCAAGGCTATGAATAAAAAGGATTAAACCTTACTTGCTCATGGTCATGGATCCAACTGCACTGAAAATTACCACTTTTGTTCTTTTTCTTAGCTTATAAGTACCTCAAAATTGAGTTTTAAAGCTAGGAAACATACCAAGAAACAAGCTCAAGTCAATTTCCAGTCATAAATCTTGAATGGACAATGCCAAAAATTCAAAGCAAAGCTCATCCAACTTACCTTTCAACCAAAACTGAAAATCCAAGCCATCAAGCTTCACAATTTTTGATTTCCTTCATAATTCACTTAGTTGAGCTCAAGAAAGCTCTTGTTTGGCTGGTCAAGGCATCAAGCATGAGAGGTAGGAGAGGTCTACTCAATGTTTTTAAAATCAAACTATACTTAAAACCGTTAATGTCTCCTGTTCACAGTTTAACTGATTTAACCAGTAGACGGTCGGTCCATTGTATATTTGTACTTACATTTTATGAGTGTTGAGTGACTATTGTACACATGAAAAGAATAAGACTAAAATGAAAATCTAAATATAATATAAGGACTAAATATGTATTTTACCAAACACTATTTATAACTCTTTACAAACCCTAGTTTTAGACATAAACAGCCACACAATATCTATCGTCGCACAGCCACAATGCTCTAGGCTTCCAGCGCCTCTCTTTTCCTTTTTTTTGTCTTCTTCACTTCTTTCTTTCTTTTTTCTCTCTATCCTATTCACTTCATTTTTTACCTTCTGTCTTACTCCTTCCTCATGTTCCTATGTCTTTCATTCTCTTTTTTATGTCTTGTTTATTTAGATGTAGAGATCCATGATGATTCATGGGGAAGGATATTGGGATGGAAAGGGAACAATCGCCTTTCATGTCTAAGAATTTCTTTTTTTTTTGTTTAGAGCTGGCTTTGAACGGTTTCTAGGTTCCTAGCTTTTACCGGTTTTGACTGTTTTATTTTTTACCAGCTTTAACCTGAGTGCAATTGAACTGAAACCTGAACGTACAAATAGATAGTTTGCGGCTAAACTGGCTAGAGCATCTAGTTCGATCCGGTTTTAATAACACTGGGTCTAGTTCCTGTGTTCAAAATTGTGAGAGAAAATGAATAGTCAAAATCCACTTAGTCATAAAATCTTGCAACATTTTTTGGCTTTGGGCAATTTAGCCCATATTTCTTCTGCTTTTACCAAAATGCACCCAAATGTTTTCTAATTGCTAAAATAGGTAGTTTTCTACCAAATTTACATAAGGGCAATTTTGTAACATTTTGTATCTGGTGAAAATTACAAAAATACTATTCTAGCTTTTTTATTTTTTGCCTAAATAACCAATTTTGCACTTTTAAGCTATTAAACCCTTTAATATCGAGACTTGGCTTGCAAATAAATATTCTAGGAATATAAAATTACTAAAATAACCAAAGTTACCAAATAATCTCGGTCCAGGTCTTAGAGAGCTGTAATACAACATAATACACGACTTAATCAACATTTAAATGTGCATGTTTATACATAAATATATGAGCAATTTAGAAAAATAAATATTTAAATGTACATATTTATATGTAAATATATCAGCAATTTGGTAATATCATAATTTTTATAACATATTTATACATATATCTTGTGTTCAGTTCCAGCTCAAGTTGATTTGATAAGGAATCTAAGCCAATCCAAAAACCATGGTTTTCACAGATATAGAACCAATCCAAAGACCATAATCCATTTTTACCCAATACAACTCAATCCAGTAGAGTGGTTTGTGTTGGGTTTTGATTTACCCAACCTATGTTCACCCCTTCTTTTAACATGTGAAAATGTAACAATGATATGAAAACTGGTTTAGATACCTAAGACCTCAAATTTACAAATAGAGAGCAAAATGGTGATCACTATTCCTTTTGAAGCAACCACTGTTTGGTCACTTGTGAAAACCCGGCACCAATTCTCAGATGAAATAGCCTCTTTTCCCCTTCATACTAGTACTCAAATTAAACCGATAAAAATGTCTAATGCATCATGATTATCATTGATAAAATTGTGATTTAGGTAAATTGACACAATAAAATGGGAAAATCACCTTTTTTTGTTTTGAAAACCTAGGTGTCCTTTTCACCAAATCCCTCACTTGCTCGTCCTTTCTTATTTGTTTCAATGTGATTTTTGGCATAATTTTTTTTATTTTTTGGTAAATGAGCTTGCATTAATAATCTAGTTGATTATTATCTGCATAATTACAGGGTCTAGGAACCGCAATTCCAATAATTCAATAAACTAATGAATTGATCTATATTCATTAAGGATTAATTGAATATGTGTACGTCATCAACTAGTACATTCCAGCTTCTGGCTCGTCTTTTTTGTAGTAAATTTTATGAATGATCCCTAACCTTTAGTCACCGTTTCATTTTAGTCGTTAACCTATTGAATGTTCTATTTTAGTCATAAACCTATTAAAATGTTTCATTTTAGTCCTAAATCTATTAAAAATGTTTCATTTTGGTCTCAATTTGATGAAATTTGTTAACTCAAAGTATTTATCTAGTACCAACTTTTTAGATCATAATTTAAAATATCCGGTAACTGTCTTACAATAAATTTAATTTGTATAATAATTTTTTTATAGTTAATAAAAAATTCAAATTACTTTTTTTTCTCTTTATAAATTTAACTTATTTTATTCAAAAAGAAAAAAACTATTAATTTAAATAATCTATTTACTGGAAAAAAATTAAACTATTTAAATTTATTATAAGACAATTACCAAATATTTAAATTAGAATTTCAAAAGTTTCTGTCAGACAATTATTCTAAGTTAATGAATTTCATATAGTGAAGGACCAAAATGAAACAATTTTAATAGGTTTAGAACCAGAATAGAATATTCAATATGTTAGAGACTAAAAGAAAACATTAACAAAAAATTATGACCATTTATGCAATTTACTCTACTTTTCCAATAATACTATTATCTTTTCCGATCAAAAAAAGAAAACATTGAATATGTGTTCGAATATCGTCATGCACACTTATTTTATAGTATTTGATTGGAAACTAGTCTTTTATGTACGTGTGGATGTAGAAATATCAATGTTAAGCAGTTAACTAGTTCAATTTGTTGGCTTGACTTGTTATAAGGAGTGACATCAGATTAACAGCTAATTAAGGACAGACAGTGAAAGCTAATGAAAACTGACACTTGATTTCTGCCTTTTAATATGCTCCATTCATACAACCTAATTTTAAGAATAATTAAATCTCATACTTCGTGGGTTTATCTGGTTGATGTTTTTTTAAGTACAAAATAAATATGATGGCTCTGTTGGGGAATAATGTTAGTAATTATTATCTAATAATAGGTTTTACACTATTTATATGGAGAAATTATCCCAATCGGTCACACTAAACTTAAATGCATCTCCTAAACATTGAAAAAAAAAAACCGAAGGCAGGATGAATTCTTTCAAAACTTTTGTCCCGAAACTGTTGCATAACATGGACACTGTGTGTGTCTCCTAGGATGTGGATGCTAGAGGAAATTGATGAAATATAGCACAAAGAAATTTTAACGGGAAAGTATATCAGCAATAGGTTATAATTTCATTTATACATATACTTCACATTTCACAAGATTTCTACATATTCATCATTTTTTTTTATATCGAGTCTTAACACATATTTGACTATTTGAATGTAAAAGATAAAAAGGTTAATTTTACAAAAGATTGCTTGTTTTAAGATCTTACATGTACATCTGTTCATGCATTTGTTGGTAGTTATATATAGTTTCATATAAGTCATGTGTACTGACATCCGTAATTAAAATTTCAAGTTTTAATTTTTTGTTATTTTAGTTTTAGGTTTATATATTCTGATTTGTTGACATGAATATTAAAATGATTGAACTTATTCATATAATTAAATATATCTATAATATATCTCTAATCTCATTTATACTATATGTCACATGTTTTGGACATATCTATCACTTGTTTTATATATCACCTTTCATATATATTTACCACCCGATTTGCATATATCTCCAACTTTGACAGAAATCAAGATTTGATATATTTATACTTGTTTTTTTTTTTACTATTGAATATGTTGGTGACATATATTTGATCTCATTTGTATATATATCTCATATTATCTATACAGATCTTTCACTTTATTTGTATATTAAATTTGTCCAAATTTGATATTTAATTTGTGCATATCTCCAATTTTAAGGAATACAATATTTGATGTGTCCACACATGCATTATACTATGAATGATAGTATTGAAATATAAATATACATAAATATAAAGGGCAAGGAGCATATTTCACTAACCCTCTCCCTCTATACACACACTAATATGGTGGGTAATAAAGTCTGATTTTACCATAAATTACAAATAAAAAGTTAATTTTGGTACATGATAGATAATGGAGTATTATTTAGGTCATAAGTCACAGCCCATGACAGTTACAAATGCATTTTTGCCGTTCATTGGGGGACCCACAGCAATGAACGACTCAGATCCGTCTATTATAGATCACAGCCACAATACAATTTTCCTAGATAATGAGGTGATAAGAGAAAATTATGGAGCTTCCGGTGCTATCACCGATCTTAATTCTTAACCACAAGCCAGACGTAAGTACATAAGATAAAGACAGCCGACCGTTTTTATTTGACACTTGAGACAAATGTACATGCTGACGGCGCCGTCGATAGCCGCTACTTCCGACAGGAATTGCAGGTGTGGTCCACGGGTGGATTGTGACCAACAAGGTTGTCCTCCTCACTTGCCTGCTCCTACGCTGCAGATCATGTAATGGAGAAGCATGATCGCCCGATTCTGTCTCATCATCCTGGCGACCTCGACGGCCATCTCCTCCGCTGCGGCTTCGGCTTCCGCTGCTTCCTCCTTCATTTGGACCAGCTTGGCCCTCTGCTCTGCCACCTCCCCTGACATCCTCCTCAGCGTCGCCCGCATCGGTCGCACCTGCGCTTGGCTAATCCTCGACCGGCGCTTCTTCCTGACCTCCGTCGTGCGTCGCGGCTCTGCCAACAGCTTCCCTGCTGGAAATCAATCGAATGGGTTTCAGAATTTAGACTGAATTGTGCGAAATACTAAGGGGATTAAAGAAGAAGATATGTTACTGATACCGGAAAGCGTCGCCGGCGACTTGTAGTGGCTGGGCTTCTTCAGTTTCCTCATCAGTATTCTGTTTCTCCCGGATTCTCTCTGGCCTCGCGACTCGGCCTTTTAAAGGGCCGGCTGGGCCCCTTTCGTCTGGGTCCCGCATGCTCTAGCTACCTACTTTATTTTACCTGCCAACGGAGAAGCACGGCTTTATTTATTTCAAGTGGGGCCAAAATGCCTCTTTGGCCCTGAACCTGGTTGACTACGACATTGTCTACCTGTACTTCAACTCAGACTAACTCAGTCCTTAAACTTGTGTAAATAGGTCATTCACTATTTTGATTAATTGTGAACATCTCCCTGGTGGGATGGAAGCACATGTCATTTGCCTAATTTTCTACATCACTCTCACTCTAGCTTTCACTCTCAAATGAATGGAAATTATTATGAACTTAATGATTCTGTTATAAACAACATTGATCACAAATGGTAGAAGATGATCTACACTAAGCGGTGGAAGCAGAAGTCGAACACCAACCCTGAGAGAGTAGGATCCAGTCACCCAACGAAACCTAGAACAATTAATGGTGAAATCTGTGCTTTTTGTGACTTTGATCAAGAGTATTAGATTAAGGCTCAGGACACTGATATGGCAACCACAAATGTTGAAGGGGTGCCGAACCTGAACCTCATATCAAATTATGATGTTAATGAAGATGAGGATGAAGATAATGATGTCTATGCCTCGAAGGTGAATCCCAAAGCTGGAGGAAGATAAGAAGGTGAAGTGCCAAACTTGGTCCTCATATTAGATGATAATGTGGATGAGGATGAGGATGGAGATAATGATGTCTATGCCTCGAAGGTGAACCCCAAAGCTGGAAAAAGAGAAAAAGGTGAAGCTCGCTATGGAGGAAATTGGCCCAATTGGCCATATTGACTAATGGCTATCCCAATCCCCTCTTTAAATGCACTAATTTGAGCTCGTTGAACCCATCCATTGTATTAGATAAAACCTCATAGGCTTTTGTGTGTTATAACAAGTTCTTCATCTAAAAGACCAACAGTCATTCATCCCATTTGCCAAAAACATTACTATAGTAAATTGGTTATTGTGGAACTTGCCTGCTTCTTTGAAATTTGGCAAGATAAGCTCTTCGGTTCCCTTTGCTATCATTCTCTGGCTAAGGAGATCCAGTCATACCATGAAGTAACATGCCATGTGGAACCTAATCATCCTGAGGAAATGATAGCTTTTTTATAATATTTCTAAAATCAAGGTAAATAGTGAATATTCAGGAAGTTTGGGGTAGTCTTTGTAATATTTCCTTCTCTTGTGAATAAATAATTATACATTTACTCCTTGTAGTTCATCAGAAGTTACAATCATAACCCTAAAGATTCAAATAAGTATCAAACAGCGAGTTTTGTCATTTCTCGTTGTTTGACAGACAAAGGCAAATAGGTCTTAGAAAAATTTTATCACATGATGGGCACATGTCACTTAAAGGTGACTGAATAACTTAAGCAAATTTAGGGGTTGAGTTGGTCAAAGTTCAAGTTCATGAGTTAATTGTCCCGATCATCTGAGTTCAGATACTTTGAAAAGGGCAATTGGCCTTTTATTTGGATGGTAAGAAGAACCGGTTTAGTTAATCATCATTGATCAATTTTCTTGACCGCACGATTACCGCTTCACGGTGGCGGGGAACTTCCGGAGTGGACCCCGCTTTTTTGGAGTTTCATTTTCATGTGGTGCCTACATTGTAGTTACATCCACCGTCCAACGTGGCATCTTTTTACTTTCTGGTAGTACTTTTTTAATTTTAATTTGAGGTGTCTGATACTTCGTTCCCTTCTCTGGAAAAAAAAAAAATTTCGCACCTCCGCTTAATTCTACGGCCGAATTCATTTTCATAAAATTAATGTATTATTGCTTATTTTTTATATATAGCAATTATTTTTTGGGCCAGGTATATGTAGTACTTGTTTTAATTTCTTAAACCATTACAACTTATGATGTCCAAAAATTTTTTTAAAACTTTTTAATAAAATACAAGTATTTTTATTGATTTTTTATGTTGGATAAATTTTAGAAATCAATAAAAAAATTCTTACTCTTATAAAAATAATATTTTAAAATTACTTTTCAAACTTCTTAAAATGTAAGTTAGTAATAAAAATTGATGATTTCGACAAATGATGACTATTTGTAAGAACAATACATAATAATAAATTAAGTTTAGAACTAATTACCCTATAGTTTAATATTATCTAAAAATGATGTATACAAAATTTAAGAAAGTTAAGCGTGGGATTTTATATAGGCATATTATATTTTTTAGGAAAAAATGAAAATGTTGATCTTACACTATAAAAATATTAGAAAATTCATAAATATCAAAATATAAAATTTAGAACAAATTTGTTTCAGCAGTACCTTGAAAAGAAATGATTCTTTATTGTATAATTAGTAAATATTGGAAAGTAAAATAGGTAGAAAATAGGAATAATCTATATTAAGAATAAATTGGGGTGAGTTGTGGGTTTACCTATTCCTTTTTAGATGTTTCGTGTCACACCGACAATAGTTTCAATCACGCTATCTTCAAGATAAAATAACCTAACATTCTCATTGTAGCTCAACACATACTTGTACTATGGTAAAACAAAGCTCCGCTCATACATTTTTTACCTAACATTCTAATAGCAATCTTTTTTATGAAATCACAATACTTGCATAAATAGGTAAGCAAGAGAGGGATGCATGTATATAGTCCCTTTGTCTTTATATAACGGCTACCTTAAAGAAAACAAATGAAAGAGAAGTTGTGCATATAAAAGCTTGCTAGGAGAAAATGTATGAAAATAAATATTAAGAATTAAACCAAAACGGCAACGGCTATTAAACCTTAATTGTTTTTATATTTTTTTATTGAAATAAATAAATAAATTCATACGGAAAATAAATAAAATTAGAAACCTTAACATACGGTGCAGTGCCTTTTAAATTAGATGGAAAGAAAGTGGCCAGATTGTTTTGTCGGAAATTATTTTTAAGTAATAAAACATCTTTATTTTAATATTTTTTTGAAAGACAACACTATAAGATTTCTAAAAACATTTTTAATTACTTTTTCAAACAAAAGCATATGCTTCGTAATTTTTTCTTGTCTACTATAGAAAAATGTGAAGAATCTATAACAGTTATTCATATCAACAAAATTTATCAAAAGATAATTTTGGGAAAATGGATATATTAAATTTTACAATAAGATGAAAAAATAAGAAGTATTTATTTTAAATCATGACCAATGAACCTTAGTTTATGTCCATCTAATATTGTAAAACATGCTATGTACCTACCATTAAGACAAAGGGAAAGGAAGTACTATATGCCATACTATATAACAGGCCGACCATTAGTTCCGTTTCTGTTACGACATATAAGCAAACACTTGCAGGAAACTCAGATGCATGTATTACTCAAATTAGATTATCATGCAGAGTTGTGTTTAAGAGCAATTTTTGTGATTAGTATTAAATTTTTAAATAATTTATTTAATTATAAAGATGAAATTGTTGAAGTTAAAAATTATCATTAAATAATTTTTTTTTAATTCTAACACTAATCAATAATACTTATATCAAACAGTATCATTCCAAAGGCTTGGATTCCTTCCCAAGGCTTGGAGTCCAAGGTGATCTTCCCACTTTCGAAACAGTTCCTTCCAAGACTTGTTAACTGGTGTATTCAGGAAAAGTGCTACAGGCAGTCAAGAAAATGACGGTTGTTTTGTGCTTTGAAACCGACTTAGGGTCGGCGTCGTCCTGCTCTCTCGACTTCAAATTAATCAACTTAAAAGTCGACTTCAATCCAAGCAAACGTTCTTAGATCTTCGGAGAAAAAAACAAATATTACAACTTCCAAGCAAACGTCGATCCGACATGTTCCATCAACCCATTACAATATTAATCACGAAAACGTCATTACTTGTCATAGTTAAGGAAATATTGAAAGCCTATTGTTACTTTTAGTTATATAAAAGTTTCTCTTTATTCTTCTTTTTGAAATTTTATTCCATTAATGTGTGAGTTTATAACTTGCTTTCATGATCAAGAAAGCAAGCATTCTTTTTCTAAATATTGGAAATTTTGGTTATTTTCCCGTGAAATTATGGTTTGTTGCGTCACCTTCCAAGGCACCCTTGTGTGCGTGTCCCCCTGCGGTTTATATTTATACAAAACAGAGGCCGTCGATCTCGTATGAACGGGTTGAAATTTGATGAGAAAGGGGATTATTTATTTTCTAGCGGCTCAAACAAGGCACGATCTCCCATTGGCTCATCTGTTGGCCGGTTTTTTCTAGATAGAGGTCACTCATATCAGATGGGACCGTGACATTTACGCATGTGTTGTACTGTTTGTAAGACAATGCACGTAACATCTAGAATTATTTTGTTGTAAAATTGTCTTCCTGTATCAAAACTTCTATCAAATACAGGATTAAAAAACAAAAGGCCAAAGGGCGCAGATGACCCTTGAACTTGCATGAAACGGACGAGTCAGTCCCTGAACTTGGACTCAGAGAAGGGAGGCCCCTAACCTTACGAAAATAGCACGAGTTAGTCCATTTGTGTACGGACTTCATGCCACATGGACTAAAGTGAGGTAACGCCGTCACACTTCCGTTGGCTTCTTATACCCGTCAAACCCAGAATTCGTGTCTAACCCTCCTATCATTGAACCCCCAATCTCATACCCGAAGTCGGCAATGTTCAAATCTCCATTCTCGCACACAGTTATATGATGTAGCTTTATATCAAGATGGGCAAAGCCTTTTGCATGAATAAAACAGAGGCCTTTGAGACTCTCCCTGGAACATATTACTTGGGATTCCCCAAAAGCGCCGCCGTTCTTCTTCATTTGGTCCGCCAAGTTTCCCCTGCTGGCGAACTCCAAGGAGACGTTGTACAAGCTCTCGCCGTTCTTGGTGCTATAATCGTCGCCGAAGCAGCGGATGATTTGCAGGAAAGCCCCAATTTGGTCAACAGCCTGCTTCTGTCTCCTAAGAAAAGAGGCGCCATAGCTATCGGCGAACTTAACAGCCACAACTGGAGAGGACCCAACGGAGCAGCTGCTCTGTTTAACCAAACTGACTGTGCCGAAAGTTTCATAACCAATCGTAGAAGGAAAAATGAAATTAGGGTTCCTGTCCTCTACAATTCCTGAACCCGAGTCGCCTAATTTCCCCCAAATCATGCCTTAATTCTTCATGCCTCAGTCATCTGCAAGCTCGAGAGTGACTCCAAGTCCAAAATTCTTCATGTCTGCAGTCTTGTGTTGGTCTTTTCATTCCTCTGTCGTTTTCCTTCATTTCTCTTTCGCTTGCAGGGTTATTAGGTCCAGTTTTTTCAAGGCTTGAGACTTTTCTTGTAATACATTTGTTCTGTTGGCTTGGTTCCAGGCTTATTGGTGTGCTTCTGATTATCTTGGGTCTTTTTTTTGTTGTATCTTGTCTACAGTGTTCTAATAATGTCATTTCTCTTCTTACAAAAAAAAAAAATTCTAGCAGTTAGATAGCTCGGGTAATACATATTCTATTCTTATCTGGAATATATGGCTTGCTTCAATAGCGGATGAATGGTTTTCGATTAGTTTGGTTTTGCCAGTTGGAATTCATACATTTTTTTTTGTTGAAAGATTCGTCCCATTGTGTGTCTGGTTAGTGGTATGGTCACCTTCTTTTGTTTTTTCATTCTTTAAGCTCGATACAAGGAAACAAATGCGGCAAAATCTCTCTCCTCTCCTGCCAATCCCAGTCACGGTTCAAGCCAACAGCGTAAGTTCACTTCTGCCCACGTGGAATACATTTCGTTCAACCTGGACTGAGTCGGCACTATTTTTGAAAGTTTAAGGGCCTCGCTTCACTGAGTCCAAGTTCAGGGACTGACTCGCCCGTTTCATACAAGTTTGAGGGCTATCTACGCACTTTGGCCTGAAAAATGTAAATTTTAAAATGGAGCACAATTCTGTAACGAAATTAGAGAGAGAAAAAATCAACTTAATGAATGCAGAATTTCTTATAGAAATGAATTATTACTAATTTTTTAATTTTTCTTATTATTATACTGATTATTCAATTTATTGATATTTATTCTGATTATAAGATCTTTTATATAAAAATTCTAAGTTCTCCAATGAGACACCTAATAAATATCCGCAGACAAAATGAAAATTTTCCATTGAACGGTTATTTTAGATGCATGAGCTATGTTCTTTATTTTTAATGGTAGTTGTAATTCGGGGCATATTTAGGACAAACGATGCAATTTAGACCTTTTTCTTTCTATTTTTTCCCCCTAAATTCAGTTTGGTCCTATCAAATTGGCCAAAATGTGCATATGGTCCCTTAACTTTTCTAACTCTAACGAGTTAGTCCTTTATCTTTGATTCAATATAATTTAGTCCATAAACTTTGAAAAAATTAGCAAGTTAGTCCAAATTGGATGGAAGGTCAAACGGGGTTACATTCTTTGCTGATGTGGCGTGGGGTTTCATTTTCACGTCCAAACTTCAACACCCAAGCAAAACAGAGAAAAAACTATTTTTGTGTCCGGACTTCAACCGTCAGCCTCGCTTCCCAACATTGTCGGCCTCGCTTCCTAGAGCCGTCACCCTCACCTCCTAGTGCCGTCAGCGTCACTCTCCTACCAACCTCCTTTTTCACCTCACCTCTTATCCAATCAGCCTTGTCGCCTTGCTTCCCATCGGCCTTGTCTCGCTTCCCCCTAACCTTGCCTCGCATCAGCTTCCCTTCCATTGAGATCGATGGCGGTTCTAGGTCAAGCTCCCTTTCCTAATTGAACAACCTAAATCCGCTCCTTACTCATAATTCATCGTGTAGAACACCTTCAACTTGAATCCCCTACCATCTGCCATCCTCGATGCCTCCCTCTATGCCTTCGGCTTCCTTCGCTTGCTCATTCGGGATCTCCACCTAGTGCCCGGAGCCCTGCATCTCACTTGCTACTCTCTCTTTTGCTGCCTTCAATCTTCATCAGCCTCAAATTCTTCTTCATGCGCTTTCATCTCTCGCTGTTGTCATCAAAACAGAACATCTCTCGCTTGCCGAGGTCACAGTAGAATCAATAACAACAAAGCCCTACTGCAACTGCCTTTCTCGACCTCTTTTTTCACGCCGGTGAAGATACCAGTAAAGAACTAAAACCATATTCCTTTCCCTCCCTTATGGAACTACCTCGCTTTATTTTTAAAAGTTGAGTGACTAAGTCGTATAGTTTATCAAAGTTAGAGGACTAAGTAGTTATGAATCACAATCTAAGGACTAAGCCGTGCGAGTTTACAAAGTTGACGGACCAGTCACGCATTTAGGCCATTCAATATGATCTCAGCTCTCAAATCAAACACTAAAAAGTGAGATACTTTCCTAAAAGTGAAATGCGGCTAGTCCATTTCCTATTTTGTCCTAAATCATGATAAACAAAACGACCAATCCAATACTCCTTTTAGAGACTTCCGTGCATTAGAGGCTAAAGTACACTAGAAGCCCCTGAACTTTCCCAACTCGTACAAGTTGGCCCTTCAACTTTAACTCAGTCTGAAGAAGTCCTTCAACTTTGCAATTCTGTACGTCTTACTTCGACTCATTGATTTGACTTCTTTTTTTTAATGGCTTAAATATATCAAGAGCCAAATTTTAACAACTCATTTCAGTTAGTTATCAAACTAGAACTTGGATTGCACTAGACCTTGAATTTCACAATAAATAGTAAGGATCATTAAAATTAGTGAAAATTAATTAAAATTCATTATAAACTAATTAAAATTAATTTTCTAGGTTGCATAAAGAAAATTTTGTTAAAATTAATTAATTCTTTAAAAATATTTTTTAGGTGCTTATAAGGTAAATATAGAATTAGCTATAAAATGATAATGGTCCTGGATAAAAAATAAAATAAAATAAAATAAATCTATCATCTATAATGAGAAAATAGCATAGTACAAAAAATATGTTTGATAAAAAAAATATGGAACAAAAAAATTTGCTACAAATTTTAACCAATAACCACTTTTTATTCTATCCATCATAATAATGGTATGCCTAGAAAAATGCAAATGACCACCTATAATATAAAATATATTTTTATATTTGTACTTCTATTTAATTTTACTTTTCTTTAATTTTCCCTCTAATTTTACTTTACACACTATGAATAAGTACAAAATAAAATAGCCCATGAAAAAGTTTCTACTCACAACTTTATTAAAAACTAATAATTATTACAAGTCATGTGAATTATACAAGTATTCTTTTCTTTTTATTTTTTCTTTGTTGCTCCAATATTAGGTCAGTTCATCCACAAACTTGATCTACAGTAGGTACTAAACCAAAAAGACTTTAATTAATTTTTATGAATTAACTAAGTTCATAAATTTTTTCTTTACCAAACCTAAAAAAAATTAATTTTAATTAGTTTATAAGTAATTTTAATTAATTTTTGTGACACATTGTTTATTGTGAAGTTTAAGGCCTAGTGTAGTCGAAGTTCTAGTTTGATGGCCAACTTAAATGAGTTATCAAATTTGAGAGTTGTTCATATATTTAAGCTATTAAAAAAATGAGTCAATTAAAAAGGTTGGACTAATACACACAAAGTTACAAAGTTTGAGAGTTTTTGCCAGCTGAGGAAGTTTTGACCTACTTGTGTGAGTTTGGAAAGTTCAAGGGCCTCTAGTGTACTTTGGCCTTTCTTAGATTGTGCTCGATAGTCGATATCTAGTAAGGGTCACAATCAATGTAGTTACAATTCTTAGGGCTCCCGGTTGCCTGTTTACCCCTCAGCTTGCCAATGAAATATTTAGGTTTCGAGTAAATTACATAAATGGTCTCTAATCTTTATTCATTGTTTCTTTTTAGTCTCTAACCGATTGAATGTTCTATTTTGGTCTTGAACCTATTAAAATTGTTTCCTTTTGATCCCTCATTAAATGAAATTCATTAACTCAAAATAATTGTCTAACAAAAACTTTTGAAATTATATTTTAAATATTCGATAACTGTCTTCTAGTAAATTTAAACAGTTTAATATTTTTTGACAGTAAATTGACAATTTAAATTAATAGTTTTTTCTTTCTAAATGAAATAAGTTCAATTTAAAGAAAGAACAAAAAGTGATTTAAAATTTTCATTTATTGTAAAAAAAATTATTATACAGATTAAATTTATTGTAATACAATTACCGGATAGTTTAAATTATGATCTAAAAAGTTATTATTAGAAAAATATTTTAAGTTAACAAATTTCATTAAATTGGGACCAAAATGAAACATTTTTAATAGATTTAGGACTAAAATGAAACATTTTAATAGGTTTAGGACTAAAACAGAATATTCAATGGATTAAGGACTAAAAGGAAACAATGATTAAAGGTTAAGGACCATTTATGAAATTTAGTCTTTAGGTTTCAGTAGACCAGAAATTAGTCTTAATCCTGCCTTTTTTCAATAGCCGAAGCTTAATCCCCACTGCGTACCATTGATCAGCCAACAATTCCCCCTTAGGGAAGCCATAATCATTCAAATCATGCATTGTCATATGACCCTCATAACTATATAATGATAAACTTATAATATCCCGTGATTGAGTTTAATTTACATTTTGTTCTTCTTGTTGTTAAAAACCTACATTTTGCCATTGCTTCTTTCACATTATCAGATAGCTACTTTTGAAATCCCAATTTAAATTATATGATAGCCATCTTCTAGTAATTTTAATTCTTTCAATATATTTGTTTACAGTTAATAGAAATATTAAATTATCAATTTTTCATCTTTGTAAATGCATTCCCCTTTCTATACATACAAATTAGCATTTTATAAATGTTAGTTAACTATGAAAAATATCAAAAAAATTGAAATTATCGGAACCTAACTAACATACAATTTAATTGAGGTTTCAGAAGTTATTGTTTGATAATATATATGATGTAAGGGATAAAATGTAGGTTTTAAAAAATAGACAAGGTAAATTGTAGTTTTGGTTAAATCATAGATAGGGGGTTTTTATAATTTACCCCATTATCAAATTCGATCCCCGTTTTAATTCAAACTTGATTTGGTTATAAAACTCAACTTGGCTTACTGCTTAGCTTTTGGACAGTTCCTCAATTTGACTAAATCTTGTATGTACTTTAGTCTAAATATACCACCCCAACTTCAGGAAGAAGTTAGCAAACTCTTACAAATTGAGAAGAGAGTGGATCCAAGGAAGTATTTGGGCATGTAAACTATGTGGAGAAGGTCTAAAGTTGAAGCTCTAACTTTTGTCAAAGATAAAGTAGCAAAGAAGCTACAAAGCTAGAGAAGGCAGCATCTTTTTTTAGCTGGTAAGGAGATTTTAATCAAGTCAGTGGCCTTTGCAATTCCAATTTCTTTCTATGGCTTGTTTTAAATTCCCTTCGGGATGGTGTAAGAAAATTAACTCAATGATTGCTAATTTTTTGTGGGGGTCTTTTGAAAGTGGTCCCAAGGTTCATTGGAGAAGTTGATCTACTTTTGGTCTACTCTAACTAAGGCTAAAACTAAAGAGGCCCTTGGTTTTAAGGATCTTGAAGATTTTAATGGTGCATTATTCGTAAAATTAGCCTAAAGAATTCTTAGGAACCCATCAAGTTTCTGGGTGTAGATTCTAAAAGTTCTTTATTTCCTTGATTGTTCTTTCATGAAGGCTAGGAAAGGATCTAAGCCTGGTCTAGTGCCTTCACATGAAAAAAAAAATTTAAGAAAGGTTTGTGTTGGCAAATTGGAGGATGGAAAAACTGTAAAGTTTGGTTAGATCTGTGGCTTCCTACTTGTAATAGATTTGTTCAGCCTATTGATGTGGTCCTTCAGAATTTGTAATCTATGAAAATTTGGCAATAAATGAGGCCTGCTACAAGTGCTTGGGATCTTAAGAAAGCTCAATAGTAGCTTTCTAACTAGGATACTGAGACTATTCTTCAGTTACTTATTTTTTTGTTTAGAGGCCTTAATGTCACGATATGGCCTTTTGAGAAATCTGGGGAGTTAATTGTGAGATCAACTTACCCTTTTAAAAAATCTGTATATGTCTTTCAAAATCCATCAGTTTCTCATATTTTGGACAAAAAATTGTGGAAACACTTATGGAAGCTGATAGGACCACCAAAGATAGTGAATTTTATATGGAAAGCTTGCAAAAACTGTATAGCTACCAATATGAGTCAAGATAAAAAGCATTTAACTTCTAATCATAAGTGCCCCTTCTGCTCTTACCTTGAAATAGTAGAACATGCCCTTTTGATGTATGAACGGACTCGAGTTGTTCGGTTTAGTGTGTTAGACTATGTTGTAGATGTAACTATCATTTCTAATTTTGAGAAATGGTTGCTGGATCTTATGAATACATTAGGCGCTGGTGGGATGAATGGTTAAGTTTTCTTGACCAAAGTCATTTTTGTATGCTGGAACATATGGTTAGCTAAAAATGCAGCAATTTTTTAGCATAAGAAACTATGCCTTGCCTCTGTTATTCATAGTAGTATAAATGGTTTGGTGAATTTTGGAATAATTTATTTAAAAATCATTTGTTGTGGGGTTGTTCGAATAAGCATTGGTCTAAACTTGTTGCAGGTACTCTTAAATTCAATACCGATGCAGCTTATAATAAAATTTCACGGAAAGCTGGAGTTGGCATTATTCATAAAGATAGCCAAGTTACTTTAGTGATTGCTGGTGGCTTCACATTTGTTTTTTCCCCTATTTTAGTGGCTAAAGCTATAGCTGTTAGAGAAGCTTTGAAGAAGGCTCTTCATTTAAAGCTTTTTCACATTGAAGTAGCAGTGTATTCTAAGCTACTAGTTGATGCTTTTGAGGAATAGTTTCTAACATTCACAAACTGCAGCTGAGATGTGGTTAGTGTTGGTTTAATCATGTTTCTAGGATAGGGAATAGGTGTGCAGATGCTTTGGCATCCTATAGTCAAAAAGAGATGAGATCTTTTAAGCGGACTAATTGTCCCTAATATATTTTTTCTGATTGGTTAATGTATGACATTGTTCATGATCCCCCTTAGAGAGGTGCAATAAAAATGTTCTCTCTTTGGCGAAGAAAACCCCACATATTTAATAGGCTTAAATATCAAATTTATTATTGAAAAGTATTGACGAAACTAAACTTACCATCAAACTTTAAAAAGTATCAAATCTCATACTGAACTTTACTTTTCCAGACCAAATTTACCATTATAAAATATACCAAATTTACAATTACACTATTAAGTGATCGTCAAATTGAATGTGAAACTAACAGTTCTATACATTGTTTTTTCAAGTTTCTTCTACTAATACCCTAACCTTGCATATCTAATGAGCAAGTCATCTTTTTCAAGAGTTGAAAGACCACCATCGCTAACAATGCCACCCAGCCATCGCTACACCACCGTACCCTCACAAAGTACCTTCCTAAATTGTACAATTTTATTCTTTTCCCAAAGTACAACAAAATTTGGAACTATAAATTACTGTCATAAACTGGAATTGTGTGTATTTTCCCACATAATTTTTAGTTAATATTATTGAGATTGGGGAAAGACAAAGAAAAAGTGGTGAGATTCTAAAGGTTAAGCATTTGGCTGTTTTAGCTAGAATTGACTGCTATAAGATTAAGCATTCATTAGTAGAAGTAGGACTAAAACTGTTAAGATTTGAGCCTATTAACAAACAAGCTTTGGAAGTGAAAGAAGCTTACAGTATGATTGATGGCTCTAGGGTTGGCCTTAAAAAAAAAAAAAAACAGGCTAGCCATAGCCATAATTAAACTTGGTGTTGAACTTGTTGAAGAGGATAGCATGATCATTATATATGCAAAGTTAGGACAATAATAAAAGAAACATGGAAAAAGAAAGACCAAAACTGTGATTTATCTTGTGATTTAATGGAAAAAATAACGATAACGGTAAATTTAGTCTTAAAACTAAAGTTCAGTATTAAATTTGATACTTTTAAAAGTTTGAAGGTAAATTTGGTTTTTTTCTTTTTACTTTTTGATGGTAAATTTGGTTTTTAAGCCTATTTAATTTGAAATCTATCATCACATAAGAAATAACTATTTCACATGTTAATGGCTTTGAAGCTACCAAAAATTTAGTATGTAAGATAACATTATTTAATAGGGGTGAGCATGGGTTCTATTGAAATCAATCTAACTAAAATAGTGATAATTTTAAAAAAAAAACCATACCTAATTTAAGAATAAAAAGCCAAATAAAAAAATACTCCCTCCGTCCCATTTATTTTGCACCATTTGAGTTTCACGTAGTTTTAGGCGTTTTACTGTTTCTTACGCATTTTCCAATTGTGCCCTTTCTTTTCTGTGTCGAAGTCCGGCGACGGTGGACGAGGGTGAGGGCAAGAGGTGAGAGCGCGACGGCGAAACCCACCCTAACAATCCCACCCGAGCCCCCTCTGTCCTCGATTCATCTCTTCAATCTCGGAATCGGTTTGCCATCCTCGATTCGCGTCCATCCTCGATCGCACCGTCATCATTCGCGTCGTCGATTCATCGGCATCGATTCGCATCGTCCTCGATCGCAGCATTGATTCACGTCGGCCTTTGATTCGCCGGCATCGATTCACGTCGTCTGTCGATCGTGCATCTGTCGATCCACATCGGTCTCGTAGAATCATATCACCTCATCAATTTGTGTTGGCCTCGTTGATTCAATCCGGCCCCTTTTCGTCCTTTGCCCGTCCCTCTCGCAGAGATTCGGAGCTCCATCGTCAATCGTGCATCCGTCGGTCGCACCTCCGTCACCGATTCGCATTGGCCTCGTTGATTCGATCCAGCCCCTTTTCATCTTTTTCTCGTCCCTCTCGTAGAGAATCGGAGCTCCATTGTCAATCGCGCATCCGTCGATCGCACCTCCGTTGCCGATTTGCAGTGCAAGGTCGCCGGAGAGGGGGGAAGAGAGAGAGAGAGATAATTGAAATGGGCGAACACAAGAGAGAGAGAGGGAATCTGTTAGGGATATTTTGGTAAATGAAATGTAAAAAACTTACTTAAAAAGGAAATGGTGCAAAGTTATGAGACTACCAAAAAAGGAAAATGGAGCATAATATATGGGACGAAGGGAGTAGTTGTTTGCAATTAACACGAGTAAATTAACATGTTCTGGGGAGGTTGCCGTAGGGAGTTAGGGACCACCTTGTGTTTTGTCTTATTTGCCCATTCAATTAAAAATATATTACAATTGCACCCCCCACATCTAACCACGTGTTTGTTTGCTCCCAACCACTTGGTCCACTATCTCAATTAATGTAAAGGTGAGTTCACCTTCTCGGCTTTTCCAATATTAGACACAATGGCTTCTTCTTTGCCATTAACACTGTAGCTACTTCTTCTTCATGTGAGACACTGTAGTTTGATTCAATTGGAACTTTATGTGGGCGGGGAGCAAAAGTTGGAGGCTTCCTAGTATTTCACTTCTAAGTCTGTGATGTGGTGAAGTAAGATTGGCAACCAGGCTCAGAGCGAAAAACTACTTCGTAGGAGATTCAATGGGGAAATTTCGGGTAGGCCACCATTCAAGTGAACTATACGGGATGGGGGAAAGTGTCGATGCAGTGGGATGGGGAGAGGAGGCTGATGTAATGCCGTGGCAGTCGAGCTGAAGATCTGCTCGCCATCGCCATGGGAACAGAGGTTTGCAAACCCATTGAAACTGAGCTCCACCAAGATCCTGGTGGTTGGTGTGTAAGAAGGTGGGCCGGAGGTACAAGCAGACGAGAAACGAGATGAGTTAAGTGATAGGGTTAAGAAAAAAAGAGAAATGTAAGTTGGAGGGCGGCATTAAACCTAGAGAATGAAGGACGCCGATAGTGCTGAAAATGGGCCGGGCTTTATTTGGGTAGCTCGAGCTCGAGCTCGAGCTCGAGCCGAAAATTGGGCTCGAGTTATTTTCGAGCCGAGCTCGAGCCTACACATATTCGGCCCTTTAGGCCCTCGAGCTTTACAGGTTTGATATTTAGATTATTGGGCTTATCATTAGGCCCATTGTCCCAGTCCCAGCCCACTCCCCTTCGGCCCTTCCCCTTAGTCCCTCACTCCCTCTCCTAGTGACCCAGTCTCCTGTCTCTCTTTGCCTTCGAAATCTTTCCCCCTTCTCCTCCTCTGGCCTCTCCTCCGTCGCCCTCCTCCCCCTCGTGGCCCTTCTCCCTCCTCCCTCCTCCCTCCTCCCTCCTCCTTCTTCTCCACTCTGCCTTCGTCTCCCTCCTCCACTCCCTGCCGCTAGACGCGCTCTTCTTCTCCGACGCCGATTCTCCTCAATGCCTGGGAAGTCCGATTCTCCTCAATGCCAATTCGATTTGCCTCCACCCAGATGGGGAAAGAATCTAAGCCGAGAGATTCTCTGACTCCGAGTTCGAATCGAAACCTGCCTTGTTCGCTTCACCAGAGCCACCTCTCAAATTGCAGCCGAAAGCCAAGAACGGAGAGGTGAATCGTGAACGGACAGCGATGGCTGGTGCTGGGAATCTCGAAGGGCTGGCACGGTTCGGATTCGGAAATCGGAATCAGAGTATCAGACAAACTCGTCTCATGTCTCGTCACTCTGCGATGCTTCAGAATCAGCACCACCATCACTCACAATCGGTTGTCGTCGGCTAGTCACACCAACCAGTGAGCAGTTTGTGAAATTTCATTTTTGTATTCACTTTTTTGGCTTCGATGTTTGTGTTGATTGGGTACCAGGATGTTTGCGCTGGCTGATCTCGCTCCCACGCAGGCTGCTGCAACTTGAATCATACTTCTGGTCCTCTTGAGGAAGGTGATGGCTCATTTGTGAGATTTATGAAATTAGGGTAAAGCTAAAAAAAATTAAAAAGTTTAGGATATGATCTGTCATTTTCCCTTCTCTCATTATCTCTATAGAAAATTACAGATTTAGTCCCTATCTTTCATCTAAATTATAATTCTAAGACTAAAGATTTGTAATTATCATTCGAGCCCAACAAGCCCTCGGGCCTAGCTCGAGCCTATCTCGAGCCGAGCTCGAGCCTGAAAATTTGGACTCGAGCAATTTGAGCTCGAGCCCGAGTAGTGCCGAATATCAAAGGGGCCGAGCTCGAGCCTAGTGGGCTCGGGCTCAGCCCGGCCCATTTTCACCCCTAGACGCCGACCGACTATGGGGGGAAAACTAGTTTTAGGTTCATTGTAGTGGATGGATGGGAAAGTTGAAATATATGGCAAAATTGTAATATACAATAACTTTAAGGATAAACTAAAGTGAGACCCAACCCGATTGTTTAATAACATGTTAATGCATAACATTTTGCCTGAAACGAACTACCGGTATGTTTTTTTTTTTATTTTGGTTCTTGGATTTTTTAGTTCCTATGATATAAATATAGCCATTAATAACTTGATAATTGAATAAAATTATATGCATAACCAATTTGAGAAAATATTCAACATAATACACAATTTAATCTACATTTAAATGTACATGTTCTTACTATTTGAGCAATTTAGTAATATCAAAATTGTTAACATACGTGTTTAAATGTTTTTACAAATGTAAAATCAATCCATAAATTATAGTCCATTTTTATCGAATCCAACCTAGTAGATTGGTTCAAGCTATATTTCCATTTCCTCACCCATCTTCACCCCTCCCCTATTGTTTATTTGTTTGGCATGTGAAAATGAGGAAAGTTACAATTACAGCCCTGAGGTTTACCCTAACCTACAGTTTAACCCCTTTATTTGGGAAAACCTACACTTTACCTGCTGTTCTTTTATACTATCTGATAACAACTTCTGAAATTATAATTTAAACTATATGATAGTTATCTTCCAGTAATATTAGTCTCCCCACTATTTTTTTTATAGTTAATAGATATTTTAAATTATCAATCTTTCCTTTCTATAAATGCATTTTTCTTCTTGTAAATGGAAATCAGTATTTTTTAAAAATCGGTTAGTTATGAAAAAAATATAAAAAATCTTAAAATTACTGGAGCATAATTACCAAATAGTTTAATTTAGGATTTCAGAAATTGTTGTTGAATACTATAAAAAATAGGGGGCAAACTATAGGTTTTTTAAAATAAAGGGGGCAAACTGTAGGTTAGATCAAACTACATGGGGGGTTTTTGTAATTTTCCCTGTGAAAACCACATGGTACAATGATATGAAAACTGGTTTAGATACCAAAGACCTTAAATTCACAAATAGAGAGCAAAATGGTGGTCACCATTTCTTTTGAAGCAACCGTCATTTGGTCATTTGAAAGCAAAAGAAATCACTTCTTTTGGGGAGGTTCAGGGGAGGGTAAATGTATATGTTGGGTAGCTTGGAGTAAGGTGTTAAGTAGAAAGGAGATAGGTGGGCTGAGTTTGAGTATCTTGGATATAAAAAATCTAGCATTATTAGGAAAGTGGTGGTGGAGGTTCTTGGTTAAAGAAGGAGCTATGTGGGTTTGAATTATTAAGAGTTTATACGGTGAGAGTGGCGGTCTTGGTGAAAGTTCAGTGAGGGCGCAGAATGGTGGGATATGGAGGAGTATAGTAAAGGTAGGGAGTGAGTTAAAAAAGGTGGGAGTAGCTTTTTCGTAGTCTTTCAAAGGGAGGTTGGGAGGAGGGGACTCAGTGAAGTTTTGGAAAGATTGGTGGGTGGGGGAGAAACCTTTGTTGTCTCATTTTCCTAGGTTATATAACTTGGATTGTGATTAAAATTGTTTGGTGAAGGATAGATTTTGTTTCGTAGAAGGAGAGAGGGGTTGGAGGTGGAAGTGCAGGAGAGCATTAAGAAGGAGAGAGTTTGGTGAATTTGAGGAGTTGTCATCTATGTTGTGTAATGTTCAGGTTCATAGCAATTCTAAGGATGGCTGGTGGTGGATCCTAGAAGCGAACGACACGTTTTCAGTGAAGAAGTTGACAAGTTTAATTGAAGAGGCTTATTCTTCAGCTTCAGCAGGTGATCAACCTTCAAGATGGCTTCCTTGGATACCACAAAAGGTGAATATCTTTGTTTGGAAAGCTCTAAAAAATCGGCTGCCAATGAAAAATAATCTTTTTCAAAGAGGAGTGGAACTTCTTAATGTTGTGTGTCCATTATGCTTGGACACGAAGGAGTCAACGAAACATGTCCTGTTACATTGCAAAGCAATAGTAGCAACATGGAAACAAGTCTGCGATTGGTTGACTGTCGAACACTTTTCAGCCCTCAATATTGCAGAAGTGTTAGAGGAGGATGTGGATTGTTTCATGAGCAAAGGACTAAAGAAAGGTTGGTGAGCGATTTGTAGCATTAACCTTTGGTCCTTTTGGAGGAAAAGAAATAGGAAAGTGCATGAGGTCCAGCAGGTAGATGATGAAAATATTTTTGGGAAAATTCAAGCTTTGTCATATTTATGGCTGAAAAATAGATGCACAAAGTTAAATTATTGTTGGGAAGAATGAGTGTATAACCCTAAATTAGCCATTTCAAATTAGTTAATTTAGGTGGAGATTTGGTGGATGGGCTGTTTCAGCTATAGCATCTTGCTGGAGTTGATTTTGATTTTCAAGAGCTTTTGTACTATTTTAGTCCATTCTAATATAAGTTCCTTCTGCAGTTAAAAAAAAACTGTGAAAATCCTACACCAATTCATAGTACTCAAATTAAACTGATAAAAATATCTAATGCATCATTGATAAAATCGTTATTCAGGTAAATTGACACAATAAAACAGGAAAATCACCTCTTTGTTCTAATACCCTAGGTCTTTTTTTCACCAAATCCCTAACTTGGTCGTCCTTTATTTTTTGTTTCAGTGTGATTTTTGGCACAAATGTTTTTTTTTTTTGGTAAATGACCAATTAATAAGAAAATGTCCAGTACAACAGAAACCTCTAATAAGGGTGATTAGTATTTGCATAGTTACAGGATCTGGGAAGTGATTCCAATAACATCCAGCAAAATAGAGTTAATGCAAATATTTGGACATTTCAAGTACACAAGAGCTTCTTGTTGTTTCAAACTAGTAGGGATGACAAAAATTTAACTCGACCTGATTCACATGAACTCAAAAAATGACTTGACTCGATTGGACCAGCATAGTCAATAATTCGAACCCAATTAAAATGAAACATAAAAAAACCTGAACCTGAGCCAGACTTGACTCGGACCGAAAATGACCTGATAACTAAACCCATTAAAACCCAATTTTAACATAAATTGACATAAAATATATGGTTAGAAACAGTTTTAAAAAATTATAATTTAACACAGGGTGTCTGAGTTTATTCCATTCTATTGATATATTTTGTGCTGCAGAGCGAATAAATGAGAGTTAGGGGAAATGATTAATGAAATGAAGAGAGAGAGCAAGAGAGAGGTAGGAATAATTAGGTTTTTAGGAATTATAGTATTTTATTAAAGAAATTATATATTACTATATCTTCATAAATTTTATAATTTTTTATGTCTAGCTAAATTAAATTTTAATCAAAATTAAATAAAAAAATTAAATTGATTAAGTCATTTCCACTTATGCATCAATGAACTAAGTAAACTTGCTTATCAATTTAAAATTGGTCTAAAACCCAAATAATCCAATCTGTATTATATCCAAACCAAAATAAACTCAACCCAAATTCTAAAATTACTCAACCTGAACCTGACATAGACCCAAATATATACTTATCTGATTAAATATTAACATAAATAACATGACTTAAACCTAATCCGATTTACCCAATTTGATATGCTGTATTGAATGAATGACCCGAATGCATTAATAATGTGACTGTGCGCCATTATGTAACTTTTTTTTTTAATTATTTCCTCATACGTTCAATATAACTTGGTCATACGATGTTTTTTTGTATGCATGCTGTTGAAGTGCCTTTATGCTTGTTTGTTCGTCTCATGACATGAATCTATTTAAGAAAATGATAATCATTGTGTTTGATTGTCTTTTACACTTGATGATGGAGATAAAACAACTTAAATAAGTCGGTCTTATTTAAAAATATATTATTTTTTTCATAATTGACCGTTTGATTCGATTTTACAGTAACAATTTATGAAAAGGCAATATAGGTAAAATCCTCATTTTAATAAGGAAAATGCTACATTGACTAAAACTAATTTTCCGTTATTCAATGACCTATATTGTCGTGTAATTTAATCGTGTGTAAGATTTTGAGGAGATGGTGTATTTTCCAGGTATAGTTGCTTGTAGTTGCAGCTGTTCTTTCCCCTGTAAAAATAAAATAAAAAAACAAATTGTGTATGACCTATTCAAATCGGTACTGTCCATTAACTCATTAATAGTATATTTTTATGTAAGAAGGGGTTTTATTTTAGGAAAAATTACAAAAATCTCTCTTGAGATTTAGTAAAACCTACTATTGTTACTAGCTATTTCAAAAACCTACACTTGCCCCTTAAACCTTAACTCAATCATTCACCATTAATATAAAAAGAGGAAAATGACTGACTGTACCCTTCAAACCTTCTTCTTTAAAAATTTTGCCCCCTAATCACTAAAACTCGTTCAAATAAAACCAATAAATTTGTAAAAAAAAAAACCTATCAATATGAAAAAGCCCTCATCATCGCTCCCCGTCTGTCTCTGCCTTTAGTGGCCCCTCTCTCAACCATTGTTGCATCTCTCTCTCTCTCTCAACCATTGCAGCCCCTCTCTCTCTCTGGCGATCGTGGGTGGGCGAAGACTGCGAAACAGTGATGGGCAATCGTAGGTGGGCTAAGATGGCGAAATGGTAAGGATGGCGATCGTGACTCGGTTGCACGCGATCGGCTCGCGGTGATGGGCTCCGCGATCTTGGGTGGCGGCCAAACAGCGAGGCGATCGGCTCAATGACCTAATCAGAATTGGAATCTTTTGGGCTTGTCTTCATATGGAATCAATCGAACGAAATCGTGAAACGGCGGCCGATTGAATGTGGGATGGAGAGTAAGTTGGAGAGATCAGCAAAGGAGAGGACGGCGGCGCCGGTGCACGTGATGATGATGGAATCAAGTCATTTTTCGGTTAAGGAAATTGTGCGACGGTGGGGTTGGCAGCGATGGGCTCGTCGATCATTTCTAATGGCGACAATTAGGGGTGAGCAGGTTCGGCTTGGTTCGGTTTATAGTGGAACTGAACCAACGCGAAAATGTCTTTATTCTAAAATTTTTTTACATAACCCGAGCACTGAAAGCTGAACAAGATTAGGATCATAGTTTTAGGCTTTTCAGCTTTGGTTCTTAATTTTTTTTATTTATACAATACACCTATAATAACACCAAAATTCAATAAAATTGCATTTATAATCAGTTTATGAAATATTCAGCATAATATGTAATTAAATAATTATTTAAATACATGTACTTGGATATATTCAAAAGAGTTTAACATGCTATTACAAAAAATTGTTAAAAAAAGTTACTTATGGAATATATTCAATTTGAGATATCAGTTTAAGGTTTTAATATAAAAACATAAGATGATCATAATTATTCAAAGAAATACACACACGCACACATATATAAACAACAGTAACAATAAAATTTTTATTATATAATTATATATATACCTTGGGTTTGGGTTGGGTTTCAAGTTTACCCAACCCATATTCACCCCTAGTGATGGTAGTTTCTAATTTGTTTATGGTTAAGAAAATATGAAGAAATTAGAAGAGACTAATTTATTTTTAATTAGTTTTTGGTTAATGAAATCTCGATCGTTCGACACTTTTTGTTTCTATTTTTCGAAGATATGGAGAAATTAGCTGAGGCATTGAGCTTTCAGTGATGGTTAAGAAAATCTCAAGTCCAGCATTCTTTTATTCCTACTTGACAATGGGGTGGCAGATGTTAGTGGATGGGGGTGCAAAGAGATGTTGAAGTTGGAGGGCAAAGTTTCAATGACAAAATGTTCGCCGAGTAAAATAGAGTTTTTTTTTTGTCTAAATGGGTATTAACGGAGTTAAAGGTTAATGCGGTAAGTGTAGGTTTTTGGAAACAGTAAGAATAAAAATATAGGTTCTAATAAACCTCAAGAGGGTTTGTGTAATTTTTCCAAAATTTTGTTACATGCATTTCTCTACCCGGAGGCTTAGGTTATGGGTAGGGATGAGCATCTATTAGGTTTTAACCGAAAAAATTGAAAAACTGAATTTATTTGGTTTTTTCGGTTAGCACAATTCAGTTATCGGTTCGGTTTCGGTTATAATCGAATTTCTAATTCGGTATTTGGTTCGGTTTCTGGTTAACGAAATGGAGAAATCGGTGACGGAAATAACCGAATTTGTGTTGTGTTTTTTGAAGTTTGAAACTTAAGCATGAAATATGTTTTATTTATGTTATCATTCAAACAAGTTATGTTTTGTTGTATCTTGGTAAAGGATCCAAGGACAATTTATGTTGTGCGCAGTTGATGAAAAAATGTGTTGTTGGTTTTATATTCTATGTTCAGCAGGTTGGAGAAATATTATTAAGAAAATTCGGTTATTTCGGTTAAATAACTGAAAAACTGAATTTAAATTCAGTTTCGGTTAATTTGGTTTTAGGTGAAAATTTGGTTATTTTGGTTACCAGCTTTACCAACCAAAAACTGAATTATTTTAGTATTTCCGTTTCAGTTTTAACCGAAATGACCGAATGATTCGCCCTAGTTATGGGTAACAAAGAAAGATTTTACAAAAATATTTCTGAAAAATTGCTGAGCCAATGAGTCGCCACAACTCCATGCTCCTTTGAGTCTTTCCACTGTCACTCTGTTTTGTTTTACTTCCCCCCTCCATCACGCGCGTACAGAGTTATTATACCCACCCTTCTCGATCTAACCGTAACTCTTCCCATCTCTCTCCTGTTCATGGGTCAGTCTCGAAAATGAAGATTACTGGGAAACCGAGCTCGCCGCCATGGTTTTCGGTTAAGAATCCTTCAGACGCAGATCTCAAGCCAGCGATTAGGAGGGGGAAGGCGGAGCCGACTCGAGACTCCTTTGCTCAAGTGGAAGACGGAGGACGACGGAGGGAGGGGTAGGGAGATCAGAGGTGTCTCTGTGGAGGTGGAGGTGGAGGATAAGGAAGCTGGTCCTGCGCGGCTGAGAAGGACGTTATCGGCGAGGAAGCTCGCGGCTGGGCTATGGAGGTTGCAGCTTGGGGAGGCTGTTCAACCTGGCCTCGGCAGAGAGCGGAGGATGAGGATTCGGCCAAGGTTTCAGGTCAAAATTGCTTCTTTCTTAATTTGCTTGTTGGGTTTGGAATTTACTTTCCCGTTCTTGTTTTAGTACCGTGAATAGAGTGATTAAGTAGATTATTGATTGCAATGCTGAGTTCTTGTGTGGCATTCATTTAACCATTTAGTTTTGTATTAGTCAGTGCTAGTTTGTCGCTATTTCTGAATTGTGGCAGTGAAACTTAAACTAGTTTTGGTGTTTATGTTTTCATCATTGTCAGTACTGAGGATGGTCTTTTTGGCTAATTTGTTGGGTTTGGTTCTTCTGAAGTCTATACTGCATTTATATGGTGAATCATGAAGTTGTGGCTCTAGCTATCAGGCATTGCTTGTCTGAAAATTTTGGGACAACATATTTTTTGTATGCCTGCATTGAGAATGTGTTTACGCGCGCGCTAGTGCTCAAATGAGTTCAAGCACGTGACTTAATCATTTTGGAGGGTGTTATTCTTTATTTATGGATTGACTGGCTTAACTGAAGTGCTCTAGATTTCTTTAAGTTTGTTTTGTTGTTCTTTCTAGCTTGGCGAGACTTGCATGGCCATGCCGGCTGTAAAGAGTAGGAGAGCAACAAATTTGTGGTGAAGCACACAATTCTCATTACGTTGGGGCTAGTTTATACAGGCGGAGTACAAGAGTTTGGATGACATGGAAACTCTTATCACCTAGGACTTAGTTTGTAAGATAGCAGGATAACAAAATTGAAACATAAAACATATATGCAAGGATATATAAATGGTGACCTTAATACTACCCCTCAAATTGGAGCGTATGGATCAAATATACCCAACTTGCATGCAAGAGAACAGAATTGATCTCGCCCAAGGGCTTTGGTGAGAAGATCTACTAGTTGTTCTTTGCTAGAAATTTGGCATGGAAGGATATCTTGAGACTGAACTTTCTCTCGAACAAAGTAATAATCACTTTCGATCTGCTTTGTCTTTTCGTGAAATACTGGATTCATAGCAATGTGAATCGTTGCCTGATTATCACAATAAATTTGCATTGGTTGTGCTAGTTCAATTGTCAAGTCTTTAAGTATAGTTTTGAGCCACATTACTTCACTAGTTGCGGTGGCCATAGCTCTATATTCGGCTTCGGCTGAAGAACGTGCAACGGTGCTTTGCTTCTTAGATTTCCAAGAGATAAGGGAGTCACCAAGCTTAACAATAAAGCCAGAGGTGAAGTGCCGTGTTGTTTAGCAGCCAGCCCAATCCACATCACAGAAGGTTTCCAATTTTACGTCATTCTTAGAAGGAAACAACAGATCCTGCCCAGGTGCATTCTTTAAGTATCAAAGCAAGTCTATTACCACATGGAGATGAATGTCACACGGCTGCTACATGAACTGACTAAAGAGATTTACTGCGTAGGTGATATCCGGCCTGGTGATAGTGAGGTAAATGAGCTTGCCCACCAACCAACAATACTCTCCTGGATTCGTCAAAGGTTTGCCTTTAGTTTTCCCAAGGTGCAGTTGCTGCCGAATAGGAAAAGAAGATGGCTTGCAGCCAGTCATTCCAATTTCTTTGAGCAAGTCTAAAGTATATTTTCGTTGGGACAGAAAGATGCCATGTGAAGATCGAGCAATTTCAAGTCCAAGAAAATATTTGAGCATTCCAAGATCTTTTATATGAAATTGCTCATGCAACTTTTTCTTTAAGTGATGGATTTGTTTTGTATCATGTCCTGCAATAATCATCCACATAGACTAAGACAGCAACGAAACTCAATCCATTGCCCTTGATAAAGAGTGAGTAATCACACTTAGATTACTTGAATCCAAGCTGCAAAAGGGATTTAGAAAACTTATCGAACCACTGTCGAGGAGCCTGCTTTAGGCCATAAAGAGATTTGTTCAATTTACAAACCCTATCATCACCGTCTCTAATAATTCTTGGGGGGGGGGGGGTTCATGTAGATTTCTTCATTTAACTCCCCTTGAAGGAAGGCATTGTTATCATCTAACTGGTGTAATTGCCATCCTTTAGCTATAACTATTGACAAGAGACATCTCACAGTTGTTAATTTAGTAACAGGTGCAAATTTTTTAGTGTAATCGATACCTTCTATCTGATTAAACCTTTTTGCCACCAACCGAGCCTTATAACGTTCAATGGTCTCATCAGCTTTATATTTGATTCTATACACCCATTTGGACCTAATTGCTTTTCTGTCTTGTGGTAGTTTCACTAGGCTTCAAGTGTTGTTTTTCTCAAGTGCTTCAATCTTATTGTTCATGGCCTCATGCCACTTTGGATCTTTTTGCTCGCTTCATGATAGTTTGTTGGCTCATTATTACTTGTTGTAGCTGTAAGCAACGTTTTATGTTGAGTGTTAAAGCGAGAATAGTCCAAATGATGTACCAAAGAGTAGGGCTTACCTGAGGAGATACGATTTGCAGTAGATGAGGATGACATATCTACTTGAGGTAGTTCATGAATATAATCTCGCAAGTAGTTGGGCAAATGCCGAGCTCTTTCAGGTCGGGATCTTGGAGGAGAGTTTAATTGAGGGCTATAGATTTCTGAATTTGGATTGATATCTTGATCAGGGTTTTCTTCACTAGCGGGGTTAATGGGATGGATAATTTCATCATGCACAGGAATTTGGTTGCTTGGAGAGGAGTGATGTTCATTTGGGTCATTGTTTGCACAATAGGGAAAATTCTCTTCAAAAAATTGTACATCCTTGGAAACAAGTATTTTATATGACTTTTAATCATAAACTTTGTATCTTTTTTGCCCTAAAGGATATCCAATAAATATGCATGGCTTGGAACGATATTCAAATTTATCTTTAGTTCTAGAATATACGTAGTAGAGACAACAAAAAAACTCATAGATGATTAAAAGAGGGAACTTTACCAAAGAGTTTTTCATAGGACTTTGCCCATTAAACTTTGGAGAGGGCATGTAATTGATGAGATAAGTTGCTGTCAACACACACTCTCCCCAAAATTTGATGGGAAGATTGGCTTGAAATCTTAAGGCTTAAGCCACTTCAAGAAGATGTCTGTGCTTTCTTTCAACTACACCATTTTGCTATAGTGTTTTTGGGCAAGATGTTTGCATGAGAATTCCGTTGTTTTGGAAAAGGGCAAGCATTGGTCCGGTAGTCAATTCCTGTGCATTATCACTTCGCACCTGTCAAATGCCTTTTTGAAATTGATTTTTTGCCATGGCAAGAAAGGCAGAAAATCTACTGAAGGCATCAGACTTAGGTTTGAGTAAATACACCTAAGTGCATCTGTTGAAATCATCCACAAGTGTCAAAAAATATTGTGAACCTGAAAGAGAAGATGTTTTATATGGTCCCCAAATATCCTTGTGAACCAATTCAAAAGGTTCTTTTCAAAATACTCAAAATTAAAAAAAGGGCTCCTTGTTTGTTTTGCATGCAAGCAAGAGTCGCAAGGTATATCAACTTTCTTTAAAGGTAAATTCGACAGCTGAGGAAGGCTAGCTAATTTTTGGAAGAGGATGTGACCTAGACGTTGGTGCCAGATTTACTGGGAGGCAAAAGAGTGAACACTTGCAACAGTATGTTCTTTGAAGCGCTTGAAGTAGTATAAGTCATCTTTTTGCTCACCCATGTCAATCGTCCTCTTCGAGTGTAAGTCTTGCAAGACACAACGGTCAGAGAAAAATGTGAGTGAACAATTCAAATCCTTCATCAATCTGCTCACTGACAATAGATTGCACATGAAGTTTGGCACGAATAGCACATCATTTAAGCTTAAGTTTGGTGTGAGAAACACTTTTCCATATGCATGTGTGTTAAGACAGTTTCCGGTCGGCAATCTAAAAGTGGGGGTGTTGCTTCCCGAGTTCAAGCAAGTCAAGGCATCTTGATGATATGTGATATAGTATGAAGCTTCACTATTAACAATCCATCCCATAGAATTATTGAAAGTCTTACCAGCTAATTCAAGATTTTCTTTCGATTTTTGACTAGCCAAAAGAGCCATTAGTTGGTTGTACTGCGACTGATTAAGCATAATGTTGTTGGCAGCTGTTGAGGTCGGCTGTGTTCCAATTGCTCTGTCGGGCCTTTTCATTAAGTTTCCCTTGCTTCCTTGTGTTTTATGCTGCTGCCAACAATTAGGAAAGCCTTTTAATTCAAAGTAATCATCGTAGATATGAACTTTTTTACCACAATGGGTGCAAAGAAGTATTCATGGTGGCAACAACTGCTAGTTGCTTTTCTTCTTTCGTAACAAGAGCATATGCCTTGTTGATGTTTGGTAGGGGCTCCATGTTGAGCATCTGAGAACAAACCACACCAAATTGGTCATTAAGGCCCATAAGAAAGCAATGCAAGTTTTCACTTTCTTTTTCAGCAATCATCCCTTTGGCTGCACCACATGTACAGATCAGAACTCTCAAATATGTCGAAAGTTCATCCCATAATTCTTTCATTTTTGTGTAATAGGAAGCAACCGACATACCTTGTTGCTGCAACGTAGCAATTTCTCGTTTTAGTTCATGAATGCGAGATACGTTACCTTGAGAGAATCTTTCTTGAAGGTTAGTCCAAATTTCAGCAGCGCTTTCTGTGTATGCTACACTTTCATAGAGTTCTGGTGCTAACGCATTGAACAGCCATGAGATCACCATGGCATTAGCCTTCTCCCAGGCTTATTCATTGTCGTCACCAACTATTGGCTTCTATATCGATCCATTGACTAGACTGATTTTGTTCTTTACTCTCAAGGCGTTTAACATAGCTCTTTTCCATGTTGGATAGTTATTTCCTTTCAAAAGATAGTCAATCAAGTTGAGTCCAGGGCTATCTAAAGAGCTAAGGAAGAGAGAAGAGTTAAGGTCGATTAAGGTTGAATTTGATGTGGTGGGTTTGTTGCCATTGTCGGATATAGTTGAACGATCTCTGCTCTGATACCATGTAAAGAGTAGGAGAGCAACAAATTTGTGGTGAAGCACACAATTCTCATTACGTTGGGGCTAGTTTATACAGACAGAGTATAAGAGTTTGGATAACATGGAAACTCTTATTACCTAAGACTTAGTCTGCAAGATAACAGGATAACAAAACTGAAACGTAAAAAATATATACAAGGATATATACATGGTGACCTTAATACCGGTTCTTAATAATTGTAATGAAAATGTTCCTGAAGTGGAAGCAAATGATCCATCTGAGAGCCCTAGATCTGTCTCAGGGCCAAAGAACGCATTCATGTGCAAGGTTTGTTGCCACCTTAAGAGCTTAACAATGTTTGCTGCTTATCACTTGACAATTTAGTGAACGTTGAAGACCTACAAATTGTTTTTTTATTATTGTGGTTCACTATTAGAAAAATGTGATTTAGTAATGGCCAAAAATCGTTGCTAATTTAAGACGGCAAACTGTCGCTAAAAGTCCGGTCAAAAATTAGCGGCGACTATCTATTGCTAAAATTTAGTAATGGTCTGCCGTCACTAATTTAGCGAAGGTTAGTCGTCGTTAAATTTAGTGACAGCTAGTCATCACTGTCGTCACTAAATTCAGTGATGGTTAGCCGTCACTCAATTTAGTGATGGTTTGCCTTTGCTAATTTAGCGATGATTAGCCATCACTAAGTCTTAGCCAAATTAGTGATGATTTGCCATCGCTCATTTAGCGATGATTAACCGTCACTAAATCTCAGCTCAATTTAGTGACGGCTTATCCTAGCTAATTTAACGACGGTTAGTCGTCACTAAGGCTCAGCTATACTTAGCTCACCATAGTATAGTAATGGCTGAAAGTGTGGATTAATGGATCTATGTCTTTATTAAAAACATATAGATTATAATTTATAATTAAATTTTATTTTATGATTAAAAAATTCTTTCATCTTATTAATTATTTTTCTAAAAAAATAATTAAGCTATCAATTACTTATATGTTGTTAAGCTTTACACATTTTATGTTATTTTTATGGTTAAAAATGAAAGGCTTCGGGAACCAAACAAGCACAGCGGAATTTAACCAAAACCTTCCAAGATCCAAGTGAAATAGGGTAAACCAGGTGTTCGAAAATTTTCATACCTAATTTCGGTTGAGATCTCTCACCAAACTGTAGAGTTAAATCACAAAACCTGAACAGTTAATGTGTTCAAGCTCTCTATGGTATCTACACGAGCTTCTCAGGATCACCACGCTTCCACCACGTCCCGGTAAATGCGTTTTTCTTGTGCTCGCAGTGCTAGCTTACGTCCTCCAAAAAATTGCAAAAGAATAGTGTGACTGTCTCTTTTTAAGAGGCAGGGTAAAGGCTGCAATTTTTCACTAAAAGTTGTATTTATAGTGAGACTCAACTTCCAAACCTAATGAGTTTTAAAGCCCTAATCCAATTAGGCTTTAATTTCGGGCTTAATAATGGCTCAACTTTTGGGCCAATTATAAACACGAAATTATCATGAAACCATAACCTAAATAATTAGCCCATACACTCTAATAATCTAAATAGCTCTATGTGTGCAACCCAATAGGCTCTTACTACATTGGCAATGATCATAAATCACATTTATGATCATCAGCAATGAGCGGTGTCTAGCAACACATCATTGCTACCTAAGTGATAAGACTGTCGGTGATTCGACTAAACCTTTATGATCATTACCCATATATGTCAGTGTCCCTTTATCCAAGATATGAAGGCTAGGCACGAGACATGGAATATATCACTCTCGTACAACTCAATCTTTGATTTCTTGATTACCGAGTAGACTAAATTAAATTAATGACATTGAGATCGTATATCAAATAATCCAAGTATGACTATGCATTTTTTAAGTCTCACTCTATCAAGGGGCCTGAAAATATCACTCTCATTACATAGGAGGGACAAATATCATCTTGATCATATAAATCCCTCTGCATGATATGTAATATATCTAATGACTTCCTTCAAGTTCACTTAGTTATGAGCAACAAAAAGAAGTATCAAAGTATGTGACTCACATGTATGGAACCTTGATGACCTTAGGTTAAAGGATTACATATACTATGATCACTATGAGAATCACTTATAACACTCATATAATGATCTATGTAGCGTTCTCATGGTGGGTCAGTCCAGTACACAAGTTCTCCAACTTGTACCCATATATAGACCACATATCTCATATTATTCTCTATATATGCTAGTCGTTATGCATTATTGTAACTCGCTCCACAATAATACTAGACCAGGGACATTTGAAAATATCATTATTCTAGAGTTACAATTATATTTATTATGTTACGTAGAAACAAAACAATAAATGTAATTCCTGGATTAATGTCTTAATAAAATATCATGATTCAATGTGCAAAATACAATCATTTCATAATTGGCTTTTGGGCACAACACTAACAAAAAATTCATTATCTTAATTATTTTTCTAAAAGTGAATGAACAAAGTTTTAAAAGTGATGGCTAGCGGTAGTAACGGTTTGCTTTTGCTAATTGGTCATAGACTAGTGATTAATGAAGGCTAGCTGTGACTAACTTATTATGGTCATAGTTAGTGAAGGCTAGCCGTCACTACTAGAAAATGATGATTTAGTGAAAGTTTGTCGCTAAATTTAGCGATTGTGTGTCCCCTTGAAAATCCCAAAAATTAGTGAAAACGCCTTCACTAAATCTTAGCCAAATTTTGCAACGCATAGCTCTTGCTAAATGCCGATTATAATTTAAATTTTAATTTAGGTTAAAACTATATATTATAATTGAAATTAAAAAATTTATTCATCTCAATTATTTTTCTAAAAAAGAAAAAAAAAAGATGTGAGAATCTCTTGAATGACAACTGATTTTTCCACCAAACCTTGTGAATATTAATTTGTTGATCAGTGATCATAATATTAGTTATTTGTATATAAAGCAGAACCTTAAATAAAATTCACACTTCTTTTATAAAAAATATAAATGAATATATATATATATATATATATATATATAATTCGTCCCGTTATATAGATATATATACTATGTGAGAGATTATAGTATAGGTTTAGATTAACTTATATTAGTAAGTGTGTTAATTATTTTTAAAAAATTTAATAGATTCACTTAACCCTCTCCTCGCTGCCCTCATATCCATCCTCCACCACCCTCACGTCCACCCTCTTTCTCTCCCTCTCTGAATCAATTCTCCCGTCGTCCCAGTCGACGCCCTCAACATCGTTCGCTGTTGAGTCGAGTCGTCCAACAAAGGAATCAACGCTTTCTACGTCATGCGGACCTAGTTCATGAATCGTGGTTACGCGGATTTGGTTAGTCAATCATCAGCCTTGTTCAATTAGTGGTCTGGCGAAATTGAAGTCGTCATCCAACCAACTAGCTTCCCCTCATTGCCTCTTTGTCATCTCTTTAATTTCTCTAACGCCGGATCTTTGCCCGACCTTTGCACCCGGTTGCATTCGCGTCGGAACAACGACTCCACCAGCTTTGACGGAAGCCTTTATCTCTGCCCTGGTCTCTATTGCAGCTTCATCTTCCTAGGGCTGGGTGGTCATGACTCACGAAAGCCATGATTTCCCCCATAGGCTTAATTGATCTGAATTCGGCGATGCCGAGAGCTGCGAGGGACTGGCTGAAACACCGCTTTCCTTCCACCACAACATTCGTGAAAACCTGCCAATGGTGGATCAGGAGAAGAAATTGGGGCGAGAAGGATTCATAACCTACGCCTGCATTCTCCTCTATATTGCTTTCTCCAATGGTCAAATCTTCTTCAACAAGGTCATTCTTCTACTTTGTTCCTAATCTGGATTTGCTCCAACGCTATATGAAAAGATTGTTGAATTGTTCTTTTTCAATTATGATATTTGGTTTGAAGGATAGAGTATAAGCCTAACTATGTATAGTTAAAACGCTTTATCTGGCAGAGTTGGATCTGGCTGCCCAAATGTGGTTCAGATTCAACTCTGTGGATGTTTATATTCAAGTGCTAAGAAGATAGAGAGTCTTAGTGATCTCCAAGAAATTCAATTAAGTAGGGGAAGTTGCCTTCCATAACCATTGTTGGTCATGTAAGAAATATACATTATATTTAGACCATAAGCAACAAAATTCTAGTTGTACTTGTGCCTTGTGCTAGGATTGATCAATGAACCTAACAGTTTATGGAGTGGGGTTTGTGGTCTTGTAGTGCAGAAAAAGTAAACTAGGAAGTTTGATGGTTATGCAGGGTATTTATAGGCTAAAAAATAAAGCTAGAAGTCAGGATCCCACTTTATTTTGGATTTAACTGCTTTCCTCTTGCCAGGAAATGGCCTTCTGAGATAATCTGGTGAAAATATATTAAGGTGGTATTTAGTTGTGGAAAGATTTTCATTTTTCTTTCCCAAGTTTCCTTTGATAAAAATTTTGAGTGCATAGCTTGTTTTAAGGATGTAGAAAATTTTGTTATCTAAACTTTGGAAAATTCATGTTTTTAAATAGAAAATCTTGTTTTAGATGTTAACTTCAATATATGAGTTCTTCAAAACAAATGGTACATTCAAACTTATATCAGAGAAAATTTGGAAAAGAAAAATTGCAAGTTTTTCCTCAACTAAATGTCACCTAAGTTTTGGTATGAAGGTTCTTTCATCGAGAATAAGCAGACAGCTTTCCAACTTTTTGAAACTAATAGTTGAACACATTATGTAGTAAACAACGCATGTTAGCACCAATTACATTTTCTAGTGATTGAAGTTTTATGTAGTTCTTTTCTACTAGGGATAATCCCACGTTTACTAAAAATAGAAAAAAAAGACAAAATATTAGTCTTGATGTTATCTTACATTTTAACGGCAGTGAGTTTTATCTTCAAAGGAAATAAACTTTCCTTATCCTCTAGGATTGACTCTACTTCACATGGTCTTCTCATCCTAACTATAAACTCTCTTTGTACCTTTGTACTAAACTTATCAGTTTTCTTAGTAATCTCTCATACAAGTGCATTGACCATTAATCTGTTGTTGTATGACAAAAAAATGTTAGATGAAATATAGTTTTGTAGGATATAGATTTATTTAATTGAAGTAACCATTAGACAAATGTGTTAGGTTTTCAATGATTGTTTTTCCTTCAAAATAAAGTAATTCATTGGCCACTATATGTTTCTATTCTACCGAAGTTAATGTAAGATCTTTTGTCTTGACTTGACTTTTGTTCCTCAATGGTATCTTGTGAGCATATGCTTTTGTTTTTACGTATTGGATTGATTAAGTATTTTGGGTTTATTCTTAGGCAAGCTGTACATTTCTCATTTCATATCATCACAAGTCTAATGTTGTCTTGGTAACCAACCTATAACTATAATGTAGCCCTTAATTGATTTGTTGTTGTTGTTGTTGCATAGATGGAGCACAGACACCAGAATTAGATGGCTTCCATATGGCAAGCAATTGGGAAGACTCCACTAGCTGCACCAGCGTCTGATGGTTATGTAGTATTCATCACAAAACTAGGTAACATTAGGGTAGAATTGTCTTTCATGTACTTGTTTTACTATAATTATTAAGACTGTACATTTGCCAAAATACATTCTGACATTGTATGCGTTATAAATATCAACTGCCATGTTTATGTGTAAATTATTTCAGATTAATGAGAAAAAATTATATTTATGGCATTAGTTTAGATTAATGGGAATTAGTTCTGTGTTTGCTTGTTGGAGTTATATGGAATGGATGCGTATAATGGACGTTTAGTGACCAAAGTTGTTGTGCTAAAGATTTGAGAACTAGTGATGGCTATTAGTCACAAATTATCAACAAGTAACGACGGCCAGATGCAATTTGCGACAGCTATTCCTTACTAATTAGCGACGGTCGCACGTCACTAATTAGCAGTGATATCGCGTCACTAACTGGCGACGGCCGCGCGTTACTAATTAGCAACAGTCATGCGTCACTAACTAGCGATGGGTAACTGTCACTATATAGTGATGACTGATTGTTGCTAAATCTCCAACATGTCATCGGCACCAGTAAATATGTGACGATTTACATTGTGACGGTTAGATGTCACTAATTAGTAACGGTAGCCGCCACGAAAAAATTAATAGCAAGGAATTTAGAAACGGAGCTGTCGCTAAATCCAAAATAGCGACAGTCAACCATCACTAAAAACCATCACTAAATAGATTTTTTCTAGTAGTGGTTGTGCTCAACTGGCCTACTTTCTTGCCATACGGGCGATTTGGGAGATAACTATAAGACTAAAGATTTGGAAAAACTGTTTGTTCAATATGCTTATTTTGTTGAATTTTTAAAAATCATGTAAGAATTTTACACCAAATAGGGAATTAGATTTATTGGAAGATGGTCAGTGGAGTATAGCTTCTTTCTGTCGCATTCAATATTATGCTTAGTATGGGTTACAGTACTAAAACACTATCATATGGTAACCAAACTAAGTTTTTAAGGAATCAGCTCATCTGAGAAGAGGAAGTCTCATTTCATTGAATCAACAGAACCAATATGTGAACATAATTATTTACCAAATGAACATTGGATAAATTAGTTCCTGGTCTTGGAAGAGTAAATGCTAACAATGGAGGTGCTATGAAAAGACTGGGATTTCCTGATATTTTCAGCTTGCAATAACGAATTTCTTCTCTAAGTTGATTTTGTAATATGAGGATTTGTGTCTTCTTGGTTAAGTTGATCGTATGGGAAGTTGATAGAAATTTTCATCCATAGGCTTTTGCAGAACCGTACACTATATTGAACGAGATGTTCATCTTAAAATAGATGCAACTTAAGCGAAAGAGATTTTGATTGTTACCCTTCTTGCCTAATGCCCCATATGTTCTGCAATCACTTCATTTAGAAACATAGGTATGATGTCATCACAAAGCAAGACATTCTAAACAAAGTGATTATTCCGTTATCTTGAAGCATTAAAGTTCTATGAGACTGATTGCAACAATTTCCCTAATCTGTTATGATTCTGCTGAGTTGTGATTCCTACTTGAAACTGATTGAGAAAACCCTAATAATATGTAAACTGCATGCAATACTGGGCTAAATTTTCTCTCTCTCTTACTCTCTCATTTTATTTCTTATTTTTTTTCTTTTTCTGGACATGGATTCCTTAAACTTTGCTACCAATCTAGGTTGAGCCTTCAGTTCAGTTTTAAAACTCTCCAATGGAAGGAGCAACAAAGTGGGATGCTGTCCGTGTAAAGCCATCAGATGATGTCCACAGTATATACAACAACGTGAAGCGCAGTGACCATCGAATCAGTGCTGTGTCAGTTGTTTCTGCACTTGAAACCAAACTGGAGCAGGCTCGTGGTCGCATTGAGGAGCTTGAGGCTGAGCGCCGATCCTCAAAGAAGAAACTTGAGCACTTCTTGAGGAAAGTTAGCGAGGAAAGAGCTGAATGGAGAGCCAGAGAGCATGAAAAGATTTGTGCATTCATTGATGATGTCAAAGCTGAGTTGAATAGAGAAAAAGAAAAGTCGCCAGAGGCTTGAAATCGTAAACTCGAAATTGGTTAATGAACTTGCTGATGCAAAATTATCTGCAAAGCGGTATATGCAGGAGTATGAAAAAGAAAGAAAGGCCAGAGAATTAATAGTAGAAGTTTGTGATGAGCTTGCTAAGGAAATCAAAAAAGACAAGGCTAACATGGAAGCAATGAAGAGAGAATCCATGAAGCTTCGGGGCGGAAGTGGAAGAGGAAAGAAAGATGCTGCAGATGGCTGAGGTGTGGCGTGAAGAACGTGTTCAGATGAAGTTGATTGATGCGAAGGTGGCTCTTGAAGATAAGTGCTCAATGATGAACAAGCTAGTAGTAAACTTAGAGACTTTTCTGAGGTTGGGAAATGCCTATCAGAATGTTGGGGAACTGAAAGAACCAGAATTACTTAAATAAACTGTTGCATCAGTTAACATCCAAGACACAAAGGAATTTGTGTTTCTGCCTCCCCATCCAGATGATATATTTTCTGTTTTCGAAGATGTGACTTTTGGTGAAACCAATGAGAGAGTAATTGGACCATTTGTTGTCTGTTGCCCCATGAGCCATGGCTAAAAAATTCGTACTATTAGTCCAGAAGTCGACATGATTAGCAAAGATGACAGCACGCGACAATCAAATGCATATGATGATGAGGATGATCGTGTTGAAGATGAGAGTGGATGGGAAACTGTAAGCCATCCTGAGGATCAGGGATCAAGTTGTTCTCCAGAAGAGAGTGCTAAAGCTGCAAACAGGACCCACTGGGATGGCAATAATTCTGGTAGTGGAATAGAGGTAGAAAAAAATGCAAGTAGTGGAACCCCGATTATGGAAATTTGTGAAATTTGTGCAGTTCCCACCAGCCAAAAGAAGGTTAAATCTATATCAGGACCATGGAAATCATGTCCAAATGAAGAAAGCTACAAAAAAATTTCTCTAGAAGGTACTAATGGTAGATTTTTGGATGTAAGGGAATCTAATATAGAAATTACAGTAGATATCTGTCCTTAGAGCTCACGCTGGTCTATAAATCCATTATACATTACTAATAATCACAATATTTTGTCCTCATACAATTATAAGATGTGAGAATCATAAAAGATTTCTCGTCCTAATTCTCTCTAGTTTCTGGACCTTTCCTCCCTTCTAAAACTCTCATATTTTGTTTGTTGACTACATTGTTTTTTTTCTCTTACTTAAAACTCTAACACAAGAGGTTTTTTTATAGGTCACACACAAACCTAAACTACATTAAAATAAGAAATTTAAATCCGAAACAAATAAGAAAAATAAAACCAAATTCTAAACAAACTAAAATTTATAATCTATTTGAATTTGATCCAACAAACCCAATAGGACCAAACTTGATAAGCAGTTCAGCAGTGTAAGAGCAAATGGTCCTTTTCTTAGTCTCTACTATCACAAAAAAAAAGAGTCCATTTTGATGAATAATACCAAGTTCCCGAAGGTTATTTTTTGTCGGTAACCTTTGATGTAACATTTTCCACACAAATATATTCATTTTCAATCGCACCACTTGTTCCACTTGAGCACATCATGCTGTTGAATAACTCATCCTCCTCTTGAAATTTCCACCAAACTACTAATTGATTTAAGAAAAAAATTCCCACATCTTTTAGCTCCGTACGCACTTGATCTGATTCTTCCACCAACAGTTGCATGCCAACTAGAATTTGCATTAGATCCTTTTACTCTTTGGTCCCTCTACCCTTGGTTTTCTCCTGCATTCTCCCCTCCAAAACTAGCGACCTACTTAGGTATGGCAATTGGGTGGGTCGAGTCAGGTTTATGTCAGGTCATTCAGGTTCAGATTTAATCGGGTTAGCATGTATTCAGGTTCAGGTCGGGTTATTTGGGTTCGGGTTAATTTTGGGTTCGGCTTGGGTCAGGCCAGATTTATTTGGGTTCGGATTCAATCAGGTTAGGTTATCGAGTCTTAAACTAAATTTAACTCGATTGTCGAGTTTACTTTGTTCACTAAAGCATAAGTAAAAATGGCTGAATCCATTCAATTTATTTTGATTAAAATTTAATTTAAATAGACACAAAAAAATAATATAAAATTTATGAAGATATATTAATATATAATTTCTTTAATAAAATACTTCCTCTATGCTAAGTTCTTTGTAACATTCACTATTCAACAACTAATCTATAATTTTTTATTTTTAACATTGAGAAATTATTATATTAAATAATAAATAAAGACTTATAGTTTCTAAATATATACTTTTTTTAAATTTTTTTCTAACAAATAATTTCCCCCCATCCCATTTTCTTTGCTTCCATTTAACTTTTTTGACTAGTTTGACTTAAATTTATTTATATTATTATTTTTTAAAAAATTAAAAAAAATATATATTTAAAAACTATAAGTCTTGATTTATCATTTATGTGTACAATTATTTTATTTATATATTAAAATTTTGAAAATAAAAAATTATAGATTAGCTGTAAAAATATGAATAGTACAAAAAATTTGAGATAGATAGAGTAATATGAATAAATTCAATTCAAACTATTTGAAAAATTCAAATATTTCAAAGAATATGGGATGGAAGGGGCACTATAATTTCTAAAACTTAATTATTTCTATCTCTCTAGCATTGTTTCACTAATTGTTTCCTTAGCTCTTACTCATTTGGTCTATAATGCAAAACAGATTAGCAGAATAAGAAAAACTCATTCATATATATTAAATCATAAATTTTCTAAAGTCTTGGCCGACTATATATTTTATGTTGATTTTAGTTAAAATCGGGTCTTATCGAGTTTAGTCATCGGGTTATTTCGGGTTTAGATCAGGTCAGGTTCAAGTTCTAGTTTTCTCGGGTTTCACTTCAATCGGGTTTGGGTTCAGGTCGGGTTGGGTACAATCGGGTTCAGGTCGTTGACTTTCTAGTCAAATCGGGTCAGGTCAGGCTTAAGTCTAGGTGGGTCAAGTCAGGTCTTCAAGTCGAGTCAAATTTTGTCATCCTTAGACCTACTTCCCAATAAACCACATCCAAAACCAGCGATTTGCTTCCCAGTAAGCCATCTCATCTAGCTGACACTCATTATTTGTAGATGTACCATATGGGGCCTACAAAGTCTGTAACAAGACCCAAACAATCTTATCAGCCTGAATATACCCAAATATGCAGGCTGATTAATCAATTGTCGAATGGGCCGGTCTTCGCAAAGCCCAGTAGGCCTACATTTGGTTCAAATTATGAAATAAGACTCCATTAGTAAAGGCAATCTACATTAATAGGAATCCTTTTCCTACATGATCTCACCATAACCACTACAAGAAAGGGACCCCCACGGCTTCTTCGAGGTATGCCATACTCTCTGCAACCTTAACATTTTTGCTCCTTTATATTTTTACAAAATACTGACTTGAAGATTGAATGGTTTCTTGGGTCACATATCTTGAGGCTCCAATGGTGCCTTTGGGTACAGGTGATCAAGTTAATGTTGTTCAAGCTTCAGCATCAGACCTCCTGGTTTGGTTGGTAGCCCCACATTTTGGCTATCAGTAGGCAACTTAAATACTTTAGGAAAAACCTCCTTCATTGGACTATCGCCGATCCAATTACCCTGACAAAACCTTATTCTATTCCCCTTTTCATCTTTCAACTAAAGCATTCTCCCAAAGAAATACCATCATTTTGCAACTCAAGATGAATTTTTATAACATCCTCCTAGACTAAGGAGCCCCTTCTCACACCCCATAACCTCCAAATCCACCTTCCTACCATAGATTAACATAATGACTTTTTTCCATAGTGAATTTGCCTATACCTTAAAACTCCACTACCATTTGACCAAAAAACCTAAATTCTTATCTAATAAGCTACTCGCACTCAATCCGCTAATCTTTCTTTTTTATCCAATGCAACTTTCTTCCAAGCCATCCACACTCAACCCACACGAGTACACACGTGACCCAAAAAAATGTTGGTGAGGGGCTAAGTACTACAAAGGCCTATTAGTCCGCCACTCCAACTCCAAAGGTTGGAGAGCTACTTCATTTATCTTAGGTAACCCTCCTACCCATTTTTGAAGCATTGTTGGATCAAGATATGCTTCTAATTAAACCCATTAATTAATTAATTATTATATGGTAAACATATGTCTAATTATACATAATAGCCCAAAACTTAAACTCCTTTTACGCTCAATCCTGCATCATTAACAAAATTACAGTATTTTAATACCTTAACAAATGTGTCTGAAGCAATAACTTTTTCACCGTCAATCATTCCTCTTTTTTATTTCTTTTTTCTTTCCATATAACCAGCATTTTTTGTCAAACTTTTTCGAATCAAGTTGACAAAATAATAGTGATTTATTTGAAAGGATAAAAAAAATAATAAAAATTACTTTTTAAAACGACAATTTGGGCACCGATTAAAATACGTCCCCTATACATTTTTCTGTAGAAATATGAATATCATATGAACAGATTTCCACATTATTTTAATTTCCTTAAATATAAATGTGTGTATAACGATACATAAGTATCAAAGGTAAAGATGTAAAGTATCAGAAATAATTAGTAAAAGTGTCTGAACAAGTATGTATAAGTGTTTGAAACAATATTAAAACAGTTTATTATTTGCAAATAATATGCACCCATTTGTTATCTTCCCGGCCAAATGATATGTTAAAGTACAAAAGTGTTTGAATAAATATATTAAAGTGTCTACAGTAATATATTAAAGTGTCTGAAGTAATATATAAATAATTTATTATTTTAAAATTGAAAGTGTCTAGAGCAATAAACAAAAGTGTCTAAATGAATACTAAAAGTATCTGATGCTATATGTAAAAATGATTACAATAATATATAGAAGTCTATTATTTTTAAAATTTAAAATGTCTTAATGAATAGTTAAAATGTCTTAATGAAATTGTAAAAATGTCTTAACAAAAATAAAAAAGTGTAAATAAATATGTAAGCTCAGAAATTGCAAAAAAGAAAAAAAAAAAAAAAAAAAAGGAAGAGTGAGGGAGAGAGAGAGCGCGCCTGGTCGTTGGTTTTCCTTTTTTTTTTTTTTTTTTTTTTTTTTTTTTTTTTTTTTTGCCGTTTCTTAGCCCGATCAGGCCTTTTTTTAATCGCTCTCCTTTTGCACGATTTGAGTTGCTTTCTTAACCGCTCCCTTTCTGCCGTCGGTTCTATGGTTTCGGTGAGTCGAGGAAGGCGTCTTCTGGCTCTGTTAATCTTTCTGGCGTAAAACCCGTGCGATCTTTGGGGGTTTGTGAAGTAGAAGCTGTTGGCGATTGCACAGAGAATCAAGGAACGTTTCCGTCGGATTTCTAGCCGTTTCTTAGGAGTTGTCAGCGTAGGCTGAAAGGAGGATTGAGAAGGCGCAACGGCCGACGGTGATTGGAGAAGAGGAGGATTGAGAAAGCGCGACGGCTGACGATGATTGGTGAAAGAGTAGGACAGATTTTTGCCGTCTGTGAGGGGGATTTGAGAAACAGGGCTCAGAGAGAGAGACACTTGGAGAAGACGATGAAATGCGATTTATGGTGAGGGTAAGATGTCTAACTATAGCCTTAGTTTTCATTAATGATTTGGTATTTTTTTCCCTTACAAATGTTGAGATCGCAAATAGGTTTGTGTACCGTGGGACTGGGATCAGCTCAAATTTTGTCACTTACCAAATGGTGATGAGAAATAGCGTCGCTTCTGCCTCGTTGTATGCCTTCGTCACTGATTCCTTCCTCGACCAAGGCCAAACAAATGGTAGTTGCTTCACTAATCTACATCTTGCTAAAATTTACTCCTGTTGTGTCCTCTCTTTTAAGCTAGTGCAGTAAGATTGGTGATAAAATGTAGTATCAAGGAAAACCAAGCAATTTCTATAAAGAACGAAATTCAAATTGTTAGCTTCCAAATACAACAATTTGAAATAGTAAATGAGTCTTTTAAGGTGTTCTTCCACTTCAGTGCCACCATAGTTTCTAAAATTAATTGAACTTCTTCATTCTCTTCTCTCACTATCTTTCTCACTAATGTATCACCATCATTTCTGCTATCTTGTTGCCAGAACCAGAGCCCCTAGAAATAAAGATGTTAGCTTCCCAAAATTTTGGCTCTTTGTCGAAATCTTCCTATCCTTTCAAGGATGATGTTTGGTTTGTGCAAAATTCTCCACCCTTCTTTGGCGAGGTTCCTACAGGTCCATCTCTGGTTTGTATGAGTCTTAGGGTTCTGTTTGTGTTTGGTGAGGCTGTGAAGTAGAAATTGAGTTTTTCAGTAGCAACGATGATGCCGATAATGGAGAAGCAATTCAGCCCGGGGTGCTCTATCGATCTATTCACGAGCAGATTGATCACACATACCACTCGAAATTATCATAACCTGCATATGTCCCGACCGGAAACTCATCGAAAATTGGCTAAATATATAGTTTCTGTAACAGAATATTCAATATTTTTTCACTAGATGGGTGATTTTTTTACTTTTCAAAACACTGGTGGTTTGCACTAATTTTATTTTTTGAGTAGCAAAGTTATGCCAATAAAAACATGGGTGGAATTTTGCACTTTTGGTATATTCTAGATGACAAATATATTAGGAATTTCTTGCGTCCACCCTGGTGGACGTATATCACTGGATGAAACTCTAACAGTGTTAATATTAGATGGATAAGATAACTTTTTGACTTTTAAATTTTTTAATTAATTGGAAAGATAGTTATAATATTTTAAATTTAAAATTAATAATAAGATAATCACATCTCATTATCTCCATTAAACAACAAGAATCATTTTCCACGATCGTGATAATTTAAAATAATTTACAATTTTTATGTAACAAGTATAACCTAGCCTGATTTCTCTCTCTCTCTCTCTCTCTTTCTCTCTCTCTCTCTCTCTCTCATTTTATATTTTACAGATAATTATGATATTTTGAATTTAAAATTAATAAGAAGATAATTATTTCATTTTTAAGATTTTTGCCTATAATCTTAGACATCAAATTGATAAATTTAGATACGAAATTAACATAATTAGATACCATAAAAGTTGTCATAGACACTAGAACAATAGTTCTAGACATTAGAACATCAATCTTAGATACTAAATTAATAAATTTATACATCAATCTAACATAATTAGACACAGAGAAAGTATTACTAGACACCTAGAATATCAGTACTAAACACAAGAATAACAGTACTAAACACTGAAATAGCAGCACTGGACACCAGACTACATCAATGTAATATACTCATACATAAAAAAAGTAGTACTAGACATTAGAATAATAGTTATAGACACCAAAACAACAGTTCTAGACACCACTTCAGCCAATATATAACATCAATTCCACATATACTACAAGCCAAAATTGCGAAGATGCTAGCATTTTCGTTTGAAAATGGTAGATTTTTTCTCCACATAAATAATTAAAATTTTAGTCATTATTTATTCTATGATTATAGAAAATTATTTAAAATGATAACTCTCTCCCCTTATAATAACTACCTTATTTACTCCATAATTATGTATATTTTATTTAAATTGTAACTTTTCTTTTTTTAATAATAACTACCTAACATTGTTAATTTTATTGTTAGTGGTGGACGTACACCATTTTAATGATATAATGCCTCAATATACTATTGATCTAACATCTACAAATTTTAGATAAAAATCATGGGAGACAAATAGACGAGTATTTATACTTTAATTCTAGTTGTAATTAAGATGGTCGTGTGGGTATGTGTAAAATCCATACGCCCTCTTGTAATTAAATTTTGTTGTGTCTAAGATCAAATTTCTTGAGAATTGAGATTAGCTTATTATGTCGATTCAGATGCAATTAAATTGACCGCTTTCGTTTTTTCCTTTTTTCTATCACAGAATTTTGTACACTTGCTCGTATCCCTATAAAGCCAAAATGAGAAGGAAGAAAAAGAAAATTGAGAAGAAAAAAGATTGATGAGTCATATTTGATGCGTCATTTGACCCTAGGGCAAGAGGAGGAGGCTTTCTACCAAATCTTAAGGAAGCCTAAATATATTAGACGTTATATATAATTCATTGCAACAGTGACAGTAGAAGATGCTTCATTTACCATCCAATCTAGGCTGATGGGTTATGTACCACAGCTTGGTATATTGTATGGCAAAGAATACTTTTTTTTTAATTTTCTGCTGTTCATCTTTTTTTATTTTAGTTTTTTCTTTATTTTCTATTAATAAAAATCTCCTTTTATTAAGAAGAAAATTTTAGTTTTAGTAAGCCCACAATTATAGGTATGTACCAAAACCAAAATTATTGAATGCGAGTTTAAAAAAGTGAGTTAAAAAGGCTGGAGGCCGGATTGGAGGACTAATTTAGCTGCGAGAATCTACCTTTATTTTTCTTCCCTCCTTTGTAAGTTTACTTCGAATGGTCACGGCTTCGATTTTGCGAGTTTTTGGGGCTGCAGTTATGTGTTAGGTTTTTTCTGGATTTAAGTTTTGTGTTTGGGTTTTTATTTGGGTCTTCTTGGTGTTGGGTTCTTTGAGTTTTGACAAATTTTAAATCATTATTTTTTTTCTTTAAGGTGATGCTTGTATCTCTTTTTCCTTTTAATAAAATTTTTTCATTGCCCATAAAAAAAATATTTATTTGTGTAACTTTCACGTGCGCCTCAACTTTTACTTTTTCTCGGTTCCAATTTCTGTTTGATTGTCCTTTTTTCCGTTTCCTGAGAATTACAAAATAATCAGAATAAATTTTGTAAGTAGACTTTGTATTCTGCAAATCAACGGGCACAATTAATCTCGGGGAAAAAGACTGAAAGTATGGAAATCTTATATGCTCCCAGTTTGGTTTTGTTTGTTCAGAATTAAGTTGTCCTTTCACATTCTTAAAGAAACATGAACGTTTCTTAAATGTGAAATTTTTTTGTGAGATCATCTAAATGTGAGAAAGGATTGTTATTTTCTTTATTCTTTTATCTGTGCAACTAAATAAAATATAGATTTTTTGGGGGAAAAAAAACAATTATACCATAACCAACAAAGTTTTCAACTTAATTCACAGCTCTTTATCCCACAAGCCCAGTTTAGGTGGTGAAAGGACGCTAATCCTCAGTCAAGGCCAAGGATTAAATCCCCCTTCCCCCTCAACTTGCTCCCCAAATTCCATAATACCTTACTATTGAGTTCGATTGCCTCTCAATCCCAAATAAGTAATGAACATTCCTCTTGTCTCTATACTTTATTATTAATGCTGATTCTAAATACAAAAAAACAAAAATTACAACTCCCCTCTCCTCCTACCCTTTTTCAGCCATACCTAGCTAGCTATTATTTTTTAAAATGTCATTTTATTATCTAAAAAAACATTTAAAAACTTGAGTAATTTTATAATTCTAATAAAAAAATTCTCTTTTTAATTCATAGAGAAAGAAAAAAAATATAAAAACAAGACAGTCCTGTTTTCGGAGAGATATAGCCCACACGGAAATGCAAAAATTTGCTATATGTATGAAATAAAAAGCACAGTACTATCTGGGTTACAAGTTAAGAGGATATAGGCAAGTATGGATTAGAAGATGCATGATCCAACATGCATCTATATATTATTTCTTGCACGTAGTCCAGAAAAACATGTAACGAATCATATATATATCAAACAGTAGACAATCGTCATCATTTCTGCTTCTTGTTTAGATCAACAAGTAATCCTTTTGTAAGATTTTGTCCAAAGGAACAATTCAACAAGCTGCTAGCACTTCTGTTCTTTCAAACCTGAACTCATTTTAATTAGCTCCTTTTCTTCCTTATTTGTTTTGTCTGGCAGAAATTCTTCCCGCAAAAGAAACCGAGATGCTTGATTTAGAGGAAAATTAAGCAAAAAGGAGAAGGTAAGTCCATTCTTTAACTGCACATAGGAGCGGCTTCTAATTTATACGCCTTCATCATCAAATATTAACACTTTTTGACTTTTTAAACTTAAATTTAACTTGGTTCTATTGAGAATGTTTGAAAGGCAATAGTATTTCAATTTAAAATTGTATCTATCATATACATACAAAATTGACATATTTACCTAGTATTTAACCATAAATTAATGAAATTATTGTTGAAAGTACCAATTTTTTTTAAAAAATAAATGAACCATTAAATTTGTCCCTATAATATATAATTTATGAAGCCACCACCGGCAACGCTGATAGTTCCACTACAAAAGTGCAAGGGAAGAGCCATCATTACAAAATAATTGAAAATTTCTAAAATATATAAAAGGAAAAACCGGTGAATAAAAAAAATTGTATTGCGTGACTTACGTCCTATACACGTGAATAGTATATATGTGGCCATTTTCATGGAACATATGCCAACTTCAACGGCTCTTATTCAACCGAAGTCCCGAAGGACCTTTGAACTATCACAAGTTTGACATGTTGGCTCTTGAATTGAACTAAGTTGATACTTCCTCCGTGTCAGAAATGTTGCTCCATTTTTTTTAGACCGTTCCAAATTACTTGCATTATTTTCTTATTTGGAAAATTTTAACAACCTACATGCTAATTATGCTCCTGATTGACCTCTCCCTCTTCTAGATTTTCAGATTTTGTACTCTATTTCTCCACCAATTTCCTCCTTGTCTTTTACCATCTGGATTCTCTTTCTAGTTTTAGACAGATTGACACCTCTCGTCCTCTCTTCTTCTTCCTCCAATGCGATTTCACCTTCCCAAGCGAGGCACATCGGTGTTGTAGACCATGGGCACCAAGAGGAGGGAGCTGCCGGCACCGCGGAGTCATATGAGGAGGACGTCATTGCGGCAACGATTCAAGGCAGTGATGGATCGAGGAAGCCGATGAGGTAACAGATTAAGGTATGGACAGAAGCCGGAGACAACAAATCAAGGCAGTGTTGGAGGCGATAGGTCGAGGTAGTGACAGAGGCAACTGATCGAGGCAGTGATGGAGGCAATGGGTCGAGGTAGTGAAGGAGATGACAGTCCAATTTGGAGAATCGATAAGTGGAAGATTCTGTTTTGCAAGAATTGTGGAGGCAGTCAAGGACGCAGAGAGAGGAGAGGTGGAAGTTCAAGAATTGGTATAAGATAGTTTAAATCCAAATACAAGGGAGATAGTGGAAAGGCTAAATGATTCTTGGTCTAATGGTGTGAGAAACAAAGAAAAGGATCTGGGAAATATGAAATAGCGACAAGATAACGATTCAAGATTGGGAATCAAAGGTTCATCGCAAAAGAAGTAAGGAAATCAATTGTGAAGGCAGGAACGAAGGAAGCTAGACGAATTTGAGAGGGTAGTCAAAAGGTTCTCAGTTGGGAAAGATAAAGGGCAGACATGGGTAAAAATGAAAAAATAAAAAATACATGATTTATCATTTCTTAAGCTCCGTGTAAATCACAAAATGAGAAATTTTTATGGGACAAAGGAAGAATTTCCCATACACCTTCTAAACTTCTAAAATTATGCCTAACTGACCCTTAGATGACCATCCATGACCATAATAGTAGTCATTGCTAATAATGAGTGGGTTTTGCACAGCTTAGAATATAAAATAAAATCTCTGCCGTTTTAAAAGATACCTGCATGCTATTGTTATTAACTTGTTTGTTCCTCCAAATTTTTGAATGTATGCATATTGATCACAATTATGGTTGGCTAGAGATAAAACTAACTCCTTGAGCTGGCGCTAGGCCACCCGTGAGCTAATCGGTAGAATCTCTAAAGCTCAAAGGCTGTTTGGAAACTGACTTTAGCCAGGATTAGTCAGATTTGTGACAGTTCAGCAACCAATTGGGGAGTTAAGCCATTGAGCTATTCAAAGCCCACCAACTGTAAATTGAAAGGTTAAAGAAATAGACACAATAAGAACAATAAAAACATTTTAACGTGGAGTCTGGAAATCTATGCTAATTTCATTAGATCTTTACCATTTCAAATGACAATTACCCGTCCAAGGCTTCACTTATAGCCTCTAGAGGAGGCTCTGTAATATATATATATATATATATAGCAGAAATATTAAATTTGCCACTAAAACTTTAGATAAGGAACGGATATATTACTATAGTTTTTTTTCTCACTATCCCACTAATATTTTTAAATGAGTCTAATATGTTATTGCCGGTTAAAAAAATAATGAAAAATGATAATATAGCAAATTTTGAAATCTTAGAATTATTATACATCTTTTAAAAAATATCAGAACTTTTAATATTTTTGCTCAAAGAGGGTATGATCTCTGTCATCAGTGTTTCAACCTTGTTGCTGTCTTTGTCACCAGTGCACCAACCTATCACCGCCCTCTCTCTGTTTCTACTGTTTAATCTCATCACTGGCATTCTTGAGAGAGTGTGTGTGTATTTAATTACAAAGTCTTTGAAATTTGTTAAAACTTACATTATCACCCTAAATTTTCAAAACTTATTATTTTTAACATTTTTTGTTGCCTTTTTAACGTTTTTCGTTAGATTTTTAATGGTCAGTGGTATATCCACTCTTAATTTAAAACTTCAGTGGCATATTCGGTCCATTTTAAAACACTAGTGGGAGATTGAGCCCAAAAAAACTATATGGCATATTCGCTCCAAACCCAAAACTTTAATGGTAAATTTAATATTTTTTCCTATATACGTCCCGCATCCAGTTGGTCTCCACGCCACGCACGGTTCATTAATTAATTAATTAAGTGAAATGACTAACTTAGATTATGATTTCTTGTAACGTGACACTCGCGACTCACCTCTCCAATTTTATAACAATCTGAAGAACAGTTGAAATCTTGTGCAGGCCTATAGGTGTTCAACGGGCTGGACCGGACCGGCCGCTCCTGGGCCTGAGATATTTGGGCCCGGGCACAGCCCGTGTTGACACGTGCCGATCTTGACCCGGTCACGTGCCGAGCTGGGCCGAATCCGAGCTGGCCCGTTAAATTTTAAATTTTAAAATTGTAATTTTTATTTTAATTTTAAGTTTTTTTTTTAATTTTTAATTTTTAGTCTTCACTTTTAAATCAATAACTTAATAAAAATAAGAGTCTGAGAGTTTTTTTATAAGTAATATTTTATAATCTAGTTTATCTTAAATTTTACTTCATCTAACCTAAATTAATCAATTGTCTGCAAAGAGAAAAAACTTATTGTACAAGTTAAGACTTAAATTCTGACCCATCACGTGATATAATGATATAGATGTTAATTGGATTATAAGTCAATCAACGTGTACTAAGAGTTAAAACCTACTGGCTATGGACACGAGAAAAAAAAAACAGACTAGGAATCTTCGGATCGATTGTCTACTTCTTATAATTTAATATAAGAAGCTGTCTACTTAAAATGAAAGGTGTCACTTTGGGAGTAAGATTTGCTTGTTTTCAAAATTAGAGCCTTAATTACGAATCCTTCTTATTGCTTAAACTCTTAAAAAAGGCTTAAATGCACCAATAGACCCAAAACTTTGAAAACTCAATGAGTTGGTCCTTTAATTATAACTCGGTCAGCGGTAGCCCTTTAACTTTGCAACTCTGTATGTTTTAGTCCAACATGTGGGATAAACTGTCTAAACTAGACTTTTAAATTAATCAAAGGTTAAATCAATAACTTAATAAAAATAAAAATAAAAGGTAAGAAATTGACCAAAAAGTTTGGAAACGTATTTATATTTGATTTTATGTTGACCATTTTTTTTAACCTTTATTAAGTCAATTATTAAAACCTTAAGGACTAAAGTTATTTCTTTATGCTAAAGAAACAAACCATGATTACCAAGATTTTACTTTACAAGACAATAAATAAAATAATGACAAAAAAAACTAGATTAATATTTATTCTAAGCTTATCTTTATATTTTGTATAATTACTTGTTTTAAGAGTAAAACACCACCACCGGTGTGAATTTTTATTAATATTTAAGCCAAACGGCACTTATATACCATGGAACGGGCTTTACATTACTCAATAGCGAAACGTTCCATAAAATTAAATGCAAACTAAAAGGTACGATCTGTGCTACACAGTAAAATCAGATCAAATACAAAGTAATTAAATAATGAGCAAGTAGTGGATTTAAGCATCTATCTCATCAGGGTTTTCCTCGTCAGAACTCTTGTGGTCTTGTAATCTGCAAGCTGCAAGACCCCAATCACGGTTACATATACAAACTTCAACTGCATCTGGTGATAGCCTTGCGCGTCTCTCTGAAATGACACGCTTTCCAGCGCTGAAAGCGAACTCCGATGCAACGGTTGAGACAGGAATAGCTAGAACTTCTTTGGCAATGATGGAAAGTATTGGAAATTTGTTACTTCTTGATTTCCACCAGTCTAGAATGTTCGTCTCACTATTCTCCCAAACAAGGTTAAGGTATGTGTCCACTTCAGTAAGACCGGATGCGGCAGCACGGGGCCGTTTGAGGAGTTGTTCAGCCGGATTGAATGACAATGAGCTCGATGAAGACCCGATGGTAGATGAAGTAGTGTTTGCAACCTTATCCTTATGCCGACTAGCATATATCTTAAATAACTCTCGCAAGTGCTCATCAATAGAGGCAGTTATAGCATGAACAGAAATATGTGTCATTTCTAAGAAACTATAATAACCCTCAAGTAGCTGTTGCGTACCTGTGATTCTTACGGTCGGGTCTAGTGTAGCTGCAAGTAAGTAGATTGGGGGTATAGTACTGAAATATAAAATCCATTTATCTTTCATGGCCTTAATTGTGTCTTTTAAGAACTCGTCATCTTTGTATTGGTTAAAAACCCATGCAATGTTGACCATATGCATTAAAACTTTGTGCGATGTGGGATAATATACACTGGAGCAAAAAACAGTGGCATCATAAAAATATCGCAGCACAGCAGCCAATTTAGACAGTTTATCCCACATCTCTTGTTTCAAAATCGTTTTCTTTTCTCTGACATTTATAAAACATGTCATGTGTGCAGCAAATGGCATCGCATCAATCAACATCTCATAAGTGGAGTTCCATCGGGTAGGGCAATCAAGTTTAAAACGTTTCCAACTAAAATCGAGGCCATTTTCCAGACAATATTGCTTAAACTCTTTAGAAACTTTGGTCCTTGACTTTAAATAATGGAGTACCCATCTAATTGGAGTAATTTCATTACCCAAATCTTGAAGACCTTTTTGGACAGCTAAGTTTAAAACATGACATATACACATAATATGAAAAAATGCGGCATCACGGACAGGTTTTAGTGATTCCTTCAATGTCTCAGCCGCGACATCGTTGTTTGATGCATTATCAAATGTTATGCTAAAAACCTTGTTATGACAAAAAAATTCTTTTAAACTTTCTGAAATTACATTAAATATATTCCAACCAGTATGATCGACCTCCATCCACTTAAATGCAATGATACGTTTTCCATCCACTTAAATGCAATGATACGTTTTTGAATGACCCAATTATCATCAATCCAATGTGCAGTTATACAATAATAATCTTGTCCTAGTGGTGAAGTCCACATGTCACTAGTAAATGAGATTGAATGATCAAAAGCAGAGAAGTATGCTTGTAAGTTTGATTTCCCAGCTTCATAAATTTTAAATGCCTCCCTTCTAGCAGTAGTCTTAGATGTTCTTTTAAAAGCAGGGTTTAAGTATGATGTAATTCATTTTTCCATGTGTCTATCTTTCCGATTGTGTAAATGGTTTTTCAGTTAACATCATCCATTCAACCATGTCTTCTCTACAATCTTTTTTATTAAATTTAAAAATACCTGATCCGCCGGCACTGCTTGCAAGCTGTGTCTGACCACCGGTACTCGCAGCTGCATCTGGACATAAAGTCGGATGCTTTGATTCCATGTGACGTCTCAGTGTTCCTGTGCCAGCGTTCTTCTTGTGCGAGAGCTTTTGCTTGCAATGTTTGCAATGTGCGAACCTCGCATCATTTCCATGACTATCCTTCTCAAAAACTTGGTCAAAATGCTCCCAAACCCATGCGGTGTGCCTCGACGTCTTACCTTCTGGCGGAAGTTTGGCTTGATGGCTTGTCGGGGTTTGTTTAGAACCATCTCCTCCACCAAGATTCCCTGCTGCCGTTGGCTCCACTTCCTCAACGTCATCATCAGAAAGTTGATCGTCGAGGCCCAAGTCGTATTGACTCATATCGAATTGCTCGTCATCGTCAGTTTGTCGGATATGAGTTCCACGGGTCGCCGGTCGGAAAAGGCCACGGAAAAATGACCTCAACCCGGTGCGGGATGAAGAGCTTGAGGCATTTCCCTTTCCTCTTGATGCCATTTGTGTGACGAAAAATTGAGCAGATCACGAGCCTTGAAAGTAATTGAGAATTGATTGAGAATGAAGAAAATAATATTAAGTGCTTCAAAGAAATGAGAGAATATAGTAGTAGAGAAGAAGAGATTGCTAAGATTGGTGTGAAGAAATGGTGGAAATGGCCTCCCTATTTATAGGGGAAGGCCTTATTTTTTTTTTTTTTTTTGCCTAAAAAACCCTTACAAAATAGTTGTTGGAGGGGGCAAAAATGTAATTTCTGGGGTCAAAAAAGGGCTGGGAGCCGTTACAGGGACTGAAGCTGTCATTTTCCTTTTTTTTTTTAAATTTTTTCGGAACGTTGGGAGGCGACCGTTGCGTGCTGCCGCCGTGCCGGGCCGGTCCCATGCCGGTCCCGTGCCGTGTCCGGGCCCAAAACGCCTCCTGGGCCGTGCCGAGCCCACGTCCACTCCCCCCCTCCTCCAGGCCCATAAACGGCCCACATGCATCCGGTCTTCTGACGGGCCCGTGCCGTGCCGGTCTTGACCGAGCCTGTGCCGTGCTCCAAGCGAACCGGTCCTGAACTGGGCCGTATCAGGACCGGCCCAATGAACACCACTATACAGGCCTCTACTCCTTAACATTAATTTGTTTGAGTATGTGTACGTCATCAGCTGGTACATATTCCAGCTTCTGGCTGGTCTTTTTTTCAATAATACTATTATCTTTTCCGATCAAAAGAAGAAAAAAATTGAATATGTGTTCGAATATCAACATGCACACTTATTTTATAATATTTGTTTGGCAACTAGTCAGGTTCTCTTTTATGTACGTGTGGATGTAGAAATATCAATGTTAAGCAGTAAACTAGTTCAATTTGTTGGCTTGACTTGTTATAAGGAGTGACATCAGATTAACAGCTAATTAAGGACAGACAGTGAAAGCTAATGAAAACTGACACTTGATTTCTGCCTTTTAATATGCTCCATTCATACAACCTAATTTTAAGAATAATTAAATCTCATCCTTCGTGGGTTCAATGTTTTTTAAGTACAAAGTACACATGATGGCTCTGTTGGGGAATAATGTTAGTAATTATTATCTAATAATAGGTTTTACACTATTTATATGGAGAAATTATCCCAATCGGTCACACTAAACTTAAATGCATCTCCTAAACATTGAAAAAAAAAAACCGAAGGCAGGATGAATTCTTTCAAAACTTTTGTCCCGAAACTGTTGCATAACATGGACACTGTGTGTGTCTCCTAGGATGTGGATGCTAGAGGAAATTGATGAAATATAGCACAAAGAAATTTTAACGGGAAAGTATATCAGCAATAGGTTATAATTTCATTTATACATATACTTCACATTTCACAAGATTTCTACATATTCATCATTTTTTTTTATATCGAGTCTTAACACATATTTGACTATTTGAATGTAAAAGATAAAAAGGTTAATTTTACAAAAGATTGCTTGTTTTAAGATCTTACATGTACATCTGTTCATGCATTTGTTGGTAGTTATATATAGTTTCATATAAGTCATGTGTACTGACATCCGTAATTAAAATTTCAAGTTTTAATTTTTTGTTATTTTAGTTTTAGGTTTATATATTCTGATTTGTTGACATGAATATTAAAATGATTGAACTTATTCATATAATTAAATATATCTATAATATATCTCTAATCTCATTTATACTATATGTCACATGTTTTGGACATATCTATCACTTGTTTTATATATCACCTTTCATATATATTTACCACCCGATTTGCATATATCTCCAACTTTGACAGAAATCAAGATTTGATATATTTATACTTGTTTTTTTTTTTACTATTGAATATGTTGGTGACATATATTTGATCTCATTTGTATATATATCTCATATTATCTATACAGATCTTTCACTTTATTTGTATATTAAATTTGTCCAAATTTGATATTTAATTTGTGCATATCTCCAATTTTAAGGAATACAATATTTGATGTGTCCACACATGCATTATACTATGAATGATAGTATTGAAATATAAATATACATAAATATAAAGGGCAAGGAGCATATTTCACTAACCCTCTCCCTCTATACACACACTAATATGGTGGGTAATAAAGTCTGATTTTACCATAAATTACAAATAAAAAGTTAATTTTGGTACATGATAGATAATGGAGTATTATTTAGGTCATAAGTCACAGCCCATGACAGTTACAAATGCATTTTTGCCGTTCATTGGGGGACCCACAGCAATGAACGACTCAGATCCGTCTATTATAGATCACAGCCACAATACAATTTTCCTAGATAATGAGGTGATAAGAGAAAATTATGGAGCTTCCGGTGCTATCACCGATCTTAATTCTTAACCACAAGCCAGACGTAAGTACATAAGATAAAGACAGCCGACCGTTTTTATTTGACACTTGAGACAAATGTACATGCTGACGGCGCCGTCGATAGCCGCTACTTCCGACAGGAATTGCAGGTGTGGTCCACGGGTGGATTGTGACCAACAAGGTTGTCCTCCTCACTTGCCTGCTCCTACGCTGCAGATCATGTAATGGAGAAGCATGATCGCCCGATTCTGTCTCATCATCCTGGCGACCTCGACGGCCATCTCCTCCGCTGCGGCTTCGGCTTCCGCTGCTTCCTCCTTCATTTGGACCAGCTTGGCCCTCTGCTCTGCCACCTCCCCTGACATCCTCCTCAGCGTCGCCCGCATCGGTCGCACCTGCGCTTGGCTAATCCTCGACCGGCGCTTCTTCCTGACCTCCGTCGTGCGTCGCGGCTCTGCCAACAGCTTCCCTGCTGGAAATCAATCGAATGGGTTTCAGAATTTAGACTGAATTGTGCGAAATACTAAGGGGATTAAAGAAGAAGATATGTTACTGATACCGGAAAGCGTCGCCGGCGACTTGTAGTGGCTGGGCTTCTTCAGTTTCCTCATCAGTATTCTGTTTCTCCCGGATTCTCTCTGGCCTCGCGACTCGGCCTTTTAAAGGGCCGGCTGGGCCCCTTTCGTCTGGGTCCCGCATGCTCTAGCTACCTACTTTATTTTACCTGCCAACGGAGAAGCACGGCTTTATTTATTTCAAGTGGGGCCAAAATGCCTCTTTGGCCCTGAACCTGGTTGACTACGACATTGTCTACCTGTACTTCAACTCAGACTAACTCAGTCCTTAAACTTGTGTAAATAGGTCATTCACTATTTTGATTAATTGTGAACATCTCCCTGGTGGGATGGAAGCACATGTCATTTGCCTAATTTTCTACATCACTCTCACTCTAGCTTTCACTCTCAAATGAATGGAAATTATTATGAACTTAATGATTCTGTTATAAACAACATTGATCACAAATGGTAGAAGATGATCTACACTAAGCGGTGGAAGCAGAAGTCGAACACCAACCCTGAGAGAGTAGGATCCAGTCACCCAACGAAACCTAGAACAATTAATGGTGAAATCTGTGCTTTTTGTGACTTTGATCAAGAGTATTAGATTAAGGCTCAGGACACTGATATGGCAACCACAAATGTTGAAGGGGTGCCGAACCTGAACCTCATATCAAATTATGATGTTAATGAAGATGAGGATGAAGATAATGATGTCTATGCCTCGAAGGTGAATCCCAAAGCTGGAGGAAGATAAGAAGGTGAAGTGCCAAACTTGGTCCTCATATTAGATGATAATGTGGATGAGGATGAGGATGGAGATAATGATGTCTATGCCTCGAAGGTGAACCCCAAAGCTGGAAAAAGAGAAAAAGGTGAAGCTCGCTATGGAGGAAATTGGCCCAATTGGCCATATTGACTAATGGCTATCCCAATCCCCTCTTTAAATGCACTAATTTGAGCTCGTTGAACCCATCCATTGTATTAGATAAAACCTCATAGGCTTTTGTGTGTTATAACAAGTTCTTCATCTAAAAGACCAACAGTCATTCATCCCATTTGCCAAAAACATTACTATAGTAAATTGGTTATTGTGGAACTTGCCTGCTTCTTTGAAATTTGGCAAGATAAGCTCTTCGGTTCCCTTTGCTATCATTCTCTGGCTAAGGAGATCCAGTCATACCATGAAGTAACATGCCATGTGGAACCTAATCATCCTGAGGAAATGATAGCTTTTTTATAATATTTCTAAAATCAAGGTAAATAGTGAATATTCAGGAAGTTTGGGGTAGTCTTTGTAATATTTCCTTCTCTTGTGAATAAATAATTATACATTTACTCCTTGTAGTTCATCAGAAGTTACAATCATAACCCTAAAGATTCAAATAAGTATCAAACAGCGAGTTTTGTCATTTCTCGTTGTTTGACAGACAAAGGCAAATAGGTCTTAGAAAAATTTTATCACATGATGGGCACATGTCACTTAAAGGTGACTGAATAACTTAAGCAAATTTAGGGGTTGAGTTGGTCAAAGTTCAAGTTCATGAGTTAATTGTCCCGATCATCTGAGTTCAGATACTTTGAAAAGGGCAATTGGCCTTTTATTTGGATGGTAAGAAGAACCGGTTTAGTTAATCATCATTGATCAATTTTCTTGACCGCACGATTACCGCTTCACGGTGGCGGGGAACTTCCGGAGTGGACCCCGCTTTTTTGGAGTTTCATTTTCATGTGGTGCCTACATTGTAGTTACATCCACCGTCCAACGTGGCATCTTTTTACTTTCTGGTAGTACTTTTTTAATTTTAATTTGAGGTGTCTGATACTTCGTTCCCTTCTCTGGAAAAAAAAAAAATTTCGCACCTCCGCTTAATTCTACGGCCGAATTCATTTTCATAAAATTAATGTATTATTGCTTATTTTTTATATATAGCAATTATTTTTTGGGCCAGGTATATGTAGTACTTGTTTTAATTTCTTAAACCATTACAACTTATGATGTCCAAAAATTTTTTTAAAATTTTTTAATAAAATGCAAGTATTTTTATTGATTTTTTATGTTGGATAAATTTTAGAAATCAATAAAAAATTCTTACCTTTATAAAAATAATATTTTAAAATTACTTTTCAAACTTCTTAAAATGTAAGTTAGTTATAAAAATTGATAATCTGGACAAATGATCACTATTTATAAGAACAATACAAAATAATAAATTAAGTTTAGTTTAGAATTAATTATCCTATATTTTTATATTATCTAAAAATACTGTATACAAAAATTAAGAATGTTAACGGTGTGATGTTATATAGGCATGATATATTTTTGGCGAAAATATCAAATTTGCCACTAAAGTTTTTGGGTTAGGAGCGGATATGCAATTATTATTTTTTTTTCCTAATCTCCCACTAATGCTTTAAAATGTGCTGCATATGTCACTGAAGTTTTAAATTAAGAATGAATAAGCCACTGGCCGTTAAAAATCTAATGGAAAATGTTAAAAAGCCAACAAAAAATGTTAAAAATAACAAGTTTTAAAATTTTGGGGTAATAATGTAAGTTTTAACAAACTTCAAATACTTTTTATAATTAAACTCTTTCTCCTTCAAAAATGCCAGCAGGGATATTAGACAATATAAACAAAGGGAAGGCAGCAATAAGGTTGGGGCACTGGTGACGGAGACAACAACAGGGCTTAAGCCCTGATAGTAGAGATCGGATCCTTTCTTTGTGAAAATTTCAAATGTCCTGATATTTTTTGAAAAACGCATAATAACCTCAAAATTTCAAAACATGCTATTTTTACCATTTTTTTGTTATTTTTCAAACTGGCAGTGGTTCGGCTCATTTTAAAACATTTGTGGGAGATTGTGCAAAAAAAACTATAGTGACATGTCTGCTCCTTATCCAACACATTAGTGGCAAATTTGATATTTCTGCCTATATTTTTTTAGTATTAGCTTTGTACAATTAAAGCATAAAATTAATTTCATTTTGCGACAAAATGAAAATGTTCATCCTACACTATAAAAATATTAGTAGAAAATTTACAAATATCAAAATATAAAAATTTAGAACAAATTTGGTTTCTTCGGTGGCATGAAAAGAAATTATTCTTTATGGTGAAATTAGTAAACATTGGCAAGTAAAATAGGTAGAAAATATGAATATCATATATTAAGAATAAATTGATATTAGTCATGAGTCTACCCATACTCTTTTAAATGTTTCATGTCACACCAGTAGTAGTTTCAGTCACACATTTCGCAAGATAAAATAACCTAGCATTCTCATTATAGTTCTACACATATTTGTATTGTGATAAAATAAAGCTCCGCTCACACATTTTTTAGCTAATATTCTAATAGTAATCTTTTTGGAGGAAATCACAGTACTTACTTATATAGATAAGCAAGAGAGGGATGTATGTATATAGCCCCTTTGTCTTTAATTATATAACGGCTACCTTCAGGAAAATAAATGGGAGAGACGTTGTGCATATAAAAGCTTGCTAGGAGAAAGCGTTTGAAAATAAATATTAAGAATTAAACCAAAACGGCAAATGGCTACTAAACCTTAATTGTTTTTATATTTTTTATTGAAATAAATAAATTCCGACAAAAAATATTAAAATTGGAAGAAGATACATAAAAGTATGAAAGTGAAGAAACATTAGTTCAAAAAGTGTCACTAGTTATTTGATGGATGGATAATTATTTTATAAGCATTGACTACTTTAAATGTCGAACTAAATATTCCAAAACATACGGTGCAGTGCCTTTTAAATTAGATGGAATGAAAGTGGCTAGATTGGTTCGGACGGTTCTTCCTTCTGAAAGAAGATTTCCGTCTGGCCATTTCCTCTATCAAGGAAAATGGGCTTTTTAGACTGAACTGGCTCTGTCTGCTGGTGGAGAGATTCATATGCAGATATCCAAGAGGCAGGGATCAGTCGTTGCAGTTCCTCACGAGGAATTTGTTGTGGGACATACGTCTCGTTAGGAACATGGGTTGTATCCACAGACAGATACAAGGCATCATTGTTCATGTTGGGCATAGAGAAGTCAAGAGCATGATTCTGGACTCTGTACGCCATTTGATAATGGAGAGTGGATGCCAGTGTAGTTGAGACTTGTTCTGCACCAGTTATCTGAACTTGGATCTTCAAAGCCGTTAAGAGATGCGGGTCTTGAAGAGCCATACAGAAATTGGGGAAGAACGTCATGAGGATAGTACCAGCGTTGAGTGTAGTCTCAACTGTGCCGATGCAGGCATGCTTGTACTTCTTATAGCGGGAGTCAAGCAGTGCTAGACGGGCAGTAACTGGTAGTCCTTTTCTTCCGTGGTAGGTGAGAGCAAGGCGAACAGCACCAAAATGGAGATGTGTGTATCCTTCAGCTGTCCATTGACGAGGGAAGTGAGGAGGGATCTCCAGCGTGACATACTGTTCTTTGGATGTTGCAGGAAGAGCATGTTGATCAAACTTGGTAGCTTGAACATACTCTTTTACATGTCTCTTGGTAGGAGAGACTAGCTTTTTTACAGTGCGGGTAAGAGAATGGGTAGGTTTAGTAAAAGCTTTATAAGGATTGATGAGGGGAAGATCTGTAAGAGGAATCTTCTCATCATCAGAAAGATATTTAAATTCACAGAGAGAATCTAAATAAGAAGAAGAAGAGGTTGAGTTAAAAGAAGAGGTAGGGGTTAAGGTAGGAGTAGATGTTCCTGACATAATAGATTTACCTGGATCAGGGGATCAGCAAGAAATTCCTAGTAACTCAACTCTGAGAGGAAAAATAGAACAATCATGGCTCTGATACCAAATGGGTTCCGAGGTAGCCCAGCAATCCTTTTACCAAAAAATCATTTGAAAACAAGGTTTTAGATCCTGGTACGTGGCATTGTTATACAGCCAGACCCTCCACAGAGATTTCCGAGGAATTGCTCTGTGGTACGTTTTACCGTGGCACGAGACAGTTTCCAGCCCAATATACCAAGGATAAGTAGAACTGCGAAAAAAGCAGGACACTGGAAATCAACAGGAAAGACTAGCTGTGATATAGTCCAAGAACACACAATGAACTCATAAGCTCTAGCCAACTTTTCCATAAGCATCAGGCCCCGAGCACCAGAGTTCCAGGAGGCATTCTCCAGGACTTTCCCACACAAACAAATCTTTTCTGAAGATCAGTTGAAAACCTTTGTAAAACATTTGAGAAAAACATTACTGGACTATCCGGATGTATCACCGGGGATCGAGGCCGGTAGATTACAACAATTATGATTGAAGGCAGAGGACGACTTGAAGAGAGGATCCACAGAGTGGCAACTCCTAAGTCATCATTTGCCTTCAAGCTTAATTATTATAAGCTTGAAGATGATCTGAACCTGAGAGGATCCACCGAAGTGGCAACTCAGATTATCGGAGAGTTGAGAGACTAAGAACTTCTGCGTCACCCCTTAGCCAGAGTTTTTTAGTGAGAGAGGAACATAGAGAGAGTTCAAGAAAGGAGTTCTGTATTAGCTCCGGGATATCTTACAAGAGTAATGAGGCCTCCTTATATAGGCGGAGGAAGGAGAAACCAAACAAACAAGGTGACGTAAGGACTTACGTCAAAACTTAATAATGCTAGACCGGAAGTGACAGGCCACTTAACCGGAATCTTACTGTTACAATAATTAAAAGGCCAGCTGTAAGTATAGAGCTGGCAAACACTAGCCGCCCCATGTTCTTTTGTCTCTGAAAACAGGTTCTGGAAAAGCAGTGAGGTCCAGAGGCCAGTTGTGGTTTGAATCTTCAGAGTCACTTTCACTTGGGGTTTGAGTCTGTCGTTCGCGCCAAAAATACGGGTCGTCTATTCGTGGATCATCCATGGACGGGTCATCCGGGCCAGGACCGTTGAGACGCTTCCAGTGGATGCAAATGTATCCACAATTGCAGTCAGGCATGATCAGGTGTTCAGACGGCTGAGTCAGTGGAAGATCTTCTTTAAACTTCAGAGGAGAAGAAGGAGTTGGAGCCGGGCAGGTGATCTGGTGAATAGCTTTTTGGGATGCAATAGCTTGTTCACGTCGTTCTTGATTTCGGCGGAGCCGTTGAAGATCATCATAAGACTGAAGGGCTTCATGGATCATTTCTTGGTAGTCCATCGGGTAGGACGGCCATTCTGGAGAATCATGAGGCCATAGTTCTATAGAGAACACCGTATGGTTATATCGATAAGCAGTTCTCATGAAGGCACGGTATTCATCATGTCGTTGCCAAGGGACTCGGGCCAGATTAAAATCTAAATTCTTATAATGGTAATAAACAGGAGAGGGAGAGAATTTAAGGCCAGAGGGAGATTTAGAGAAGGTAATAGGCCTATGGAAGAAATATATAACATGACTAACTCCATAATTCATACAGGAATTAGTTGGGGAAATATTATTTAACTGGTAGCCTATTCGGCGGTTTGGGATAGCAGGGTTAAGAGCTTTATAGGCGGAATGGAGATGGTCAATCCATGTGCAGATGGGATCGAACCAGGAAAGAAAGGTGGAGAGCTCAGAAGAGAAGTCTGAGTGGAAGTTGGAAGAGAAGGTGAGGAGTTGGTGAAGTTCTGAGATATTAAAAATAATACCTATGGTATGGACAGAGCATAGGTACCAGAAAAAGCAGAGAGCTAAAGGCGGGAAGGTGAAGACATCAGGGATGGAGAAGAGGTGAGCAAAAGGGAACTGGGGATGAATCCCAACAGGTTTAACAGGGGAGTCATCGAAACCATACCTTTCAATGAGGGAGACATGGTAGTGGAAGACTCGGTGTCTCTGGGTGAAGGTGAAGGACTGATGCTCATATCTTTCAACATCAACCGGGAGATTATCATTCTTGTTAAAGACCGGGGGATTGGAAGAGGAGGAGGAAGAGGCCATTTCAGGCTTTGGGTTTTGGAGGCTTTGGAGGTTTGAGGAATGATTTAGAAGGTCTGCTCAGGATATCAGCTAAGGTGTTGGAGGTGCCCTTTATATGCTTAACATCGAAGCTTAAGCGGATGAACCATTGTTGCCAGCGAAGCAGCAGAGCATTGGGAAGTTGTTTCTGCCTGTAACTCAGCATACGGGGAAATGCTGACATGTCCATCTCTACAAGGAAGTGGTGACCAATGAGGTGGAACTGGAATTTTTCAATCCCACGTTTGACGGCCAAGATTTCTTTGTAGGTGGAATGGTAGTACTTCTCTGACTCTTTGAATTCTCCACTATTGTAGCAGCACACGTGTCGGGTACCATTGATTTCTTCAAGGAGGACCGCTCCCTAATATTCATCTGAGGCGTCCGTCTGGAGTATCCTTTTTCCTTTGTCGGGAATCTTGAGTGGTGGCAGATTCTGAACCACTTCTTTAAGCTTGAGGATAGCTCGCTTGTGTAGGTCGGACCATGGCGGAGAATCCTTTCTGAGATACACGTGTAAAGGATGGAGAATGCTTGACAACTTCGGGATGAACTCGCGGATGTAATTGACAAGGCCGAGAATTTGCTGGACTTGTCTTCTCGTGAGATTATCGTCCGGGAAGTTCATGATCTTGGTGACAATATGCGGCTGAGGATGGTACTTGCTATCTTTGATTTGAACTCCAAGGAATTCAATGGAAGTCTGACCAAGGACCATCTTGCTCTGGGAGAGCATTACTCCATGTTCTTTAACTATTTGAGCAAACTGAATTAATAACTCCAAATGTGTACCTGTACAAGGGGAAAACAATAAAATATCGTCAATATAAACAAGGGCCGACTGCAGTATCGGCTCGAAGATCTGGATCATTGCCTTCTGGAACAATGAGGGTGCCGTCTTCAGACCAAAAGGAAGCACCGTCCATTGGTAATGGTGGTCTGGAATGCAGAAGGCAGTTTTGTATTTATCTGGAGGAGAGATCGACAATTGCCAAAAGCCAGACTTGAGGTCGAACTTTGAGAAGATCTTGGCATTTGTCAGATTGGCGAAGAGGGTGTTCTTCCGTGGTAACGGAAACTTAACGTCAGCAACAAACTCATTCAGAGGCTTGTAGTCAATGACCAGCCTGGGCTTCTTTCTTTTCTGTTCGGAGTGTTTGTTGACGTAGAAGGCCTGGCAGGCCCACGAAAAAGTTGTGGGCTCAATAAAGTTCTGGGCCTTGAGCTCTTGCAGCTCTTGGATCGCCATCTTTTTCTCCTCTGGGCTCATACCCATATGGGTAGCCTTTGTTGGGTTAACATCCTCATTCTTCTTGAATGGAATCTCGATGAAGAACTTGGGATTCTTCCAAAGGGGAATAGGATGCTTCTGTTCAAACTCAGCGTGAGACTCAGCACAGGACTGTTGAATGAGAGTCTGCATGATCGATCCGTATACTGGGTCACTTTCAGATTGTATCTGACTGGCTGAGAGAGCTTCTCCTTCGGTTGAATAGAGTCGTGGAGTTGATGTCCAAGGAAGGAAAAACTTGTTGAGTTGCAAACCTTTATCAGTCCATCTTTGAACTGATAGCTTCTTGATAATGTCGAAGCCGAGGATCATATCTCTGCCATGGTTATAACCAAACACAGTAGTAACTACGTACTTTGTAGGAGAGAACTTGATCCGGATTGGCTTACTTATCAGTGTGACATAGAAAGCACCGTTTGCAGCTCAGAATCTTTCATTGCAAGGTCGCCACATTCTTTCTGGAAGCAATGAAGGATTGACAATGGTGTTGGTGGCACCAGTGTCAAAGAGAGCAATCACCGGGATTGGCTTTGCATATTTGTCCAGGAGAATGTTGATCTTGGCTTGTGGAATGATGTGAGCAGCGAAGAGGGAGGACTGCATGGGAGAGATCTGCATGGTGTAGATTGAGGCTTGCTCAGGATGGTCAGAATCAGACTCTGACGAATAGGCTTCAATGGCAAAGAGGCCAGATGCCTCATTTTCTGTTTCCGAGAAAATGGACTTCATGTCATCATTGGATAGATCAGCACCAGTGACTTGAGAAATGGTGTTCGCCATTTTCTTCTTTGACTTGTTGGTCTTCTTGGGATAGTCTTTGGCAAAGTGTCCTGGTTGGCGGCAGATGAAACATCGTTTGAATTTGCCGCTATTCTTCTTGTATCGGAAGAATCTTTTCTTCTTTCTTCTGAATCGTCTGGGACGGTCAAGAGAAAAGAGTCGGCATCGATGGTGTTTCTTCCGGGGAGTACTACAGCTGCAAGTGCCTTTGCTGCTGCACTTGATAGTCAATTCAGGTTGCTGGCAGGCTTTATCAAACAGTCCTTGAGACTGGTTGAAATCCTTAAAGAAGGAATGGGTATTGCACAGCTTCCTGAGAGCAATCATCAGCACTTGGTGAAGTTTGCCAAAAGAATAATCTTTAAGAGCTTGTCCACTTTGCTGGATGATGCGGAGAGCTTCCTGGCCAATTGTCTCTGGCACAGAATTTAAGTATGCTTGCTTCAAGTTGTTGTCAGCTTCATATCCAGTGCACAGAAGGTAGAAGCGTTTGAGCATACTTTCATAGTGCTTCTCAAGATCTTTACGCATTGTAAGAGCAGCACTTCATCTTAAAGAATTCTTCTCTTGCTGTATCAAGGAGAACATCTGGTTCACCAATGAATTCTCTATACAGCTTGAAGATGAATTCTGTAGTGGTTGGTGTCTGGGCTAATTCCATTTGTCTGTATTCCCCAATGCTCATAAACCAGTGTTTGAGGATACCAAACATTCCAGCTATGAAGGCACAATTGACTTTGAGATGATTAGCACCTTCACGTTGGAGTTGTGTTAGACACCAGGCATGGAATTCAAGAAATTTCTCATGCCATCTTGCTGTTGGAACTCCTTCAAGGGATAGAGTGATGTTGAGCGAAGGAGGTTGCCAAACAGGATCAAGATTAATAACCGGAGGATCTTCATCCATATGGACAACGGGAGGTGGTCCTGGTGGAGGTCCTGGCGGTGGAGCTTGCTGTTGCTGTTGAGGAGGAGGAGCTTGTTGGGTACCAGCATCTGTCGTTGTGGATTCGGCTGGCTGAGCATGACTAGGAGCTCCTTGGGCCATATAGACTTGGGCATCGGAGGAAGATGTAGAGGTGACATCCTCTTCTGCAGATTCACTTGATGAAGTGGAAGTATAGTCTTGTTGGGCCGCATAAGCAGATGGAGAGGTAGGCTGCTGTATATGTTGGTCAAGAAATCCAAGTATAGGATTGGATTGGACCATCCATGTTTGGTGTGAGGGTTCTTGGATCTTGATGGGCTTTTGAGGATAAGCTGGGCCTTTCTGTTTTTTATCCGGAGGGGGAGCTTGGGCCGGTGTATGACTGGACCAAGTAGGAGAATCAGGCCATGTGGGCTGAGGCCTGTAAGGAGGTTGGTAAGCAGGCTTAGATATGATAGCTGGTAGAGGCTTAAAGAAACCTCTAGAAGAAGAAGGAGGTATATAAGGTGCTGGGCTTGGGCTAGGCCTAAACGGGTCAGCTGTTTGGAAGATGGAGGAAAGAGAAGTAGGATACCTTGGCTGAGGTTGGTGTTGGGCTTGCAGGTGTCCTAACTGTTCCTTCAGATGTTGGATCTCTTGTTCTTGGGCCGAAGAGTTTTCATGTCGGGCTATGAGGCCAAGAATCTCCTGGTGGAGGTAGTTGATCCGTTGCTGACACTGTGTTAATGGATCAATTATCATCTGATCCATCTTTTGCTCCAAGCGGACTTGATTATGCTCTATTCTGCTGAGAACTTTGTTCTGAGATACCATGTTCTCAGATTGCCAATTAAGAACTTGTTCAGCAGCTGAAGTTTCCCTTCGTCTTCCTTCTGAATCAGCGGTTGAAGGTTGAGGAACCTTCCAGGAATGTTTCGTCGATGTAGAAGGATCATTAAATGCCAATGGGGGAAAATCTTCAGGAGCATGCTCGAAAACATTTACCTCAGGAACAAACGGACGAGGTTGTTCCTTCCTAAGTTGTTTGATAGCCTTCTTATAGTAGGGATGGCATGGCATCTTTACTTCTGGTAATGGAGGTGGAAGTTCAAATGGTTCAGCAGAAGTAGGGAAGATGTCATTCATAGTTGGCTCCTTCTGGGAGTAGAGGACGTAATAGTCATACTTGCCAGAGGGCTCACCAAGTAATCCAACTTCGGGATCACCAATGTGGTAGCGTTGTTGGAGAAGATGTTGAGAAGATTTTTTATTTTTCTTCTTCATCTTCTTGGTAGTTTCTTCATCATCATAGGGAGATTGGTGACAGTCTTCACAGTCACAAACGTCAAAGTATTTGTGACCCTTTTTATCCGCAAAGGAGTAGACTGGATTACCTAGAGAGTCAAAAGACTCAATTGGTATTTTGAGATACTCCTTAGGCTCCCGGATGAAGGTGAGTACAGCTGGTGTAGAGAAGACATCAGTATCTTGAAATTTTTAGGGCGAATTTCAAAAAAAAATTATTATTTAGGGGCGAATTTCAAAAAAACCCCTGAGGTTTAGTGAATACTTCACTTACCCCCTCCTGTTTGAAAATTCTCCACTTTACCCCCTTAAGTTTAATAGATCCTTCACTTACCCCCTTCCATAATATTGTAAATAATTTTAATTTACTTACAATGCTCAATTATTATTTAATTAAAATTATAGTTTTTCTAGAATTGTAAATTTTTATAGTAATAAATCACATAAATACTAAAATGAATACTTAAAATAAAAATAAAATCTATTTATATGAACATTTATATACTGGTATATGAACATTAATGCTCTTGTCAAGTATGGATGCTGCATTTACTTAGTCTAATTGCCCAATAATTATTGTATAATTAGTCTAAAATTTAAATTATTAATTTTTCTTTACTTAAAGAAAGAAATTTTTTTTTCTATTATTGATGAACATTTCACTTAGGTGAAATTTTAAAAAGTTGACAATTATGATAGAAAGAAGGTGTAGAAACCTTACTAAGTATTTAAGGGCAAGATTATTTTGCAGTAGTTTTAATGTATTGTTGTACATTATTCTTATATAAAATTATTATTTACTTTATTTCAAAAAAAAAAATTTATTATTTACTCAAATTATCTATTTACCGTGATTTACATTTTAAGAAGTCCAAAACTGCCTGGAAAGTCACATAAATATTTTAAAATTATTTTTTAAACGTATTAAAGTGTAGGGTTTTAATAAATTAATATTTTTTAGCAAAATAATCACTTTATATAAGAATGATGAAAAAATGATCTAATTCTAAGATTTACTTTAATTAACTTACGTATTGTTCATTTTATATACATATAATCGAAATAATTATTATATTATAGACATGTAAAACTTCCTTAAAAAATAAAAGTGTATGATGTAATAAGTAAAAATATCTAAATTAATATATAAAACTATCAATTATATGTTGCAATAAGTAAAAGTATCATTTTTGCATCATATTATATAGAGTGATTATTTGTCTAAAATTATTAATCTATTAAAATTTTACACTTTAATATGTTTAAAAAATAATTTTAGAATATTTTTATGACTCTCCAGGTAGTTTTAGACTTTTTAAAATGTAAAGCTCAGTAAATTAAAATTTTCATTAAATAATAATTTTTTTGAGATAAAGTAAATAATAATTTTATATAAGAATAATGTACAACAATATATTAAAACTAATGCAAAATAATCTCGCCCTTAAATGCTTAGTAAGGTTTCTACACCCTCTTTTTATCACAATTGTCACCTTTTTGAAATTTCACCTAGGTGAAATGTTCATCAATAATAGAAAATTTAAATTTTCTAGTAATTATACAATAATTATTGGGAAATTATATTAAGTAAATACAGTATCCACATTTGACAAGGGCATTATTGTTCATATACCAGTATGTAAAAGTTCATATAAATAGATTTTATTTTTTTAAGTATTCATTTTAATATTTACATGTTTTATTACTATAAAAATCTACAATTCTGTAAAGACTATAATTTTAATTAAATAATAATTGAGCATTGTAAGTAAATTAAAATTATTTACAATATTATGGAAGGGGGTAAGTGAAGGATCTATTAAACTTAAGGGGGTAAAGTGGAGAATTTCCAAACAGGAGGGCGGTAAGTGAAGTATTCACTAAACCTCAGGGGGGTTTTTTGAAATTCACCCTAAACCTAAGGGGGTAAAGGGGAGAATTTCCAAACAGGAGGGGGTAAGTGAAGTATTCACTAAACCTCAGGGGTTTTTTTGAAATTCGACCTTATTTTTAAGTAATAAAACATCTTTATTTTAATAATATTTTGAAAGACAACACTATAAGATTTCTAAAAACACTTTTAACTAATTTTTCAAACAAAAGCATATGCTTCGTAATTTTTTCTTGTCTACTATAGAAAAAATGTGAAAAATCTATAACAGTTATTCATATCAACAAAATTTATCAAAAGATAATTTTGGGCAAATGGATATATTAAATTTTACAATAAGATGAAAAAATAAGAAGTATTTATTTTAAATCATGACTAGTGGTGGACAATGGGCCGGGTTGGCCCGGACCCGGCTCGGGTCAAACTCGGCCCGGCACGGTCAAACCCAAGCTCGGCCCAGCACGGATAAAGCTCGGAAGGTGGTGGGCTGAACAAGGGCCTGGAAGAAGGGGAGGCCCAAACTGGCACGACTCGGCCCAACTTGCCGTTCAACCCAGCCCAGCCCACAACTCTGCCAAGCCCGGCCGGGTCGAACATTTCCAAAAATCTGTTGAGTTTTCAAAATTTTTAAAAAAATGGGAAAATTACAGCCAGCCCCCCTAACGGCTCCAGACTACTTTTTTGTCCCTAAACTTTTTTATCCTCACTCAACAATCACTAACGGCTAGTTTTTTAGGGTTTTTTGAGAGTCTGATGATGACCTGCAAGAGTAGATTGTAAGTTTCTTTACAATTTAAAGAATGCAATCGATCTGATTATACTGTTAAACAGAGATATTAAGTTTTACCTTCTCTTTTGTTTTTCTGGAACATTTTGTCATTTTCAAGTGTAAGGCACGTTCTAAAATATGTAAGTGCTGTTTGGCTTTTTCATTAATAAAAATGACACCGACAGTGGTATTTATTTTAAAAAAAATATATATTTCATAAAATTACTATCGAAGAACAATTACAAATATATTAAAACACATTTTTCATTAATTGCATAAATTCGGCCCAGCTCGAATCCGCCCTGCCCTAACCCGAGCCCGGATCCAACCCGGCCCAAACTCACCCTGCTTTGATGCGGCCGTGCCTGGGTCCGGAAAAGCCGATCCAAACCGGGCCGGGGCCGGGTTGACCCACTGGCCACCACTAATCATGACCGATGAACCTTAATTTAAGTCCACCTAATATTGCAAAACATACTATATACCTACCACATAAAGACGAAGGAAAAGGAAATACTATAATAAAAGGCCGACAATTAGTTCCGTTTCTGTTACGACATGTAAGCAAACACTTGCAGGAAACTCAGATGCATGTATGACTCAAATTACATTGTGATGTATAGCCCTGTTTAGGAGTAATTTTTGTGATTAATATTAAAATTTTAAATAATTTATTTAATAGTAAAGATGAAATCGATAAAATTAAAAGTTAATTTATAAAGATGAAAATTATAACACGATAAATATTTATAATAAAAGATGAAATCGATAAAATTAAAAGTTAAAATTTATTATTGAATAATTTTTTTAAAATTATAACACTAATCATAATACTTGTATCAAACCGTGTCATTATAATGTAATATCTTCCCACTACCATTGTTTGGTGTATTCAGCAAAAGTTCCGGCGGTCAAGAAAATGACGGTTTGTTTTGTTCAGCAAAAGTTTGAACCGAAATAGGGTCGGCGTCATCCAGCTCGCTCGACGTCAAATTAATCAACTTAAAAGTCGACTTCAATCCAAGCAAACGTCGATCCGACATGTTTCATCAACCCATGACAATATTAATCAAGAAAAACGTCATTACTTGTCATAGTTAAGAAAATGTTGAAAGCCTATTGTCACTTTTAGTTATATAAAAGTTTCTCTTTATGCTTCTTTTTCAAATTTTATTCCATTAATGTGTGAGTTTATAACTTGCTTTCATGATCAAGAAAGCACGAATTATTTTCTAAATATAGGAAATTTTAATAATTTTCCCATGAAATTTTTTAAATTAAGAGTGGATATATCACTGGCCATTAAAAATCTAATGAAAAATATTAAAAAGACAATGAAAAATGTTAAAATAACAAGTTTTGAAATTTTATGGTGATACTGCAAGTTCTAACAAACTTCAAAGACTTTTTATAATTAAACTCTATCTCCTTCGATGATATTAGACAATAGAAGGGAGGGCAACAATAAGGTTGGGGCACTGGTGATGGAGACAACAACAGGGCTTAAGCCCTGATGGTAGAGATCGGACCCACTTTTGACAAAATTCTCTAATGTCCTGATATTTTTTGAAAGATGCATAATAACCCTAAAATTTCAAAACCTGCTATTTTTATCAATTTTTTGTTATTTTTCTAATTGGCAGTGATTCAATTCATTTTAAAACATTAGTGGGAGATTGTGCAAAAAAAAAAAAACTATACTGACATATCTGTTCTCTACCCAAAACATTTGTGGCAAATTTGATATTTTACGAAAAAATGAAAATGTTGATCCTGCACTATAAAAATATTAGTAGAAAATTCACAAATATGAAAATATAAAAATTTAGAACAAATACAGCTTCATCGGTGGCATGAAAAGAAATTATTCTTTATTGTAAAATTATCAAATACTGGATAGTAAAATAGGTAGAAAATATGAATCTCATATATTAAGAATAAATTGAGATTAGCAATGAGTTTACTCACTCTCTTTTAAATATTTTATGTCACACCAGCAGCGATTTCAATCACACCATCTGCAAGATAAATAGCCTAGCATTCTCATTATAGTTCTACACATATTTGTATTGTGGTAAAATAAAGCTCTGCTCACACATTTTTTAGCTAATATTCTAATAGTAATCTTTTTGGAGAAAATCACAATACTTACTTATATAGATAAGCAAGAGAGGGATGCATGTATATAGCCCTTTGTCTTTAATTATATAACGGCTACCTTCAGGAAAATAAATGAAAGAGATGTTGTGCATATAAAAGCTTGCTAGGAGAAAGCGTTTAAAAATAAATATTAAGAATTAAACCAAAACGGTAAATGGCTACTAAACCTTAATTGCTTTTATATTTTTTATTGAAATAAATAAATTCCGACAAAAAATATTAAAATTGGAAGAAGATACATAAAAGGTTGAAAGTGAAGAAACATTAGTTCAAAAAGTGTCACTAGTTATTTGACGGATGGATTATTATTTTATAAGCATTGACTACTTTAAATGTCCAACTAAATATTCCAAAACATACGGTGCAGTGCCTTTTAAATTAGATGGAATGAAAGTGGCTAAATTGGTTCATCGGAAATTATTTTTAAGCAATAAAACATCTTTATTTTAATAATATTTTGAAAGACAACACTATAAGATTTCTAAAAACACTTTTAACTACTTTTTCAAACAAAAGCATATGCTTCGTAATTTTTTCTTGTCTACTATAGAAAAATGTGAAATATCTATAACAGTTATTCATATCAACAAAATTTATCAAAAGATAATTTTGGGCAAATGGATATATTAAATTTTACAATAAGATGAAAAAATAAGAAGTATTTATTTTAAATCATGACCAATGAACCTTAATTTAAGTCCACCTAATATTGCAAAACATACTATATACCTACCATATAAAGACGAAGGAAAAGGAAATACTATAATAAAAGGCCGACAATTAGTTCCGTTTCTGTTACGACATGTAAGCAAACACTTGCTGGAAACTCAGATGCGTGTATGACTCAAATTACATTGTGATGTATACCCTGTTTAGGAGTAATTTTTGTGATTAATATTAAAACTTTAAATAATTAATTTAATAGTAAAAATGAAACCGTTGAAATTAAAAATTAAAACTTATCATTAAATATTTTTTTTAAAATTCTAATACTAATCATAATACTTATATCAAACAGTGTCATTCTAATGTAATATCTTCCCACTACCAAAACAGTTCCAAATTTTCCGACGAGGCTTTGAACCGAAATAGGGTCGGCGTCATCCAGCTCGCTCGACGTCAAATTAATCAACTTAAATGTCGACTTCAATCCTAGCAAACGTCGATCCGACATGTTTCATCAACCCATTACAATATTAATCACGAAAAATCATTACTTGTCATAATTAAGAAAATGTTGAAAGCCTATTGTCACTTTTAGTTATAAAAAAGTTTCTCTTTATTCTTCTTTTTCAAATTTTATTCCATTAATGTGTGAGTTTACAACTTGCTTTCATGATCAAGAAATTAAAGCACGCATTATTTTCTAAATATCGGAAATTTTAGCAATTTTCCCATGAAATTACGGTTTGTTGGGTCACCTAAGGTTATATTTATACAAAACAAAGGCACGATCTCGTATGAACGGGTTGAAATTTGAGGAGAAAGGGAATTATTTATTTCCCAGCGGCTCAAACAAGGCACGATCTCCCATTGGCTCCTCTTGCTCGGTTTTTTCTAGAGAGAGCTGACTCAGATCAGATCGGACCGTGACATTTACATTGAACCTGTCCGCGCCCCGCGGCCATTCTTTTTCTCGGCAAAATTGAGCCGTCCGTAAGTAAGCGCATGTGTCGTACGGTTTGTAAAACAATGCACGTGACTTCTAGAATTATTTTGTTGTAAGCTTGTCTTCCTGTATCTAAACTTCCATCAAATACCGAATTAGAAAAAATATAAATTTTAAAATGGAGCACAATTCTGTAAGGAAATTACAGAAAAAAAAATTAACTTAATGAACGCAGAATTTCTTATAGAAATGAATTATTTACTAATTTTTAAAATTCCTTATTATTGTTCTGATTATTCAAATTTTCACATTTATTCTCATTATAAGAGTTTGTATGTAAAAATTCTAAGTTCACCAATAAGACACCGAATAAATGTCCGCAGACAAAATGAAAATTTTCCAATGAATGGTTATTTTAGATATATTAATCGCTGTGTTCTTTATTTTTAATGATAGTTGTAATTCGGGGCATATTTAGGACAAACGATGCAATTTAGAATTTTTCTTTACAAACGATGCAATTTGTCGCAGATGAACTCTCAGCTCTCAAACACTAAAAAGTAAGCCACTTTTCTATAAGTGAAATGCGGCTAGTCCATATTTAATCATACCTACATTTGGTCAGGGCCTTCTACAGTTTCCGTAGCAGTTAGGCCAAAGAAGACAAAAAATGAAATAAAAGTAAAAAACTAAGAATTTACCTGTAACTGGTTTGGATGGTTGTGGGGTTAGAGGATAGATAATAAAATAATGAATATGACATAAATGAATTATAAAAATAAAAAAAAGTAACAATTGTAGTATTATTTTATTAAATAATTCATTAACATATTTGTCAAATGTTATTTGAAATGTTTGTTAAATAAATGAAATCAATGGAATACAAGATAAAGAGGAGAAAGAGAATAACTCAATTAACATAATTAATACAAAAAGTTGTTGAAAGCAAGAAAAAGATTGGGGAGTTAATGTAAGGAATGTGAGTCAATGTACTAGTAGTAAATATATTTATTTGTGAAAGTAAATGCAAGTAATGGTATATGGTGTGGTAGAACAAGGTTAGTAATGTTTAGAAGGGTTTAGGTTTTCTATAATGTTATAATTTGTTCTTATGGTATTTATCAACATAGAAAGAAGAATATACAATTTTAATCCCATTGGCATGCAATTATTTTCTAAAAATTTAGGGGAGGATTGTTTAAAAGAGCAATAGATGGAAACGCTCTTTTCAAGACATCATCACTTTTTCCAAAGCCAGATCGCTTTTTATGAAAACTAAATCGGCTTTTTATTTGACTAAGTCACCTATTAATAGCATGAGTTTTTGCGGTTTTGAAAGTGAGAAAAATGACGAATAATATGAGATGAACATTTTAACAAAAACAATAACATGGATGAACAATCGTTCAAAAGACAAAAGAGCGAAGAGTTTTTGAACATAGGGAAAACATGTAGACATGGTTAAAAAGTGTCTATTTGGTAGAAAAATATTTGGATGGAAGATAAGCGTTTTAGTGTTTTAAAAAATGTTTTAAAAAAATAAAGCAATTAATGGTTAAGGAAAGGTGATTATGTATATACCAAAGTGTTTATAAATACAGGAAAAAATGATTTACGTTATTGCTAAAGTTCCCAAATTCATGTTATAAAAAGCCACAAAAAGCAAATTACTGCGTCTGCACACAAAAAAGCCAAAAGCTAGCTAACCTTCAACACTGCACAATGATAAAATTATTGCTATAAACAGTTTTTGCTCAGGCTATAATGGTTTCCAAATCACCAAATCATGCTTCATATCGTCTCTTACTTGGACGTTCACCAAGTAAAGCGATTAACAGATTTGGTTGGAGGTTCGTCTGGTTTGTTTGTGTGCTACCCATGAAATTAAAAAGTCCCAATTGATGCATGACAAATATATGAGTTGATGGGGACTTATTGCACCTTGCATCCCATCCAATTGAGGAAGAAACGGAGCAACAAGGAATAAACTTTAATATGAATAAACACAAACAGTTGGTTGGCAACTGATCAAAGCACAACCAAAAGTTTATCCCCTCTGAATAAAAATGCAATTGTCTACTTCTCAGACAAACAACACAATACGAGCTTGTTCATCAATTTCAAATCTCCAAGTCTGGTAGTGGCCAGAAAAGAGTAAATTTCAAAAAAATTGAAAGAATAATGGAAGAAAAGTTTCAGTTCAACAAAATTAGTCTCGGATTCCTATAGTAGCAAACTTTTTCTTTAATGAGGCAATGTTAGTGAGGTCAGAGATAGAAGTCTCTGGTCCCACAAGATCGTAAAGGACATTTGGAGGCCGGTGGTTCTCCATATATATAATTTTAAAATTAAAATTAATAAAGAAATTATATCACATAAGTTCAAGAAATTAAAATTAAACCCTAAACTCTAACCCTAACTACCACTAATCATAAACTCAAAACTCTAATTACAAACCCTAATTATACCTTAAACCGAAAACCTAACTACCATTAACCCTAAACTGTAAATACAAACCCCATTAATTAAACCCTAAACCCTAACCCTAACTACTGTTAATCCTAAACTTTCATAAATACAAAAAGTAATTAAACCCAAAACCCTAATTATACAATAAACTCTAAATGAAAACCCTAATTAAAACTTAAATCCTAAACCTAACTGCCACTAACCCTAAACCCTAAATACAAACCCTATTAATTATACCCTAAACCCTTACCCTAACTACCATTAATCCTAAACTCTAAACCCTAAATACAAACCTAATTAAACCCTAAACCCTAAATACAAACCATAATAAAAACTTAAACCCTAAACCCTAAACCTAACTACCATTAATCTTAAACCCTAACCCTAACTACCATTAATACTAAACTCTAAACCCTAAACACAAATCCTAATTAAGACCTAAACCTTAAATACAAACCCCAATTAAAACCTAAACCCTAATTAAACCCTAAATCCTAAACCTAACTACCATTAACCCTAAAACCTAAATACAAACCCTATTAATTAAACCCTAAACCCTAAAACTAAGTGCCATTAACCCTAAAACCCTAACCCCTAAATACAAGGCCTAATTAAACCCTGAACCCTAAGCAAACCCTAATTAAACACTGTACCCTAATTAAACTCAAAACTTAATCTATACCATTAACCCTAAATGCAAATCTCATACCTTAAATTTCAATACCCTATTGCTTAATTAAATATCCTTAAGCCATCCTAGTTATATATATATCCCTAAGCCCTAAATCATAAAAAATCTCTAAATTAATCCTAAAAAAAATCCAAAAACCCTAATATTAAATTAATTCAATTAATACCCCTAATCCTATACTAATTTTGAACCTTAAATCTTAAAGAAAAATCTCAAACCCAAAATCTATGTCCAATATCCTTAATCCCTTAAAAACCCTAAATCCTAATTATATATCCCTAAACCCTAAAAAAAAAATTCAAACCCTAAAACAAAAAAAAAATGAATACAAATATATCCTAAACTCTAAAAAAACCGAAACCCTAAAATTCCAAAACTTCTAAATCAATTAGCCACTAAGAAAGCGACTGAGGCAAATTCGACCGCTAGAAAAACGACTGAAGGGCGACCAAAGTCAAATTTCTAAATTTTTTTTTGACATTTCAGTGACTAACATTTCAACAACTAAAGCCTTTGATTGCTTATTAGTCACAATAAAAGGTAGACTTTTTTACTTCCGACTAATTAGCAACTGAAACACCTAGCGACTGAAAGTCAGTCGCTATTTTTAGTTGCAATTTTGCATCTATTTTGTAGTGTAGTTCACAGTTAAGGAGTTTATGGTTCACAATTAAGGGTCTGATTATAAATCACATGACCCATAATTGTGAACCATGGAGTCTTCATAGTCAACTACTAAGTATGTGGTTCACAAATAGAGGGTCCGGGGTTCAATTTTAAGTCCCTAGTAGTCAACCGTAATATATCGCTTTTGTGACTTTTTTAACTTTTTTTTGTGGTTTGGAGCACTTTTGTTCTATTCTTATTGCTTTTTCTCCATCTTTTAAATTCGGACCCAATTAGAAAATAGGTAAGTTTTAGGACCAATTTGGTAAAAAAATAAAAATTTTAGGACTAAATGTGTATTTTCTCACCAATGATCACATTAATGCTTTCTAAATCATCTAAACGCTTTTGTTATATTATAAACGCTATTTTCATCCATTGTATTGCTTTTCTCATCCATGATATCGCTTTTCTACGTAAATTCTTTGACAACTCCAAGTGCTACTTATAATCTCCCCTTCCCTACCATTTTATGTCCACGGTTTTCAACAATTTGTGAAACAAATTAGAGAGAAAATAGAAAGAAGAAAAACCCAAAAGATAAGGAAGGCCATTGTGATTGCTAGTGAAAAAATATTGATCGATGGTCACAAATCAAGAAGAAAAAGAAAAAGAAAAGGGAGAACGATTCTGATGTGGAAGAAATTAAGAAGGAAAAGGACAATGTTGAGCAAAAACAAAATTTTTCTATTTTCCCTACTTATCATCTAGGTAAACTAGTTATTCTCCTCCCTCATTGCTGTTTTTATTTTTTTTCGTATTCGGTATCCACTACTAAAAATTACCTCATTACCAACTGCCATATTACCAACGGCCTAGCCATTGGTAAATACCAACGTGTAAAACCGTTGGTAACTTATTTCCAATGTGTAGGCGTTGGTATTTATTGAGATTTGGACTGGGTTTTTTTCCAACTTCATAGCCGTTGGTAATATTTCCAACGTGCAGGCATTGGTAGTTTGGGCTTTGGAAATGGGCTTGGTTTGTGGGCTTTATTACCAACGGCTGGGCCGTTAGTAATTTCAATTTAAAAGGTCATCTTCTTCCTCCAGCTCGTTTGTTCGCGTCTACAACCGAAACTCGTCTCCAGCTGCCCTCTGCCGCCGCGAACTCGCCATTGCTCTTCGTCGAATGTCGGTGACCGTTTCTTGACCAGTTTCGCACCCCATTTCACGGATCTGGGGCCAGATTAGCTGGTAAACATGTAGATTTACGTTTTTGTTTCATTTTCAGAAATTTCTTATATTACCAGAATATTAAGTTTTTCCTTCCTTTTTTCAGTTCCTCCCTTTATCTGTCAGCTTGAAGACGTACCCATTGTTTTTCCTCACCGTTCGAAGTCGTCTAAAGTAAGTTTCATTTTTTTTTCTTCCGAAATGAAAACGGGATTTCTAAGGGAAATTGTTTTAAATTATTAATATTGATAATAAAACTTATGTGTTGTCACTATGGTTCAAAAATAGTTGTTGGTATTTGTGAATTAATTTATGTTAATTATTTGTTATCTGTGGATATTTTTTGTGATGGATTAGAGTGAATATGCAATTTCTTTGTGCTTTGTATTTAATTATGTTGAAGGTAGATATTGCAAGTTTATGGTATAGATTATTTTATGGAATGATTATTTGTATATTTTGATGGTAATAGGTTTATATAGTTATGGTTTAGTTGGACTGATTTAGTGTAAATGGTTATATTATATCATGGTGTAATAAGAATAATAATAATAATAATAATAATAATAATAAATAAAATAAGACGGGGATGTACCAATAATATCAAAATAATAAGAGTAATAATAATAATAAAGATGTGTATGAGTAGGAGTACGTAGGATAGTAGGGAAGATGTATAAAATAATAGTAATGAACCAAAGTAATATTAATTAAGTATGATATGTTCAAGTTGTTATAACGTCCAGAGTACATACTAGAACAAAATAAGAATGTTAATTCAATAATAAGGTAAGAACAAGTTTAATTAATACAATAACATGAATAATATAATAATAATAATAATAATACCACCTAATACTAAAATAATAATAATAATAATTACTATTATTAGTATAGATTCTTTTTATGGATTATGTCTTATAATAAAAAATCATACTAAAACTAATTTTACTTCTATGCATGAGAACATCATAATAATCCCCCCTATCTCCCACACAGCACGGCACAGTCATGAACAAGAATATTAGTAATAATATTATATGTAATATTTAATTATAATAATAATAAGGATAAAAATTATTTATAATAAAAATATTATTATGCATCAGACTTAAAAAATTACAAATACTAATCTATAACATAATAATTAAAATAATTTATTGAAGATTGTACAACAATACCCCTCAGTAATGAATGTTCGAGTCCTTAATAATAACCCATTAATATAATGAATAAACATAATGTATTTTATAAATGATTATATTAAGGAAGAGAGAAAGGTGACAAGGGAGAGGAAGGGGAGAGGCATGAAGACATGAAGAAGAAGTAATAAGAGAATAAGAAGAGAGAATAGAGAAGAAGTAAGTAGGAGAGAGGATTAGGAGGAGTATGAGGAAGAGAGGATGAGGAGGAGGAGTTATGATTAGTTAGTATGAGGAGCGTATTATCATTATTATAAGAATAATATTTATAATACTTAAAAATAGACAAATAGTAATAATACATAATAATTAAATTAATTATAAAACAAAGTACAATAATACCCATAGTACTTAAATTTAAGTATTATTATAATACTGATAGTAATAATGTATGTAATTATTAATATTACATCATAATAATTATACTTATATGCATGGCACAATCATACTAATAATAATAATAATAAACGTCATCATTACTATTATTATATAAGAAAACTATTTACACTACTTAAAAAAATACAAATACTAAAATTCATACTAATAATCAAATTAATTATAAAACAAAGTACAATAATACCCATAGTACTTAAATTTGAGTAATATTACTTACATCATAATAATACTGATAGTAATAATGTATGTAATTATTATTATTACATCATAATAATTATACTTATATGCATGGGACAGTCATAATAATAATAATAATTACTATTATTATTATTATTATATAATAATAATATTTACAGTACTTAAAAAAATCAAATAGTAATTAATACATAATAATTAAATTAATTATAAAACCAAGTACAATAATACCCATAGTACTTAAATTTGAGTAATAATAATACCCATAATAATAATGCATACTCGTTATGTATATAATTATTATTATTATTATATCATAATTATTATACTTATATGCATTACACAGTCAGTAATAATAATAATAATAATAATAATAATATAATAATACCCATAGTAATTAAATTTGCAATACATAATAATAATTATTATGCATCCATAATAATTAATGATAAGAAATAATAATAATATTATAATAATGCATTAATAATAATGAGAATAAAAATAATATTGTAATATGGATAATTATTAATGATAGTCCATTAATTCTACTTATATGCATGGCACATAATAATAATGTTAATTATAATATGCATGTACGCCTGATTATTAATAGTTTCGTGATTGCGTTCTTTGATGACTATATATGTCTTTTATACGATTAGGAATAGATTTAGTTTGTAATGGAGTCGGGCCGTAGTTGGATGTACAGTAACCGTTTCTTGCTTGGCCGAACGGGGTACACACAAGAGTGGGAGGATGGGGTTGATGAATTTATATCATTTGCTGTCTCTCATCCTGAAACAATGAGCGGGTTATGCATTCGCTGTCCTTGTCGGAAGTGTAAGAATTTGCGATTTAAACAGTGTGACGAGGTTAGAGTTCATCTGTACAAATGGGGGTTTAAGCCTTTTTACTTGAATTGGACGGCTCATGGAGAGCCATTTAATGTAGCATCAGATACAGACCCGGGTGTCTGTGGCTTTGATCAGTTTGACCAGGGGTCTTCGACGAATCCATACGAAAGGATGGTATTAGATGCCGTTGGGCCTAATTTCTCACAATTTCCAGAAGAGAATGTTGCGTAGCCGAATGAAAGTGCACAAAAATTTTTTAATCTATTGAATTCAGCATCAACCCCGCTATGGGATGGGTGCGAAAATCATTCTGAGTTATCTGCTGCTGTCCGTCTTCTTAACCTTAAGTCTGAGTATCACATGTCACGAGCATGTTTTAATGGCATTGCTGGGCTGATGAAAGAGACTCAACCTACAGATAGTAAGATGTCATCAAATTGGTTTGAAACGAAGAAATTAGTTTCCTAGTTGAGCCTGTCTCACCAGAAGATTGACGTCTGTGTTAATGATTGCATGTTGTTCTGGAAAGATGAAAGTAATCTTTGTGTTTGTACGTATTGTGGAAGTGAGAGATATAAGCCAAAAAAGGGTGGTGGAGGTAAAGATCGACCTAGAAAAACCATGCATTACTTACCACTAAGCCCTCGGCTTCAACGCTTATTTGCGTCAATGTCAACAGCAGAGCAGATGAGGTGGCATAAGGAGCAAAAACAAATCCCAGGTGTTATAAAACATCCATCAGATGGTGAAGCTTGGAAACATTTTGATCGGACCTACCCATGGTTTGCTTCGGAAGCACGAAATGTCCAATTGGGGTTGTGTGCCGATGGATTTACCCCTTTTGGACCATCTGGAAAACAATACTCTTGTTGGCCTGTTATCGTTACTCCGTATAATTTGCCCCCTTGGATGTGCATGAAAAAACCCTATATGTTCCTTTCGTTGTTGATTCCAGGTCCACGTAGCCCAAATCATAAGATTGATGTTTATCTACAACCTCTAATAGAAGAGCTACGACATCTGTGGTTTGATGGCGTTGAAACATGGGATGTGTCATTGAAAGAAAATTTTATTCTGCGAGCAGCATTAATGTGGACCATAAATGACTTTCCGGCTTATGGCATGCTTTCAGGATGGATGACACATGGGCGATTGTCTTGCCCCATTTGTATGGGCGAAAGTAAGGCATTCCAACTTAAGTATGGTGGAAAATTTTCATTTTTCGACTGTCACCGGCAATTTCTTGGCCGGAACCACCCATATAGAAGAAATTGTACTTGTTTCAAGAAAGAGAAATCAGAGAAGTCATTACCTCTCGATCGCTTATCAGGTGAGGCTATATTTGAAAGAATCTCCTGGATTCCATCAATTGCTAACGATGGTCCACAACATCGCCCGTGCGATTATGGGAAATCACATAATTGGACTAAACGAAGCATTTTTTTTGGGAGTTACCATATTGGGCCACGAACTTAATCCGACATAATCTTGATGTCATGTATATTGAGAAGAACGTGTTTGAGAATATATGGAATACTGTGATGGATGTTAAGAACAAAACGAAAGATAATGTTAAAGCACGGAAGGACCTCGAAATTTATTGTCATCGGCCGGAGTTAAACATGGTTCCACTTGATGATGGTCGTTCATTCAAACCAAAGGCGAGGTTCACATTTGATGTTAACCAAAGGCAAGATGTGATCGCTTGGGTAAAATCTTTACGACTCCCTGATGGATATGCCTCGAATCTTGGGAGATGTGTTGATACCTCTGGTTGCAATATGTATGGCATGAAGAGTCATGATTGCCATGTTATGATGCAAAGGCTTCTCCCCATTGCCCTTGAAGCGCTTCCCGAGAATATATGGAAGCCATTAACGGAGTTAAGCCTATTCTTTAGAGACTTGTGCTCTCCAGAGCTGCATGATAATCACTTGTTGGCGTTGGAGGCCAATATTCCAATTATAATTTGTAAGCTTGAGAGAATTTTTCCTCCCGGGTTTTTTGATGTCATGGAGCATCTCCCAGTTCACTTGCCATATGAAGCAAGGGTTGGAGGACCTGTTCAGTACCGATGGATGTATAAATTTGAGCGGTGCATGCATGACCTAAAAATGAAGGTTTCTAATACTGCTCATGTTGAGGGATCGATATGTGAAGCATACCTTATAGAGGAGACTTCCATCTTTTGCTCTCATTACTTTGAATCCCATGTTCCCTCCATGATGAACCGAGTACCGCGAAATGATGATGGTGGTCCTGTCCCATGTAATGGTGAGTTGTGGTCCATATTCACCTTTCCGGGACGTCCATATGGTGCATGTAGATATAGATTCCTCACGGACGATGAACTCAGACTTGCAACCACATACGTTCTTCTAAACTGTGCTGAGATCAGGCCATATCTAAAGTAAGTCATCGTTCATGATCATCCAGTACTTTGATTATTTTGAAGTTCAGGACTAATCATCTGACGAAACTAACATATTTTAATCATTTCTGTATTTGCTCACAGTATGTTTGTGGACATGGTAAGGGAAACTGCTCCCGATATAACCATGTCTGAGATGGACATACACATTGAAAACAATTTCTCCAGCTGGCTCCGACACTATGTACGTCTGCTTTTAGTCACCATGTATTGCAATATGTTAAGTTATAAACTTCCAGATATATTGTCCTAAAATGAAAATGTTTTACATAGGTTGATGACCCAGGTAACAATATTGTCAATAACATCTTGTGGGATGTTGCATGTGGACCCTCACGTCGGGTAGAGACATGGCCGGTTTATTTCACAAATAGGTACAAGTTTCACATAAGTGAATGGGGCAAGGACAAATCAACATTTAATAGTGGAGTCTGCATACGAAGCACGGGTTCAAGCGAAGTTGAATGTGATTTTTATGGTATATTAGAAGAAGTCATTCAACTCGAATATCCTGGATATCCACATAAGAATGTTGTCTTGTTTAGGTGCAACTGGTTTGACCCAACACCTGAACGTGGAACTCGAATGCATAAACAGTTTGGGTTAGTTGAGATCCGGGATAGCCGCAGATATCAGAAGTTTGATCCTTTCATTCTAGCATCACAGGCTGACCAAGTTTACTACACACCATATCCGACAAAGTCACGTGACAAAAACGGGTGGTCAGCTGTTATGAAGATAAAACCTAGATGGATAATCCAGGGAGCAATTGTTGACAAGGATGACGTTTATCAAGACAGTGGATCCGTGAGTTGTCAAAGAATTGAAGATGACCCATTTGAGGAGTTAGCTGAACCCGGGTGTCGGTGATGATATTGAAGAAGATGTACTTGACGAGGGGGGATCTAATGACGATACAGATGATGATGAGGACTTTATATCCGATGACAGTGACACGGAAGAAAATGAGGAGTTTGACGAGAATGGAAGCACTAGGTCGAATGAATGAATGAATGAATGTAATGGTTACCATGTGTAATGATCACGAGTCATTTGTAATGTTTAGAACATATTTGGTAAATTTATGTACCCCTAATACTCCATAATATATGTCAGTAAACATATGTTATGTTTACTTTTCTTACTTAGATAATAATAAATGCAGATGCCGCGTAAAGAGGATAACACCTATAAGCGCCGACCTGGGAAAGGACCATTTGCGCAGTTTAAGGAGGTCATGGAGCCAATACTTAATGCTCGACAGAGGATGAGTTCTTCATCCCGGGCACAAGACGATGTCGGGGTAGAGACGCAGGACACAACAGTGCCAGCGACGCACGTCCACTCACATGAGCACCGATCTGACGGCGGTGGAGGCACGACATCTGGACATGGATCTGGTGCGCGCCGTGTTAGGCACCCGATAGTGACGACTCATCCCTCAGATGATGATATACATATTGATGACATCTTATCATCGATGTCACAGACACCAGCCCGAGCGCGGATGAGGATATCCCCACATGAAAATACGTAAGTGCTTAAGATCCTACAAACGTTATAAAAATACTAATATTACTTACATTACTGTGAATCATCAAGAAGTAACTAAGTAATCATTTGAACTTTGCAGATTCATTCCAGTTGCAGCGACACGGTTGATGACACCATGTTTCACCACACATTTCAAACCCTATTCTGATTGGTCATCCATCTCTGCATCAGACCTTCAGCAGTGGTGGCGTGTTTTTGAGGTATAACACGTATATTAGTATGATAATGATGTATTAATGTCAAAACAACTACTTGCTTTTTTCATGCTAATAGTTTACACATATTAACCGGTACAGAGGAGCTGTGAGTGGGATCCGATACACCATAATGAGGTGTATCGGGTGTGGAATATCTTGGGAGCACAGCATTACAGAAGCATGATGTCAGAAATCCGACGTGTGAAGGATCCTGTTAAACGTCGAGCAAAGGCAAACTTTATGTCAGATGCTGCATATGCAGAAATGGAGGCATATTGGGCCAGTCCGGAGTTCATTCAGAAGTCCGCTAGATTCAAGGCAATGCGAGCAACAGTGACTAACGAGGATTCACAGTCTGGCTCTTGCAGCGCGACATATGCAGGGGGATCTATCTCGATGTCTGCACATCGAGAGCAAATGGTATGTATCTCGTAAATGTTCTTTCATTTTACATTTAAGATAATAATGAACTTAAATTACATATTAATCTTACGTTTCATTCAATTAGAGAGAGAGAGAGATCTAGAGAAGAAGGACCCTGGTTTGTTTAAAGTCCTTCAAGCGACACATAAAATGAAGAATGGGAAATATGTTAGTAAGCGCTGTGAAGAAGTTGCTGTAAGTATTATAACTTTTTGTTGTCAACTATTCTTAAGATACTTACCATGTTTTACCAATAATGTCTGGCTCAAATGTATTTTATTATGTTTCTGTAGACTCGTATCAGTGCAGAGATTGAGGAGCAAACACAACAAGAGGATGGATTAGAGCCAATTGATGAACTAGCAATCATTAGTATTGCATCTGGCGGTAGAAGGAGAGGGCGTGTTTTTGGATTAGGATCTGAGCAGTGTGTCATACCGGGACGCCGACAGCCAGGTGTCATCCCACCTATCGACATCACACAGACACCGCAATTCAACGAGCAAGTACAGAAGATGATGGCGGAGGAGAATGCGCGAAGGGATGCCGAGTACGAGAGGAAGCTCGAGAGAATTAAGAGGAGACAGAGAGCAGAGATGGAGGCGAATAGAGCCGCATTGGAGGCGAACCGGGCTCAGTTGGAGATTATTTGTCGTTCGCTAAACCTTCCGTGCCCACCGGCTCAACCAGTTCCACAGTATCCTGATGACTCGGACTCGGAGGATGAGGAGATAGTCGGGACTCCGTGATGGTCGTCATCAACAGGTAAATCATTTCCAAATTTCTTGTGTTATCAGACTTACATAATAATTGTTAGACCTAATTAAGACTCAGTTGAAATTACTGAAATGTGTAATCCGTTGAATGTTGTATGGTTTCTTCCAGACATATATGTTCTTGTTTTAATTATGGTGTATTTGAGAATATTTTATGGAAATTACGTTTGCATATCTGTGTAATCTTTATTGCTGAGCAAAGCTGGGGGAACTTTGGAATTGGTATGTTAATTTCGAACTTGTTTCAAACTGGGAAAAATACGAAACAACCGAAACTTGGAACGCTTAATGTACATTACCAACGCGCAACCGGGGTTTACCAACTCGCGCGCGTTGGTAATTACCGACTGTTATCCGCGTTGGTACTTACAGACACTGTTACCAACGCGTATACAAGTTGGTAATTAGCAATGGCTTGCTACCAACTCGCACGCGTTGGTAATTACCAAATGCCATGCGCGTTGGTAATTACAACTGTCATGCGCGTTGGTAATTAGCAACCCCCTTACCAACTGCTATAAGTTGGTAATTACCAACGCGGACTCCTACCAACTGTCATGGCAGTTGGTAAATTACCAACTGCTACGGCAGTT